>JAHDVE020009785.1:0-321439 GCA_022606495.2 Halesus radiatus | reverse complement strand
ATAGACAACTGTCGATATTGAAACCAATAAATTTAATTCCTTTAGAAGGAATGATATCAGTGCCCTGAATTTGAGTCGGATTGAAATCAAGAAGGTCCTGCCTTCCGGGAGAAGATATCCAAATGAACTCTGTTTTGGTAGGGTTAAGTTTAAGTTTATTAACAGACATCCAACTTGATACTGTGTCAATAAAGTCAACAACCTCATTTTTTAAGATGTGTTTTTCATCCGGAGAACAAAACTTGAAAATTATACGATCATCCGCATAGCTCTGTGATTCAAAGCCAGCCGAGTGAATGAGGCGTTCAAGACGATTTGTATACAAAATAAAGAGAATGGGACCCAGGACGGAACCTTGGGGAACTCCAAATTCAATTGGAGATTCAGGTGAAGTACATTTATTGAAAATTATTGAGCTTATTCGTCCAGACAGGTAAGATGTCATCCATTGTAGCACATCACCCCGAACGCCAAATTCGGTATCGAGCACATTTAGTAGGATACTGTGATCCACCGTATCGAATGCAGCATTCATGTCAAGGATGGACACTAAACCCACTTTACATGCTTCCATCCCAAGAATCAGATCTGAAATGATCCGCAAAAGAACAGTCTCTGTTGAATGAAACTGTCTATAGGCTGATTGATTTTTCGCAAACAAACCAGCAGAGTTCAAATACCCCACTAATTGTTTAGCTACGATTTTCTCTAACAATTTGGCAAGAAAGGGTAAATTAGATATAGGCCTGTAACTATCCGCATTGTCAGCATCAAGATTTGTTTTTTTCAGTATTGGTGTTATTAGTGACTTTTTAAGTGTGTCGGGAACAAGTGAATTTTTTAAAGACCTCTGAATGATGCTGGTAATTACAGGCGCTATATCAGGGAGGCATTTTTTTATGAGCCAGGTAGGCAGAGGATCTTGAGCACATTGCTTATTCGGACAAGATATTATAGCCCGTGTTATATCCTCTATTGTAACATTTGAGAATTTTATGAAATCACCAGACAGTGGTCTTGGTGCAGTTATGGAAGGTGACCCCGCTCCACTAAGGTCTCTTATATTTTGAACTTTACTGTTAAAGTAAGCTGCTAGAGAAGCCGCTTTAAGAGAGGAGTCAGTCGGGGCATTGTTCTCTCCACACACGGTTTTTAAGTGCTGCCAGAGCTTTCGCGGGTCCTTCTGCGAATCTATTTGATCTCACCAAAAATTTGCCTTTTTTTGTGCCACTTCTTTTCTGTATGATTTTTGTTCGTCAATCCATAGTTGACGATTGCTACCAGTCGGATGCTTCCTGTATTGTCGCTCTAATTTTCGCATTTCCTTCTTCTTCTTGAGACAATCAGCATCGAACCATTTGCTACATTTCCGTATGCCCTGGTATTGACCCTGGAATCTGCTTAGGGGGTGGTTTAGGGTGGAGAATTAGGGCGGTAATCTAAAGTATTTTTTTATTTGTAAAAAGCATCTACTGTCGGGCTTACCATAATTATAATATGAACACATAAATTTGTTTTGAACCACTTCAATTTAATATAATAATGACAGACTTACACGAGCATTTAGGTGTTTGAGTGGGAGTCGATCAAAGGGGAGGGGGTTTTATGAAGGAACAAAGTGATTCATTGTTTAATTTAACACGTTAAATTTACCCGGTTATTAGGGATTTTCTAATTTCAATTGCTTCTAAATCTAATTTTTTGCTATTATTATTACCGTGAAAAATTCGAACCCCTGTATATTTATTAAAAATATGATCGGTAAAATGAGATGATTGGCAGACTCTGTAAAATTATTGTTATTTAACCGCCCCACCCATACGATCGTACGTGATACGGCCGCCATATTATCGCTCGAACGCAACAAGCCGTATTCCATACGTTCAGGTACAAAAAACTATACCCTTATCCCACTAAACATTCGTATTCGTCAAGTTTGTCCCTGCGTCATCTCGTTTAGTATTTCGAGATCAGCCGAAGCTAACAGATGTGTTCTGGTATTTTCGTCTCTCCCAATCTCCCATACAAGTTGGTATATTGTAAACACGTATTGTTATTGCGATATCTAACGAAAAAAAAACGATGTTTTTTAACTACTTTTTGAATAATAACCCAAAGGACGGACGGGCGGTTAAACATCTGAAGTGTTCCGTGATTCTGATATTTACATTACGGGATGTCCTACCTATGTAGAACGAAGGAAGTCATTGCAACATAGTTTGTAAATACCCGAGTGGCTAATTTATGATCCCTTTCTTTAGTGTTTTTTAGAATTTTACCTATGGTATTTAAATCTGTGTAGAATGCTGGAGAGGCATGTTTTTGTGCCAAGTGTAGAAATGTTTAAAACCATTGATTAATAGTTCCACACTCCCTGTGATTCTCTCCCTCCACCTTAATGAATTATTTTTATCTTTGTATTTACTGAGTTTCACTTTAAAAAACAAACGTCGGTTACCTTGGAGATAATACATTATTTCTCCAAGTTAGTTACCTATTATTTAGAGCAAAGATTAAGGTCATTTTATAAATATTCTCCAGTCCTAAAAATGATAATTATGTCAACCAACTCTTCTTGTACCACCGATCTTCTAGTAAATGTAACATCGATAGAAAAAGAGGATAAAATAGCACCTGTAAAAATCATACCTTCTCTAGGCTTAAATTTTCTAATAAAACTGTGTTCATCTTAAGCGACCTGCCAGGTAAGTATGTTTTCTGTATTTG
This sequence comes from Halesus radiatus, assembly GCA_022606495.2. Classification (NCBI taxonomy): domain Eukaryota; kingdom Metazoa; phylum Arthropoda; class Insecta; order Trichoptera; family Limnephilidae; genus Halesus; species Halesus radiatus. Next base: position 318,712 of record JAHDVE020009785.1, on the reverse strand, counting down.
TACATAATTAGATAGAGAATAGGAAGTAATATTTGTACAGCGCCCTTGAGGTGATTTTTCATATAAGCGGCGCTATACAAATCATCTAATTATTATTATTACTACCAGACGATTTTAAATATTTTTTCGTATTTGTAAACCGCTTATTTATTATTTTATCCAAGTTTTTATTCCAGCAGGAGCCGGTAAATGGTAGACACCCACTCTGCCATACTACACGAGAGATAAGAAAATTGAATTCAAATAACGAATAAATAAATAAAACATATAAAATTAAATTTAAGGATCTTCCTTCAGGGTGGTCGCCGCATCATCCGCACCCATCACTCATTAAGAGGAGAGCTGAGACACGCAGATGGGAGCCACGGCAATGTCGTTGGTTGAGTTTTGTTAGTGTCCTGCCCCAGACGCTGGCTTGTCTGCGCAAAGTAAGGAGTGCGCAGTGCAGCCTCCATTCTGTGAACATCGCGGTAGAGGCACTGCAGAATTCTTGGAAGTTTCTGAAGTTGCCCGATGAATATGTTTCATTGCCCCGAAGAAGACTATCGCTTTAATGTTTAAACTAAAACGTCCAAAATAAAGTTTTTGAAGTATTTTGATACGATCTCTGTTCCATTGTTTAAAAATAGTTCTAACTTAAATCCACATACATTTATTTTAGGAAAGACAAACATTCCTGGGTTACGAATAGCCTGACAGTATTTGAAAATCTCCTATTACCATCATTCTAAGCGGAAGATGATGGAGGACTTAGCCAGCCGAGGAATTGAACTCACGACGCTTGGATGGGACCCAGACGCGATGCCATCTCAGCCACTGACCGGTCATTAGCTAATTAATGACATCGGTATATGGTTTGATAAAAAACGCAATTTTATTAAGCATATTGAAATCATATCCAATAAACCTTTGAAAATGTAGGGCTTTATTTTAAGTATAAGAGTATCAAGTGACTTCAATAATATCAATACTATAAAAGCATTGTATTTGTCACTAGTGAGGAGTCATATCGAATACAATTCTACAGTTTGGTCTCCGAATTATGAAGTTCATTCAAACTCCATTGAAAGAATCCCTCGTAAATTCTTAAGACACGTAAATTTTAGAATATGTATTCCTAGAGAATGCATAGATTACGATTATCTACTTGATTCATTAAAATTAGAAATATCTGAACGTAGAATTATTTGCGATTTAAGATAGTTAATTCAATGTTTTATACCCGTGAGCTGCTATATTTGATTGCTTTTCGTGTACCTGGTAGGACAAGACAGTACCCACCATTTTATTGTGACAATTAAACTTTTGCGTCGCAATATTACTCCCCTATGCGACGGATTCAACATCTTGGGAACGAATACGTTGATTTTGTTGACATATTTGGCACATCAATGTTACACTATAAGGATGCATTAGTACGGTTTTTTTCATCGAGTAGAGCTAGGTTATTTGAAAATATTTAACTCTGGATAAAAGCGTCAAATTATGATGTTTCTTTTTATATTTTCTATTATAATACATATGTATTTTTTCAATGTTATTTGTAAATATCCAATAAATAAAAGTAAAAGTCTGTAGTGGGGGTAAATAAATAAATATCGCGGGGCAATTACTACAACTAGGTAACTTCGAATTACCATTTTCGAGAACACAAAAACCATGCTTTTATTTCCTCTCCCATGTAGGCATGACATAAACACAAAATATTTGGTACCGTCACTGACGTCAGAATGGGTAGACTTGCCTTAACATGCCATTTCGACGGCTGAAGGCAAAGGTTATTCATCACCCATTTTGGCACCAGCTTTATTCAATGGGGAGTAGTATATTGATCATTTATTTTATTTATTAATCTATTAACGCCCCGATGGACTTTTACATATTTTTTTTTATTTAAATGATTTTGTGTACGGAAAGAAAAAAAGGCTTTAAGTTAACAAAAAAGAACATGAAACATAGTTGGTATATAAGTGTAACATATTTATATATATCGTATATATGTATAATAATCTATAAATGCATGACACAGAGAAGTTATGAAGGGGAAGGGTAATTTGTAGGTAATACTTTTTTTTTAAATAAAAATAATACTAGCCTGATCTAAATGTTACATAATATACAAGTACATAATATTATATAATATGAATGCATAACATTGTGAAAAAAAAGAAATCAACGTGTTTTTATATTTCAGATGACGTCAAAAATGTATGAAATTGTATAATGCATAATATATATAGTGCATGATACAAAGAAAGAAAAAGAGGAATAAGTTTTTGGATTATAGATAAGTAAAAAGATAATATAAAATTAAAAAAATAAATTTAAAAAACAGTAATTAAACAATAGCTCTTATGCGATGCTCTTATAATCAATGTAATTTAAAAATGTCATTCAGGTACTTTTAAACATGGGAAAACTTATATTAATGCCAATAAACAAAATTTCACGGGATATTGACAATTTTTGCATCAGTGAGGAGAGATCCAAAAGGAATATCCCATTGGTTCTTGAAAGATTCTCTCCTCATTGACGCAATCTTCTCCGCCACCTGAATTATAAAAGTCGCTAATCTGCGTATTTTATGTATTCCTCTAATCGCAATTCCGTACATTTTATTACTTAATCATGGCCCGCACGTAGCGCGCAAACCGTCAGAATGTTTTTTGCCGAATTGCTTTATTATATAGCGCGGAGGATTTTGGCTTTATTTAATTATGATAACGTTTCTTGGTCCCTTTGGGGAATAAAGGGCCGGATGAAATAACTAGATTCGGTGGAAATGTACAATAATCTATCGACAGCCACGATATTTGCGTTTATATTTGGAAGGCATCCTAAGTCCTAACCTGTTTATTTATTTTATTTATTTACATTGACATTTACATATTCGTATATCGTATTGTAAAAACTTTGTGTTTAGTGCCAGGGAACATTTCTTCCTCTTCCTGTGCCAAATGTGGTTAGATGTGCGTACATGTGGAGATTATATTCTATACCCAGTGAGCGGGCTGCCTATTGCAACTGTAGGGTTATTTTATGTACTACCAGCACTTGCTGATAGCAATCTTATATTTAAGCTCGCTCACTAAGGTAATGGAGGGTATTAGATGGAATTTGGGTAGTGTCGGAGGGGGTCGGTGCTGGGGTCCAGCGGCCGACTTTGGATATAGAGGGATTCGAGTTCGATTCTAATTTTGAGTAAAATGTTTTAGCTAAATCTATATGTTTTCAGAGTGGAGGAATTTTCGAGCCTGTGTTAATTATGCTATTCCTGACGAACCAGGGACTTTTGGTGAATCGTCGGAGCAATGCATTCTGTAATGATTCTAGCCTTTTTGTATTTAACGTAGCCAATATGGGTGATGCGTATGTCAATTTTGGTCGGATTGTCGATGTGTAAATGAGAAGTTTGTTTTTAGGTTGAGTTTACTGTTGTATCTGATAAGGGAGTATAGTGCGTTAGCTGTCCGTCTTACTTTCGCTAGTGTTTCGTTAATATGTGTTTTCCATCGTACTTTCCGGTCGAGTATCACTCCTAGGTACTTGGCGCTTTTTTGCGATGGTATGTATGATTTTGTCGTACATTTTGCATTTTGAAGTGACCCACCGGGGTGCCGCGAGTTCTTCGATTGACATTTGCATTAGGAACTATTTGCAAAACATAGTATTTTTTTTATCAATTGAGGTACATGTAAGTTGCATCACGTTTGCCTGGTCGATATTAATTCCTAGCTAGACCTATTGCCTGTTCCAAGGAATTAAATGTGTGGTTGGTATTAAAATATCGATTCGTAAGGTGTGACATTATTTTTAATTCATTGTTTAAGCTCTTTTCAATGGGCCCCAAAATTCTAGTAGAAAAAAAGAAAATGAAAATATAGAAGAGAGAAAAAAAAACAAACGAAAATTATTTACTATTAAAAAAATATATAAAAGTTAATTAATATTTTTGAACAGGTTCAGCTCAATAAGCCATTTGGTAATATTTTTTCCGAAGGATGACAATTCTCAGTTTTTAACCTATGAGTCTTCAACGCCTAAAACACAAAATGCCTCAGTGCCTGGATCAGTGAACCAAGGAAATCATGTGTTTTCTCTACATACTCGTATATCTACATTTGAAACGGTTCAGCGACAGGATCCTATTCTCATATCATGTTTTGTTCTGCACTTTTGGCGAATTGTTCCCGGTATAGATTTTTCAGGTTGATTCAATTTTCAAATATTATTAGTTTCGATTTCTTTTGAAATTGAAAAAAATGCTTTTGGTGTTGGTACACATGGTAGGAGATGGGGAGGAGGAAGGTGGGGATGTATCTGGCTACTCAGATATAATCACCAAACACGGCGATAATGAAAGTGTCTACCATGTGGTACGTGCCGCAAATATTACAACATAAATATCCTTTCATCATAGATCATACATTTTCAATTTATCAATACTTTTCTTAGTCCCTTCCAATAGCGGCTCGTGAGTGAGTGAGTGATCGTATTTTTCAATCTTACCACTCTAGCGCAAGTCACAAGCCGCCACTGGTCCCTTCATATACAATAGGCTACACCCCCAAGTCAAAACACCCGTACAAGAAATTTATTCAATACCAGATTTAAAAAAAAACACCCTTTAATGAGCGATCTCTCGGCAGCTGAAAGTAGTATGCAATATGCATGTCGTCGCGTACATTTGAGATACTCTGTTCCGTAAATTTATTCAAAATGATTTATTCCTACTTTGTTTTAACCTTTTCTGTGTTGTTTTTGTATTGGAATGTGATGAGTATATTTATTTTTAATATTTGATTTTAATAAATCCTTTTTTTTAGTACAGGTATCTTTAAATTACTTTTTTGTTTTATATAGTAATGAATGTAAAGTGTACTACACATATGTTATAATGTTAACAAAATAGATTATTTTATATCTATATGTAGAAATCTAGGATGAACGAAGTATGTGTGAAGAATGAGCTAATGATGAATGTAAGTAAGTCTAAAGTCATGGTGTTTGAAAGAGAGAGTACGAACACAGTGTGCAATATACTTGTGAATGATGAATACTTGGAGCAGGTAGATGAGTTTGTGTATTTGGGAAGTATGTTTACGAGAGATGGAAAGACTGATAGGGATATTGAAAGAAGGGTGAATGCAGGAAACTCCATTAACGGAGGACTGAACGCGGTTGGCGCAAACAAAAAGTTGTCCAAAGAAGCGAAGCTAGCTGTCCACAATAGAGTGCTGATACCAACTCTGATGTACCATATGGCAGTGAGGCATGGAACTGGCAGAGGAAGGATGAAAGTAGACTGAATGCTGTAGAAATGAGATCTCTGAGACGAATGTGTGTAAAACCATGTATGATCGTGTGAAAAATGTTGAGATTCGTAAAGAATGCAAGGCTGATGTAAGCGTAGTGAGCAAGATTAAGAAAGGGACGCTTAGATGGTTTGGGCATGTAGAGCGAATGAATGAAGAAAGGAGTGTAAGGGAATATATGACGCGAATGTGAATGGAAGAAGAAGCCAGGGACGTCCAAGGAAGACATGGCACGATCAAGTGAATCAAATAGTTGAGTCGGGCCATGTCAGAAGTCGGAATAACAGAAGAGAATGTATGAGACGTTGTATGAAAGTGAATGAAGCAAGAAGTGTATGCCAAGATCGAGTTGTTTGGCGGTCCGTCCTCTCTGCCTGCCCCTGCAGGGAAACGGCGTGATGGTTAGTTAGTTAGTTATATAGAAATGGACTAGTTGGTACAACACGGCCCAAGCTAGCCTAGGAAGTAGGGAAGAATAAAAATGTTAAATAAATATTAATTATACAATACAATTAATAGTGGGGGGGCAAACAGAAAGGTAAAGATAAATTGTAAAACTTAAAATACATTTAAGAGAATCGCCAACACATCCGATATAACCGCGACTTTACCAAGTTACAAGTTAAGAGACAATATTCGAAGATTATGATAAACGTCGCTACGCACCCAGTATCCTAGGAGATAGCGGGGTAAGAGGCCACTGTGGGTGGATGCTCCAAACTAGTTCGAATCAGTTTATAAATGTTCACCAACAAATTCAAACGTGTGCTCTTTAAAATGATTTGCCTCGTGCCGACTTCCATCTTTCTGCTACTTCCTCAACAGCTCTACGACTTCGTTCCGGATTCCTTTTTAATTTCCTCCTACCAGGAAAGTCTTAAGACGCTGCCGAAATACCCAAAATAATTGAAACCCTAATTGTTCCTGTTTCCCTGCTCTGCTCTCCCCCCGCCCGTACTGGCGTGTAGGCTGCCGGGCTGCCAGGCTGCTCGGCTGCCTTGTTGGTAATGCGAAGCGACAGGTAATCTTCCCATGCTTCTTATTAATTTTCCCTCTCCCGCTCAATAAAATAAACACAGAACGCTTCCATGAATTTTCTGATTAAAAATAAGAATATTTTGACTGAAGCGTTGCCTGAAATAATTTGATGTAGCTATTCCGTGAATTCGGTCTTGTATTTTGGCTTCCATATTTCCGTGGAACCCACTGCTTCTTCTTTCGTACCATTTTGTGATCTTCCATCATTAATCCGTTCGTTTGGAGAGACGGTCAGAGTTAACGTATGAATCAAAATGTTATTTTTTAAATTATTTAATAATGTTTTTATTAAGTTCTGCAAGTATTTTAGCTTTTTTTTATTATGACGGCTGTTTCAGCGTTCAAAACCATTTTTAACTGTCCTTAGGCCTTTGGTCCAATTTAAATTCAGAATACCATTATAAAAATAATCTTGTTCTAATATAATTAAAGGATTTTTACTATGCTTCACGTTTTGGATGTTTTAATAAAATTGTGGGAATGGGAAAATATGCTAAAAACTAAGTGCAGAGATGCTGCAGGAGTTACTCCGTGCGTAGGACCGTTTTTGGCCTTCTATATTTAAATATAGAAATTGCATCGTACTTGATAGCCAATTGTTGGGTTTTCGTGGCCGGGTAATCCGGCATAAAATGGTTCAGAAAGTGATTTAATCAGTTCATTTAACAGATGAGTGTTTGTGTCTTTGTGTAGTGTGTTAACCCTGATCCACGAAGGAGCATTCAATATTAGTCGCATGGCCTTGTTTTGCAGGTAAGGATTTTATGTGTGTTTTTACTACGTTTCCCCAAATAGCCATGTTGAGACGACATTTTATATGATTATATTTACCCGCACCCAATTTCGATTTTTATGGCGCCTAAAATGATTTATTACCGGTGAAACCGATTCACTGAGAAAATAATTATGATAATAATAATAATAATATTTATTTGAAACACACATTATTTTACAAAAATATTTATGAAGGCTTTGACTGACCAACTAGGAACAAATCCCATGTTATGACAGTTAAATTGATAAATTTAGTTCATATTTAACGTATGACATGCTTTTTTAATTTCGTGTAAAGTATTAACGAATTACATATGAGATGCAAAACTTTAAAGTATAAAGTATAAAAGTATAAGTTTACGTGTGATATGTATCTTATAATTTAGTGTAGAGTAATAATGAATTACATATGAAATGTAAAAGTTTATGTATAAAGTATAAAAGTTTAAAGTATGATATGCATTTTTTAATTTACTATAGAATTATAATGATTACATATGAGATGTAAAAGTTTAAAGTATAAAAGAATAAAGTATGAGATGCATTTTTAATTTGGTGTTGGTTAATAATGAATTACATATGAGATGTAAAAGCTTAAAGTATGATATGCATTTTTTAATTTAGTGTAGAGTATTAATGAATTACATGTATAAAGTATAAACGTTTACAGTATAAAAGTTTAAAGTATGATATGCATTTTTTTTAAATTGAATTGAATTACGTATGAAGGTTTTATTAAAATTGAACATATCTATTGATGAGCATATGTTCGCTTTTGACCCTCCCTAAATGGAGAAGCCAAACATTGATCAATTTACGCAAGACGTTTGTACTTTTCGTTTTCCATGTATCGGGTATGATGTTGAACGGTTTTTGGTCCTAAGTTTGAAAATTGTCTTTGAGCAAGGGATGTGATGGTTTTTGTTGAAACTATTGGATTACTTCTTGAGTGTCTGGTGTCGTGATAGTGGTCGATAGATGGGTAGTGGTGACGTTGTTTATGTGTGTGTAATACAATTTTCCTCATATACAGTTGTCTGACATCAAGAACTTGCATTCCTTTGAATAATTCATCACTGGGGTACCTAAAGGGTTTTTTAAGGATGACTTTTATTAGGGATTTCTGCGCTTTTGCCAGGGGGTCCAAAATTGTTTTGGCACAACCGCCCCTTCCTAAGGATGCATATTTAAGTAAAGAATTACACATGGCATAATATATTGATTTTAGATCTTTTACATATAGAATATTTCTAATAGTCATGAAAAGGTGAGGAAGTTTTCTGACCTTTGTGGCAGTTGAGTTGATGTGTTCTTCCCATCTCAGAAATTTATCAATAATTATTCCCAAATATTTCAAACTATTTACGCATTCTAAGTTATTGCAAGTACAAGTATTTATTTCATTGACGGCCATTTGACGGCCTCAATGGTCGAGGGGTAAGGCTCTGGACTGCGAATCCGAAGGTCGCGGGTTCAAATCCCGGCGTGCGCAAGTAAATTTTATTTAATTTGTGTTGTTTCACAACTAATTCATTCAAAAATAATATATAGTATATTTGCGCATGTTCCAGAGTGGAAGATACTCTCAGTATCGCCCTGGCGAAAGACCACCATTCAGAATTGAAACGTTGCTTGAAATGGCTTTTAGCCGTGTTTGGTGACCAGATCTGAATAGCCAGGTATTCCCCACTTTCTTCTCCCCCTTCTCCCCCCCCCAATACATTCAGCCTCACAACATTCCCCAATTGGGAATGCCATAGTCTCACTGGCTCCAGACGGTTGGGAGCAGTTGGGACTCTTGTGCGGTATTCATATAAAAAAATAAAAAAAATTGCAAAGGTGAGCAGTAATGTGGGGTTGTCCCACTTGCGTTGCACTGAAACGTATGAATTTGGTTTTATCAGTATTGAGAGTAAGGAGGTTATTGTCTAACCATTGCATAACCTTGTTAATGCCAATTTTTGCTTTACTATGAACTTCGTTCCCGATTTTGCCTTCATAAATCAAGACTGTATCATCAGCAAAGGTGATGATATGATCGGCAAGGTTACTGTTACATGGTTCATTAATGTAAATATTGAACAAAATAGGCCCTAAAGTACTTCCTTGTGGTACAACCAATACAATATTTCCTGGATCGCTTAGTGTATCATTGATATTAACTCTTTGGCTTCTGCTTTCTATGTAACTTTTCAGCCATTTAAATAGTTGCCCCTGTACACCGATTAGCTGAAGTTTTTTCAAAATAATTTTATTCGAGATATGTCAAAAGCTTTAACTAAATCCAGGAAGATCGCGATACATTTAATTCCTCCGTCGATATTATTGGAGACGGTTTTCGTTAGTTTAGCAATAGCATTTTCAGTACCTAATCCTGGTCGGAAGCCATATTCTCTCTTTGAAAGAATGTTATTATGTTCAAGGTAAATGGTGAGACTGTTCTTAACAATTTTTTCAATAATTTTCGAAATCAATGATAATGGTATTTTGCAGTTTAAATCTGTTTTTCTCGCATTAAACGGCAATGTTTTTTTAATAATTTTATAATGACGTGAATGCTATTGCCATTTTTGCTTTCGATAAGTTAGATATAAATAATTTTGTATGATTATTCTATAATTTATGTTATCACACTTATTGCACCTCAAAAAGGGTCGCAGCCATGATGAAACTAGAAGCTAGTTATGAAAAGTCATCACTGTCATTAGATTAGTATTGTATTGTGCCATTAATAGAAGCAATCAATGTTGATGAAGCTTCATTAGTCCCTGACGAATGTCTTTTGATTGAATACACAATCAGGAAGTTAATAGGTTCCTTGTATTCTCTTGAAATTCACGCTCCATCAACCAACCTCACATGGATGGGATTGGTATACCTTTTATTCTTTATGGGTTTTAAATTCTCCTATAATGTATAAGGCGTTGCTCGTGTTATTTTATTTTCCATGAATGCAGGAGGAATCGTTTCACAATACTTATTGTACTGCTTAATGACAGCCATAAATCCAACGTAGCTATTTCAATCGCCTTGTCAACCTGCAGTAAAATATAGTTTAAAAAATAGGCTAATAGTTCTTTTACCTTGCTGTCATTTTTTATTTGTAATCATTACAAATTCTTCCTCTCATAATCGCTGAAATTTGAGATTTATTTCTTTCCTTCTAGAATCTTCAATTTTCTAATGGAATATAATGAAACATAAATGATTCTCTAAATCTGAACGTCGTTTCTGCCTTTGTAGATAATATATAATGTAAACGAAAACATTTAACTTAGAAACCTGTAAAGTAAAAGAAAATAAAATATTATTAACTTAGATGAGGAAAGTATTGCTTTCGAAACATGTTGATATGTATATATTAATAAAGTGATGATTACAAAATATGTTTTAATTCAATTTATTGATAATGAAGCTACAAAGTGAATACCAATCTTTTGAAGAAATATAAAAGCAGTAAATCTTGCATAAAATAATATTTCCCAATTATCTAATACAAATAGTTTATTTTAGCTAGCAAAGTCTTCAATATATTCATTAAGTGTTTTATTTTAAAACAGTTTTTATTTTCAGCAGGTAATAATATTATGTAAGCGGCTAGGAATCATGTAATCCTACGTTATTTGTCCATATTTGTTTGTATGGTTAGGAACAATGAATCCTTCTTTATAATTGAGACGAGTATTATAAGTGTGGTCTAGTTTATTTGAATAGTAATGTGCTGAAATATAATTTTGTACCAGAGAATTGTTCTTACTGAAAGAATTTTGATAAAATATGAACCCAGTTGTCGGCTAATCATGTTGCATTTTACGAGCCGAGCTTCTGCGGAAACATGCCACGTGTCACTAAATAATGCGGCTGGTAATTACAACCAACCATTGTACCACGAAACCCCCTCGAGCTCGTAACGGCCACGTGGTTCGGTGAGTAAACGGTAGCATTTACACTTTATCGTCTTGAATCGCTCGATTGACCCCTGCCCCGCACTTCTCCGAGCCAACCAAAACAATCTTACTTACTGTGTTACCTACTATTTCATTTGTATTGTGTTTCGATATCGGATTAACTGCTAGCTTTAAGTGTGTGTCATACTATGATAGTTTGGTTTGTTGAAACATGCACGAGATGGACCATTTTTATCTTCGAAATCGGCGAAAGACAACAGATTTGGTAAATATTTGACCCAAGACATTCCTTTTCTTCTTGTGCAATAGGGTGAACTAATGAAGAATCACTATCAAAGGCTTGTAATACCTTATTAATTTTATCAGTGCATTATACTGAATCGTATGTCAAGGCTGCCATATCAATTGTATGAATATGAAATATACCGACATACACTATTACAAATAAGGAACTCCAGTGAAATTTCTTTTTTTATCTATAATGACGTTCTAACTTAAATACTAGTATATTTCTTTTTTTTTTTATTAAGTTCGTTTTCATGGTTAAAATAATTTTCAAAGTTCCAATTTTTAAAAGGCCGCCAAAATGCTCCAAATCCTTGGCCGGTCGGTTTTGATCAATTTTGAGGTTAGAATGTCAAATGTCAAAACAAGGATGAGCTTTACCGTACATAATTTTATATTCTATTCATAGTAAACCATAACTAAACACAAGTAATAACATTATATACCTTTTTAGAAACTTCTCTAAGAATAATAGTAGTATTGAGGATTAACATTATCAAAATATCCACATTGACAATTGGTTTGCTCATGAATACTCTAATTTCTGTTATTAAGGAGGAAGACTCAAATAAGGCGCTAAACGTCACTTCGCAGTATGCTAACGTAAGCAATACAACACATAATTTATCTACAAATTCTTAACAGAAAGTTACGATAGTGTCTAAGGTTTTCAGTGACGTAAATTCTTAAACTGTAATCTTTTACATTATATATGAAATATCTACTGTAATTTTAAGTAAAACGCTCGACAGTGCCTTCGCCGTTATGCTAACTGCACCCATTACAAACATGTTTAATTAAAATCCTTCCACAATCTCAGAGGAAATAACATTAAAAACGAAGGGCGTTTATTAAAAATAATTCAGTAAATCTAGATTTTCACCGTAATTCCCTCAAAGTTCTGGAATTTTTTAATTCAGTTCCGTCATACAAAAGTTGTATGAGAATTTCCGGCCCGCGCGATTGTTGATAAAACGATTTATTTCGCCGGAGTAAGTCAGTTGTGAAAAGTCCTTCGGAGCGATCTGACGTCCATTTGAAATTCGATATTTTTGTCTGTTTTATAACGAATGGCTGGGGAGACTGCGACCGGAAAGTAGAAATTACGTATTTTCGATTTTTTTTTTGTGATCACATTTCTTTGTAACGTTCTTCAAGATGGTCCAAAAAGTGATTAATTTATTATACGGCACAATATAAAAGACCTACGCACTGGAAAAAACAGACGGACGTGGTACAGATCTACAAGGTTATGTGTGTCAAAAGCTAAACTAAGGACTGCATATATAAATATGCCGATCTATGCCTAACAAAATCCGTAGTTTTAGCGGCGATCTTGAATTTCTAGATATTCACACCGATTTGGTTCGAAAACGGCGTAAGTCATGTTAGGGGGGTGCTGAACTCAAATTAAATGTAAAAATGCGTAATTTCGATGGTCATTTTGTTTTCCTTTTTTTTTTCATTTCTCTACCGATTTCGTTCAAAATTGGAATTAGAGTGTTTAGGGGTGAACTAAACTCGAATCTAACATCAAAATGTATGATTTCTGCCGCCAAGTTGAATTTCTCCAGTTCTCTACCGATTTCGTTGAAATCGAGATTTGGGGGTTTGAAAGTGAAACAGCTATATTTCGGACTATATTAAATCCTCAGACACTGACCTGGTTTAAAATTATAGCATGTTTAGTCTACTTTCTAAAAGTATTACTTAACATTTGCCGAAAAATTACTCCTTCGCTTTTAAAATTGACTAAAACTCTAAAAAGAATAGCAGAAAATGACAACATAGAATTTTTTTTCGTGATTTAGAACAACTGTATCTCGGACGATATTAGGTCCTTAGAGACTGATTTAGTTTCGAATTATAGCATGTTTAGTCTATTTAAAAAAAATGATTAACCTTTGTCGAAAAATTACTCCTTCGCTGTCAGAATTGACTAAATCACTAAAAAATACCCAAGAATTTGCATAATTTAGTACCTCTGTATCTCGTACATTATTAAGAAACGTATTTGATTTCAAATTATAGCATATTTAGTCGACTTTACTTTGGAGGGGACAAGGGAAAGATAGGGCACTTTTGTGAAAATACTCCCTGTTATAGGTATTATTTATCTGCAAAATTTCAGTTTTCTTATTGGCTTCATTGACTGGACTACTGGTGAATTGTATTTAAGCTTATTTATTGTGTGCGTCTGGAGTGGGTTATAAATCATTTTTATCTACCTATGTTTTATTTTTACTGCTATTTAGTATACAATAGTGAAGGGCGTTTCTAATAAAATTATCGAAAGACAAGTAATTCTTATTCCCGTTTAATAAACGGGATCTAATTCACATCCTCCATCTTGGTTCCCAATTCAAAAGTAATAGTAGGATTACTTAACCATTAATAAAAACCAAAGCCACTGATAGAACAGCCATATAAAAAAAACATCCAATTCATTTCAACCACCTTGAATCCCCTAGTGGACAATCGAAAATCGGATTCCTTGATTCAAAATCCATGAAAATAATTCCCTGTGTCAAAAAACTGTGCTTATAAATATTTCTGAGCAGGTGGTCCACGTTATCCATTTCTATAATATTTCCGAAGCAAAAACAAAAGATTATGCTGTGAAGAAATAAATACGTAAATAGTAACAAAACAAATATTTTGTAAAAGGGAGGCACTTTGTATGGGTACTGACAATAATTAATATATTATATATAAATTGAAAAAAACATATTCTCATCAGTTACCCTATCCTATTACCAACAGATCGACTTGCTTTACTTGACAGTAAGCGGCAAAAAAAATCCTCCCTTTTCCGACTGTCAAGCTTCTATTAATTTATTTTTATGCAGCGAATAAACAAAAAAAATATAGAGCAAATCAATCAAAATGGTCTACATTTTCCCCATTTCCTCAATCCTGCTGCCGGCTCGCAGCGTGTTTTGAGATTGCCGACTAAAATTCCTAACGGCGGTGAATACGCGGTCTTATACTGGACCCTTTAATACTTTTTTTATTATATTGAACAACAATTATAGAGCTTAAAGTCACCTAAATTAATCATAAATTTCACCAAATTAACTTTATATTTTGCCAAAACTAAAAAAAATACATATTTAAAATACAAAACAAAATCTAAAAATAGAAATCTCCATACTAATTGAAAAACAGAATACATACGTGACGTCAGATGTTACAAATGCAATGGTACCAATATAACAAGGTGTTTTGATAAGATGATTATTTATTCACCTTTAAATAACGATTTATATGTTGTACGTATAATTAATTATATATAATTAAAGTTATTATAATTTTAATAAATATATATATATTCAGAATAGGCGTTTGCTCATCTATATGAATATATATTTTAAAGTCATAATATTTTTCACTGGAGTTCCTTATTATCATTAGATTACATTTACAGCATGCTGAAGACAGAACTTTAATTTAAAAAAATACCGAATAGTACCTACCGACAATGTTGACATTAGCGGCCGGCCGATAAGTGTGTGATGTCACTGTACATACAATGAATGATGAGGCAGTACTGAAGCACTGCTATTCGAATTATGAATTTTGTCTCATGTGACGTCACGAGACACGATTGTATATGTTTTACCTGAGTTCACTTTGAAAGCTCATGACTTTTTGGAGATGAACTATTTTTACTGTCGTTATTAACTATTTAAACATAATATATTTCCACCAAAACTTAAAAATTGGGAAACAACTTATTTTAGAATAACTTTATCTATTAATACATTTTTATGTACAGTGCCAGGGAAATTTCTCCCTCTTCCTGTTTCAACTGTACTTAGAGGTGCATAAATGTGGAGATTATCTTCTCTACCCAGTGAGCGGGCTGCCTATTGCTACAGTAGGGGTTTTATTTAATTGCAAACTGTGTTTTATGTGTTAGCAGCACTTGCTGATGGCAATCTTATATTTAACGGGGAGAGACAAATATATTAAATAGAAAAATATTTATTAAATATTTTTCTATTTAAAAACATTATGTTTATAGTATTGCGTAATAATACTATGA
This sequence comes from Halesus radiatus, assembly GCA_022606495.2. Taxonomy (NCBI): domain Eukaryota; kingdom Metazoa; phylum Arthropoda; class Insecta; order Trichoptera; family Limnephilidae; genus Halesus; species Halesus radiatus. The sequence goes on along the minus strand of JAHDVE020009785.1, from coordinate 303,344 downwards.
TTATTTTGAATTTATAAACAATAACTCTCCGACGTCCCTCGCCTCCTTAAGCCCGCTCACTAAGGTAATGGAGGGTATAAGCTGGAATTTGGGCGGAGAGGTCAGTGCTGGGGGTCCAGCGACCGAGGTTGGAGATGGAGGGATTCGAGTTCGATTCTAATTTACAGTAAAATGTTTTGGCTAAATCTAATATATGTTTTCGGAGTGGAGGAAGAATAACCTACTTAATAAAAAAATTTTAATTCCCGACTTTGGGGAATTTATATTAGGTCTGGGAATATTCCCGGATGCACATCACTAGTTCGCTGTTCCGTATTTAAAGTCACCTAAGTAATAATAATAATAATACTTGGATGATTTGTATAGCGCCGTTTTTGTGAAAAATCACTAATTAAATACTAATTGCTAGGGTTTATCTTATTATGTACATATACAACGTTAAATTACAATGTTTTGGGCTGAGATGATATGATTTTGCACGCACAGGACACATATATTAGAAAACACTGCACATTGCACGACATTGAATTTACTGTTTAAATCCTATTTGTCATTGATATTACCTAACCTAACCTAAGTAGATTTTTAAAAAATTTATTTATTTAATTTCATTAAATTTAAATATGACAACAAAAACATTAGCCACTCATCTGCCTAGGACAGGCCTGTGTTGAGATGAGCGGCTTTACAATTTAATAATGATCAGTAAATACTAATAAGTAAATATTAATAAGTAAATATTAGTAGTAGATAAACAATAAAAATTAAATTTTAGATTATAATTATTAAATAATAATAATAGGTAAATAGTAATAATAAGTAAATATTAATAAGCATGTAATAATACACATTAAATATTAAGTAAATATTAATAGGTATATAGTAATAAGTACATAATAATAATAAAAATAGGTAAATAATATTTAAATAAAAATAGGTAAATAATAATATGTAAATAAAAATAAAATTTTATAAATAGTATTAAGTAAATAATAAAATGTAGGTAAAAAAATAGAATTATAAGTAAATAGTAATAAGTAGTAATCAGTAAGTAATAAGAAGTAAATAGTAATAAGTAAGTAATAATAAGTAGATAATAATGATAATATCGAGCGTACATAAGGTTTCAACATTGATTACAACATAAGGGATAACACGGATAAAGCGAAATCACCACTCTCAGCTAACATAGACTTTTTGATCATTTTTTAAAATAAATTCAGCGTATCTATAGTTTTAATGTTGTCACTGAGCCTATTATATAAGAAATGAGCTTTACAAGAAAAACTCCTTTGTCCAAATGATGTTCTGTTATTTGCCGGCTGATACATTAGAGAAGAACCCATTCTAGTATTGCGCACTTGTTGTGACCTTATAGCAATATCAATATTGTTAAAAAATTTACACAGAGCTTGTATTATGTACAATTGCCTTACTGTCATAATTTTACTTTCACTGTATAATCGGTGTGATGGATATAAAAAAACATTTCTTGTACATTATTTTTAAAATTAATTTTTAGCAACATTTAGGGACTCTAGTGTAGTCTTGCAACATGAACCCCAACATGCAACATTATATGAAAGAAGAGATTGAACAAGAGTCAAATTTAATAATGTTATTATTAAGTTCTGCAAGTATGTTTAGTTGTTATTATTGTGACAGCTGTTTCGGCGTTTAAGGCCATTTTCAAACTGTGGTTAATCCACATTGCGACGACTTATTTATATGATTTAATTTACCCCCACTCCTTTTGGATGACAAATTTGGATGGATGGGTAATGATTTATTATCGGTAAAACCGATTTAGTTAGAAAGCAATACCGATGTCCACGTTGGTTCCCTGTTTTATTGAACGCAACTCTTTTAGAAAATCGAAAATTTAGTTTAAACCGGGTGGGTACAACTAAACACGTGAAATAAGATGGAGTTATGCAGTTGGTAGAATCTAGTCAAATCTAAAAAATAGATATTACATTATCATCTCTCTACTCTTAAATGTTTGTGTGCTTCGGGAACAGGGATATAGTGTTCCATTTATAAAAAAAATTAACTGATGTGTAACCGGCCTTACTCGGAATTTTTTGTTTTGTTTTATAGAGCTTTTGATGATGTTGTGAATTTTTGCTTGTCGTTTGGGTGCCATAATTGATTTGACATCGAAAGTAATGCCTTGTGACGACTATTACTATCTCTAAATAAAGAAACATTCATTTGAAAATTTTATTTCATTCCAAACATTTTTTTTTCTGAATGTACGTAAATAATAAAGTTGTTAAGTAGGTACCTACTTGTGTTTTCCATTTTGAAAATATTCTATTCAAACAAACCTTCTTTTGAATCTGTAATCTGTGGCTAACTAGAGTGGTATATCTATGAGCTAACCCCACTACAACATGGCGGGTTCAATGTTTTTCATACTAATTTTAAAATGTTACGGCAACAGTTTTACATATTGGATTTCATTCAAACTACTCTTTAAACCTTCCCGGCACTAATAAGAACAAACTGCTATTTTCAGCGAAATGTACACAGTGCAAATCAAAAAGTGAACTTATGAAAAGTTCTGATTCTGAACCTCCGATCAAAACACAGTGGAAATCCTTTTCCCTCGGCTGATGCGCCATGGCGTTGGCGCGAAATTTAAATTGGCAATACTTGGGCGACTGAATGAATTGACCTACTGGCGAAACATTACCGGGTAAATCGAATTCAATGCATAATAAAATTATATATATATTTATATATACATCGTTGATATCGCCATACTGGCTTACTGTGTTCAAATCTAGCCACGCATTGTATCTTGGGTTTTTTGTACCAACAACGGTTCATTGCCCCCCCAGCCTGTGAATTATGACAATAATACGACAATGGTTTTATATCCGCCCGGAGTGTGGCTCGTTCCGCGGGATAAACTGATTACTGAAAGAACTGCGAAGCCTTTGCGGCTTGCGGTGCCTGCACTCGAAACTTGTTACACTGCGTGCCGAATGTATTAACATTATGTACGAACGCTCTGTGATTAAATACTAAATAATCTGCGGAGGATGGAGAAAGGCGCCTGAGAATAAACTAATGTTATATTATTATCCCTCTATGATTTTAAAGTAAACCCGTTGCGTCTCACTGTCAACATTAGCAGCCACCTCTGGTCTGAATCCCCCTAATCTAGGTACCTGAAGAAATCTCTTCACTGCCCGAACGAGTATTCCGCGTTGTAGATTCCCTTCACGGACAGGTGACAGGTGGCAATATTCAAAACATACTTTATAGATGTCCCGTAAAACTAGCGCCATTGATGCCTTTAGCACTGGTTGGTAGCAATTTTCCACACGAGAACGGTCGTTTTTCTGACTCGTTCCTATTCTGAACGGTTCGAGTGTGGAGTGATTAATTGACCTCTGGGTCTAGTCAACACACCAGTTCATCCTTTCCTTTAAAATTCGCCTCATTCACCATTCCTGATGACATGATCAAAAAAAATTATACTGAGTTTAAAGTGTAAAGATGCGTCCACCTTCAAAAGAATCGATTGTAACACCTTTTAAGAGTGTTGAGTTTGCATTACACACCGATTTGATTTATTTATTTATTTGATTATACGCTCATCTGGACTTTTACATGGATTTTAGAACATAATATAGAACTATCAAAAATTACAAGTACATAGAGATTCTACACCATAAAGTAATAAATAATCTTTTTCAAACGTTTAACATTGATATAAAATAGAAAACCAAACAATATTATAATACAAACTATTAACGCTACAATACTACATATTGTAGGATTCATCTAAGTGCTGGTATAGATGACGCTTTACTGTATAAATGGAGTAAGCAAATAGATCAACAACACCCCCAAACCTGTTGCCCAGATTATGCATCCTGTTGTTTAATGAATGATACTGATAGTTGGTCGTGTAAGTGTCGCAGAAAAAAGTTTGTCTTGTGTTACCAATTAAGTTGTTAATGATTCTATATAATACAACTAGGTCTGACATAACTCTCCTGTCAGACAGCGTAATCAGATGCAATTGATTAATAGCCTAAGAAATTAGTGCTGATATTTACTCTATCGCCACAAATAACGCAGTTCTTGTATCCCGTGTCTAAGTGTGTTTTCGTTGCAACAAGATTAGATAACGCTTTGTGTTATTTCATTTTTGGTAATAAAAATGATCTAATAATATTGGACGTTGCACTATTTTCAAATCACACAACCAACTCAACGTACCATACGTTTATTAAATTCAATTTACCAAATACCTAATCTCAACTTGTGGAACGATATAGAGTGTAACATACTCATACACAAGAACTGCACTGTGTAGAGTGTAGTGTGTATACTGTATAGGTATTATAGCACGAACACTGATGCAGGGATATTACGTTGAAAAATCTCTCCGTCGATAAATTAGAAGAGGTTAATGCTCCCTGATTCACAGATTCACACTAGGCTAAGGAATGTATGCAAAACAAAGTAGATAACCAGCTAGGTTTGCCTGAGATCAACGATTACATTCGAGTCAAGGTAGGTTGATGACATTATGTGTAGTACCCAGTTGCAACACTTCAAATATTTTCATTCTTACTTCCAAAGTATTAAAATTCAAGTTGACGTTTATGGAAGGCTAAATCTCTATGTATAAAAGTGAATGTGTGTCTTTCTGATTTTCTCGATAATTACTTAGTACAGTTTGTTTTTATTAGTGCCGGAAATATTTAGAGAGTAGTTTGGATGAAATTCGATATGTAAAACTGTATAACGTTTTAAAATTAGTATGAAAAACATTGAATCCGCCATGTTCTATTGAGGTTAGCCCATAGATTACATATTCAAAAGAAGGTTTGTTTGGGTAAAATATTTTCAAAATTGAAAACACAAGTAGCTACCTACTTAAGAACTTTATTATTTTGATAAGTTTTGAAAAAATAAATATTTGCACTTAGAATTTTTCAATGAATGTTTCTTTGTGTCTTTGCATAGTCATAGTCGTCACAAGGCATTACTTTTTTTTATTTAAATATGTTTTGATAAAATAAATTATTGGAATGAAATAAAATTTTCAAATCAATTATGGCACCCAAATGACAAGCAAGAATTCACTACTTCATAACTTTATTCCAAAAAAAAATTAACAAAAAAATCCCGAGCAAGACCGGGTACACATCAGCTAGTTATATATTTTTTTGAAACGCTTGCAATTAAAACCGTTCCCGGATGTTCGTGTAACACCCGGTTAGGTCCAAGTTTTAACCCCGTTAAAAATATAAAACCAGTAATATGGCTTATCGTCTTATTTTTTTAACAGTGACCAGTGACCCAGCTTAGCCCAAAATTTGAATTGTAATCAATTATATGGCCTATTATCGTATTTATAGACAATTTAATAGATATTTCAAAGCTCTATACTGCGTTCCATGAGGACATTGCCGAGGACGAGCTGAACTTGGGTAAAAAAATTCCAGATAGAAAAAAATGTACAAGTCTGATGATGTCAGAGCTCAACGTTCATGAGTTTTTGCTGCTCTCAGATTAGTGTTTTCATAAAATTCTGAATTGAATAATGCTTGAAGCTCTGCAAACATCTCGCAGATAGGTTGTTTAGTTTAATTCATCAAATCATTCGAACAATGTTTCATTTGGAAGTCCCACCAGTGTTAATAACTATCAATGTATTTATGTTTAAGTTATTAAATCTCGTTTGCTTGGTTTATAAATTCAAATCCTGAACCGACATTTTTCCATTAATTTCGGCAGCGGCCTCTGTCAGTTGGTATCAAACACACACCACTCACTATAATTTAAATCTGATTAATTTTATCTTTCGATCGATATTATAAATAAATCAAATTAATATGTTTGCATTCATAATTGTCCTAATTAGCTAGATGAGATTATTTTCCTAGAAAATCTGCCTTAAGACCCAGCAATACCCTTCGAGCGGAATCTGAACACTGTTAACAAAATGAGATATACTCGTATTAATAATACCGGTTGCTAAGTCCTCGTAATCTTTCATTGAAAAGAAAAGAAAGTGAGAATGCTTATTAACCCCTTCTTTGAATATTTTTTTCCTTCCTCCCCCCACTCCCCTCTCCGATCCTTGGAAAGAATCCTTAACAGGATTTCAATACGGAAGGCAGAGGGAGCGCGCTTATATAAATACTGCTTAGGGCGTGAGCCATTGATGTTGTACATCAATGGCTCAATGGCGTGAGCGATCGTTTTTCAAATGTTTAATAGAACACGACACATTTAGAATAGAGCAGATATCTCAACACTATTGATTTAAGTAGCACTTCAGTAGAACAAAAAAGACTTGGCGGCTTAAAGAAATGCCGTGATTTAAATGCTATTTAAGTTTTTATTTTTATTTTGTGAATCTCTATTTTCACACCTATACATGTTAAATAACAGAACCTCAATTATTATTTATAAATTTCGAAGAATATTTTGCCTTTTTTTCCATCGATGGAATTTCATATACCTAATAACAATAACATTTTCAATTACGCATCTGAATAGAGAATATCTTAAAAAATAACATATTTTTTAAGTGTTTAAAAAATTCAAGTTTTCAAGGGAAGTTTGTTATGCGCTCATAGAAATTCTTTTTATACACATGATTCAAGGAATATTCAGTTGCGATGGTTGCGCCTGTCTAAAAACATGAATTAATCTTCATTTGTTACTCGACGTCCAGATGTACATAATTCTTGATCCGTGTATAGGTATACCATAGATATGTCTATGGTTTATATCTGCATTGTATACGTTAATGCTTCGAAAATTATGTAATGAATATTTATTTTATATGCTCTGAAAGTGTATGATTTCTTTCTGTTAATGGGTAATTTATAATTTTTTAGAAAGGCAATATTTATAGTTCATTAGAAAATTATTTGTGTTATTAGGTACCAGCTGTAATTACGTCTTTACTGCTAATGTTAGTTTATCATCATATAAATTAGCGATGGGCCATGACTCATTTTGATAAGAGCGGGAGTCACGGTACCAGCCCAATATTTTCATACCACTCAGAAGTACGACTCAATTGAACGACGGCTCATTTGATATCCGGCACATATTAAGACTATGGAATGAGAAGTAATGCAAAATCATGTGTTTTCGGTTTGAGAATTTGATGGCCTAGAAATATCGTAGATGATTTAATTAAATACTGGAAGTAGAACACACCTTGGCCTTTCGTTTAATCGGGCATTTTTTGGTGTGACTAAGGATATAATAAAATAAAGTATCTGACATTAAAAAAATGTTTAAAGCGCAAACCCCTTTTCCGATATTGTCATTGTGGTAAATTATTTTTTTTAGAATATGACCGTAAAACATTTTATCAATTATACCTGAGCTTTACAGAATAGAATAAAACACGCGTTTTGGTGATGGTTTTTTTGCGTAATTCGAAACATTCGGCCGATGTTAAGCGGGACTTTCAACCTCGTTGCCACCTGCATAAGGAGCGCGTGATATCGTTGGAATATTAACCGGTGGATCGCCTTAAGAGCCGACTCTCAGTTCATGAGCTCCTACGATTCCCATATCGAAGCGTATAGGTGTAGGTACAACACGTCCAGATGCCAGACTGTTAGGCGCCGTTCGCGTACTACACACGTGTAAATGCTGTAATTATTTTTATCTCTACACACGAATACGAGTATATGAACCTTTGAAAACAAATGCTTCAAGGTGCGTCATGGCGCCAAATATTAATTTGAAAATCCCACTGTCGTGGGCATAATTTAGCCTTGTATGCGATGATTTTATATAAACAAATTAGAACAGGATACGTCATCGTAGAAACGCGTAAGAATACTGTCGAACATCTGATAGACGTTTATCTTTTTTTCGTAAGTGGTTCCAAAGTTTGTCAAAAAGAGTCACAGTTCAATTGTGCCGTGGTACGGTTTACCAGGGGTGCTATTCCCGTTATTTTAAGGAAGGTTCCTTATCCTTTTCCTTAAAAATACTTAAAATGGGTTAAAGACCTCTTGATTTACTACGGTATTCCGGTGAGACCTAGTAAGAAGATCCTAAATAGGTTGTTAAGAGATTATTTGAAAACACAAATTGATGAAATATCTACAAGTGACATAAGATTTTGAAACAAAATTTTTAAAAACAACTACATTATATTATAATTCATTTTAATGCATTTTTATTTTGTTTTTAAATATCATAAATAAGCCTTATAACAAAGAATCATGTTTTATAAAAATGTACCCACCCATTAGATAGTAATGTCCCTTTTTGTCTCTAGTTCTAAAAGTGACATTTGAATTTGTGCCGACCGAAGAGGTGGGTCATTCCACTTATTTTAAAAACTCAGTTCCAATTCCGAGTTTAACCACGTGGACTGGATTCCTCGGAGTCGGTTTTCGTTCCTTTTGGTCCACACCAGTTCCACCGTTCCGGAATCAAAAATCGTTCATATTACACTAATGAATAAGGACGCCTTTTGTTTCTGACTCCAATCCAAAACCTTTGCCATTCCTTGAGTGTGAGTTCGAAACGAGTGAATCTGGATTTGCGAACTCGGAGTGAGTCCACCGCCTTCGGAATCGAATTCATTGGACTCGGCCGTTCGCACCGACTCTCTTTAATGCCGTGTTTGACGAGAATTATCGAAAATGTTAACATCTATATAATGTTTAATAAGGTTTACTAACTAATTATGTTTAAAGTAAATAATAACGTAATTGGTAACATACTTAATATTGAGTTTTTTTCTTTTTAAAACATCGCAAATATTGACATTTTGATGAACGTCGCTCGCTGAATTCAGCTGACAGCTGTCATCCGACAGAACCGGAACCGCAGTTAAGTAAGAAGGCTTTTACCCCAAGGAAAAAGTTAAGGAATCTTCCTTAAAAAGAACGGGAATATCGCCCCAGGAGTCGTAATCACGGTTCGTCAAAATGAGCCCGCACAAATTAACGGCTCGTTTATGAACGACTCATCGCTAATATAAACGCATTCTACGACTATGTAGTTTAATGCTGTATGTAATAAAGGAATGTCTACCTAGTTTTTATTACGTTTTTTTCTTATATCTTTGTTGTATCTCCTCATGCGCTTACCATCCGCTCTGTACTGTCATACGAGTTGAATTAATTGCTTGCAAAGTTTATTAGTTGTTAATGAACTTCTCCCACTGAGAGCTCCGTTGTAACTTCTCTTTCGGTTACATGCGTCGTTTATGAGAATGAGGGAAAGGTTACAACGGATCTATCAGCGGTACGCCTTACACTCTATGTATTTAGATACAGATGTTCCCAGAATTGATGACTAAACAGTTTGATAATGATGGTATTATTGAGTACAGCACAGTTAGTATAGGTATTTAGATTGGATTTGGAGTATTTTCGGATATGATGTTATTTGGTTTACAGTGGCGTCACGCATGCCTGGACTCAGTTTAGTGGAGCGGAGTGGGTAGAGATTCGGGGCGGGTTGATTGTGTCTCCACTCACCACTGTTATTATTTGCTCTGGTAATTGGTGACACAGTGAGAACTTTGTCTTCAGACTGAACTCGCAGATTATTAGAGAAATGCATTATTATAGGTATTAGAGTTGGGACGCTTGCAATGCATGTTGCACCTAATTAATCAACTTTTTATCAATGTATCCTCTTTACCTGTAGCGGTTCGTGGTCTAAATCTTTGGGAGTTCAACATTAAAGCGATTTTTAAAATAAAAGCGGTAAACGTTTATATAGGTTTACAGCCTACCTTTGGTCATCGAGCAATGCACGCCACTGATTATAATCCAAGTGAGTATTGTTCGCTGCAGTTTTTCTTTGGGAGTTCACTGCACAACCGCTCATTAGAAAAACAACTACTGCTCTTTACTGTAGTAGTTTAGCAAACAATAAAGTTCTCTTAAGTGCCTGATTATGAAATATAATAAGAAGCTCCAGTCCATTTTTTTGTTAAATCAATAATGACGTTCGAACTTAAATACCAGTATATATATATATTTTTTTTAAGTTACTTTTCATAGTAAAAATAATTTTCAAAGTTTCAATTTTTCATATCCCGCCAAAACGCTACAAATCTATGGCCGGTCGGATTTGAACAGCTTTGGGGTTAGAATGTCGAATGTCAAAATAAGGATGAGCTTTACCATACATAATTTTATATTCCATTCATGGTAAACCAACTAAACATACGTAATAAAAATGTATCTTTTTAGAAACTTCAACTCAAAGAATAATCCGTGTCATTACAGTAATTAAAAAATATATTTATATTGAAAACAAAAACAAATTGTTTCGAGGTCGTCTGAAATAAAATTCGAAAAAATGGTTATTTTTTAATTCGAATTAAAGTCAGGTTAGGGTTGGCGTCAGTTTTTCGAGGATGACATTGTCTACGTAATACGCAATGAGCTTTTTGACTCCAATTATGCATACGTTAATTATTTCAGTAGGGCGCAGTAGGCTAGTATGTAGCTACGGTCAAAGAGAAGCACCCAAGTCTAATTTTGTTTAGAACGACAGAATAAACAGTAACGGTCGTTCTTCTCAATCCTACTGAGCAACGGCTGAACCGAAATTTTTCCTCAACACTGTTCAAATGCACAAACACGCTCTTCCCAATGAAATTCTCCATCAAATTTACGATCAATTTAGGATACCGATTTTTTTGGATTAGAGTTCTCCTCAGCAGAAAACTAGTTGTAAAAAGTGTCAACAGAGTGAACAAACGTCACCGAAATGTCAAATATCATTAGTTTACGATATTTTTTACGCGATTAAATTATTGAATGACAAATGTGTATTTCCATTTTCGAATGTCGAAACATGTTTATTTTATGTTTTAAATAGAACTGAAGAGAACCCAACTTATTTTAGTAATTATAAGCTATGTTTTTTCTTGTTTTTTCACTCATCGGGAAACGTCAAAAGTACGAAACGAACATTGTGCTTCGCGGCATTATCGAAAGTCATGTTAACACTTTATTTTCAACATATTTTTTACACACGCGTTAGTGAAGTATAAAATGTTAGTTTATGTTTTAATTTTTAAAACAAATGATGTGTATTCATAATAAATACAATATTAATTCATCTATGTTATTTTTACTTTGATGTCACTCTATTGTCTTAAAAGTGGGCGGCTACTATTTTATCGTGTATAAAAGTGGGTGGAGACTATTTTATAGTGGGCGGGCACCTCCATACACGATTTAGGATGAAAAATGCTTGGAAACAGGCAAACAGAGCTAATACTTACCAAAACACTTGGCTGATCGGTTACTCAGATTGATCATTGGGAAGAACGGCCGTAAGTAATTAATCGGTTTGTGAGCCTGTTGAATGCGACATAATTGATATTTGTGGTTGGCGTGTAGTGTGTAGATTGTGAGTAGACTTATAAATTCCTCCTCCGACTGCTAAGGAAAACAAGCCGATTGGCCAGAAATCATAGACGACGCGCTCTCGTTGCCCGACAGTGTAAACATGTTTTTGTGATTTTTTTCTCGGAGTTTCATCATGCGAAGACGAGCGTAGTTTTTTCTTGGCGAATACTGGCAGATAATAAACAAGAAGCTTGCATCGGGCAGGTATGTTCTTTACCGCGCCAGTCGGCTATTCGCCGGTAAATCCAATAATAATATAATAAATCCAATCTTATATGTATTTTCATATTTCGGTACCAGTGTATTGAGTGTATAAGTGAATAAAGTTTATTTGGAGCTGTATTACACGCCGGCTCGGCTGCTCTAGAATCGTTTTTGTTTATAATTTGGTGTACCATATCCTCTAGCACAGAACATCGATAATGTCGGTAACTTGTCATCGTTCCCAAGCACGACTGCAGATCGTTAACAATAAAAAACAGTTTAAATCGACTAAATATGTTTATTTTTGTTGATCTAAATTTTTGTTTAGTCATTGGTGACCTGCAATCTTGCTCAGGAACGATGACAAGTTACCGAAATCATCGATAAACCCTTATCAATATTCTGTGCTAGGGGGTCTGGTTTCGTGTTTAGCTCTCATGTTGTGAAACTTCAGAGGATGATTTTACATGGAAATCTAATAAAATGTACAATTGTTGTGATTTTTTGTTTCTATGCCAATAATTGTTTTAACATTGATATTTTGTTTTTGAATTTTAGAATACTTTGTATGTATTTTTTATTAAATTTGCTTGGAAGTATGTGGTCTTATTATATTATTAGTAACGCTCTCAGTGGTTGAGGGGTAACGTCCCCGACTACGATTCCGGAGGTCGCGGGTTCGAATCCCCGGGCGAGCAAGTAAATTTACATTCTTATAAAATAATATATGGTATACTTTCGACACATTCCAGAGCGGTAGATACTCTCAATATTTCCCTGTTGAAAAACCACCATTCAGAATCGAAACGTTGTTTGAAATGGCTTTAGTTAGTGATCAGATCTGAATAGCCTGGTACTTTCCCACCTTCCTCTTACTCATCTCTTACCCATCCGCAGACCTTTCAGCTTCACAACATACCCCAATTGGAGATGGTATAGTAAAAAAAAAAAAAAATTGTCTCTGGGAAGTTATTCCAAATATGGTAGTAGGTAAACACTTTTAATAAATTAATTAAAAATTGCTTTGTAATCACCACTTTATTAATATATACATATTAACATGTTTCGAAAGCGATGCTTTCCTTATCAGGAATATTCAGAATACAAAAAATTAATTGTGTCAAGTGTAGACAAAACATAGAGCACAATAATGTACGAATTGATAAATTATAAACATAAACAAAAATTGATTATAGTAGGTAAGTAATAAAAAATTATTATATAACATTGAAGAACCAATTTGTATTAGAAATTATATTTATTATTAATATTAATATGAAAATAAATTCAAGAGATAAATATATTAACACTTTTAACGCTACCGCAGATTTTTTTTCTGTTCGCATTCTTTATATAGGTGCAGGAAATCGAAAAAAGTTAAAACTGTTAATAAATAAATCATGTCTGTATTATATTTTACCGCTGACAAAGATTCTTTATTATACTGTGTTTTATTTATATTTATACACTGAGGCTCAATGAAATAATAATAAAACAACATGGTGCCGCAAAGTACTTCTACAATTATTAAAGAAGAGATAATATTGTCTATTAATTATTATGAGTAATGGAAATACGATATGGCAGTTCAAATATAATTTAATAATGTTTCCTTTTTCCGCTGCGGTTTAGGCTTTCAGCGAATCCATTAAAATATCATGATATTAATTGCTAGAGATTGTAGGCGATAGTTTCAGTAGGAAAATAACAATAAAAATAAATTATTGATGGTTTCCATGACGAGGCAATTAGGCTTTTTTATAATAATTCACTGAATGCGCTTGGAAATTATGGACCATTGTCCAATTATACAAGATGCACAACACGAAGTGAGATAAACAAGAACTACAGAAAAAGATCATCACGTACTCGTACATTATACATGAATGAAGCAAAGACAAACATATGCATTTCAGGATAACATTGAGAGAACTGCAACGGAATATATACAAGTCGACAAATACCAAATTAACAAATTGCGATCACTTTTCAACGCTGCAGCAAGGCTTATCACCGGCGTATCTAAATATTCCCACATTTCAGAGCGTCTCAAAAATCTCCACCTACTCAAATGTCCTGAAAGAATCCAATTCCAGCTCTGCTGGATGGTATTTAAGTCACTTAACGGAATGACTCCGGCTTAGTTATTAGAACTGTGTATTGAAAATACCAATTCACGGCAGTCCACCCTTAGGTCAGCAGCGTCATCAGCTATCGGGAGGTTGAAGGAACCAAAGCGCACACCTAATACTAAGTTCGGTGATCGTGCCGCAGGAGTATCGGGACCTAAAGCCTGGAATGAACTGCCGCATGACTTAAGACTCGACAAAAATCAGAACTAAACTTAAAACTCATCTTTTCAGACAATCATATCCATAAATTGAATAAATGCACATATAAAATGCTTAGCTAGGCTAACCGGTTAGTGCTTACCTAAAGTCACTTATAGAATAAGTAAAAAAAATCACGCATCGCTGCGCAAATGCTTCCACAGCCCGCAACAATGTAACTAAATGTGTTAAAAAAATGTTAATATCTATTAAAATCTTCTCCCGCTTTAAAAGAATAAGGCACAAGGTCATTTTATAAATATTCTCCAGTCCTAAAAATTATACATATTTCAAATAAATAACAACTCTTCTTGTGCCACCAATCTTCTAATAAATGTAACATCAATAGAAATGGAGGATAAAATAGCAACTGTAAAAATCGTATCATCTCTAAGCTTAAATTTTCTAATAAAACTATGTTCATCTGAAGCGACCTGCCAGGGAAGTATGTTTTCTGTATCCGTTTGTACATAATCAGATAGAGAACAGGAAGTAATATTTGTACAGCGCACTTGCGGTAATTTTTCACAAAAACGGCACTATATAAATCATCCCATTATTATTGTTATTCAATGCAAAGTCTGAACAAAATTTTAGTATAGTCCATGCTTTTGGACATACTAAATGATATAAATTTATTTTCGTAAAGCCTGGTAAAAGTCATTTAAACTGGTACGAAAATTTCATGGCCCTGGCTTGAGTTAATAAGTCTCAACATTCTGGATAGTGGAGAATGGTACCCATAAGTACTGCATCCCTGAGCTTCATCGTCGGATCATTCATATGAGTGGTACGTAACTTAATCTTATCAATATTACTCAATAATATTATCTTTTTTTTAGTACTCAATTTTAAACGAATTTTTTTCCTCAGCACTAACCAGTACCTATCAAACACACACACATAATTGTTTACTCTATAATATTTATTTTTCTTATCTCCTCATAAGTATTTAACTATTATGCCATACTTAAATTATCTGGTATAAGTAAGCGATTACTCTATATTTTTTTAGCTCTTTGAACTTAACTATTATTCTATACTAGCTGGGGTACTCGGATTCGCTCAGGACAACATTCGAGAGTGTTCTGGGATGTTCCCCAATGATGTTCTCGATTCCCTATTCTCGAACATTTTACAACATTCCAGAATGTTCCGGGATGTTCTGGAATGTTGTGGAATGCTCTCGAATATATATTGTTTATAATATATATTTTTTTAAATTATGATTGTTGAACCTTTTAGAACTTTTCAGAACCTTCTAGACTCACCGCCACACTCCGCCACTCATTTCTGAAAGCTTCTAGAACTTTCTCTTTCCATAACTACCTATAGCATTCGCGAACCATTCAGAACATTCTGTAACCTTCTTGGCTCTTCAACATAATCCACCACTCCTTCCAGAACTTTTTACAGCTTTATTGAACCTTCTAGAACTTTACGGAACCTTCTAGACTTACCGACACACTCCGCTACTCATTTCTAAAAGCTTCTAGAACCTTCTGCTTCCATAACTTTCTAAAGCATTTACGAACCACCCAGAACGTTTAGAAACCTTCAAGACTTACCGATATACTCCGCCACTCCTTCCAGAATTTTCTACAGCTTTATTGAACCTTCAAGAACTTTCCGAAACCTTCTAGACTAACAGACACACACCAACACTTATTTCTGAAAGCTTCTACAACTTTCTCCTTCCACAATTTTCTAAAGCATTTGCGAATCATCCAGAACCTTCTAGACTCACCGCCAAGAAAAGTACATATAAGTAGACATACTCCGCCACTCCTTTCAGAACTTTCTACAGCTTTATCGAACCTTCTAGAACTTTCCAGAAGCCTGTTCTTGAATTTAATAGAGGGCGAAACTTCCAGCCCTTTTATCTTCAAAAGCACGCCCTGTATATAAAAACGGGAACCCTCACCCTGGAGGGCGGATGCAGATCTACCACACTATATAACTAACTACCCTGATCGTACCGGGACTCGTTTCTGAGTTTTTGCGGGTCGCACGTTTTTTTGGACTTTCTTTTATAATATATATATTGATTATACTATGCTTAAATTATCTGGTATAAACAATTGTTTTTTCTCTATAGTATCTTCACATGTGGATATGGAACTGTCAGAGAAAGAACGAAAGCAAACTTAACATAGTATGAATGCGAATCATGAGAAACGTGTGGCGTGTATGAAAACGGCGTGACTTTATAGGCATGTCAATGTTTAATCCGAGATCATTTAACTGAAATATTCCTGTGATGCTTCTACTAAAGAATCTTTATTTATATTATTAATAAATTAGTATAGCAGGCAGTTAATCCTATCTCAATGTTAATTATTTAGAAACGTTATATGGCCGATCCATGTACATTTCAGGTTTTGCCGGCCGCAGTTCAGGACTGAAAGTTTCTCCCCGTACGCAACTTGTGTATTTTCAATGTAACCATACACCATATAGGTGTAATTAACACATTAGTATGAAGCACAGAAGATGAAGATCTTCCGTCCATTAAATCAGAAATTGTGTACATTTTATATTATGTAGTTCCCACGTAGCCTGGTCGACTCAGAACTCTACACAGCGTGTTCCGTACACAAATATCCCCCAGATATTTTATACTCGTATACCGTATTATGTATTTCGCTCGGTCTTTTGAACTCGCCACGTTGTGCTATATTGCGTTGCATTCAACAATAAAAATGACATGTCATTAAATATCCATTTCGTGCAATTAATAACCTTTTGCGGAGCTAACGACGTGTCATTTAGTTTTGTCTCCTCCTTCGTTTTTTGATAGATCTATAATAACTTAATCTTTTCCCATCAAAGCCACCGTCCACCAATATACCCAATCCCAGGTATGTATTGGTCATCATAAGCATGACCTGTAACATCACATTGATCCTAGTAGTGACCATAAAATAAGCTGCGAATGTTAATCGTCACGTCTTCGATCAGTTCAGCAATACAACAAAGTTGTTGGTACAAACATACCTGGTAATAGTTTAACTGAGATACCGTTTGAAGTAGTGTGATAGAATTCTTTATTTGAGAATAGTCACAGTTTGTCAGATGTGAAAAGCATTGTAAATAGCATAAGACATCTCCATTGACTGATCCATGTTTTTATTTCTTCCACGGACAACATTTTTATGTGCTTTTATTCTGCTGTTAGTTTTTTGGTAGGATGTTATAATAATAGATTTTTCTCGGCTTTCGTCCGTATTATTATTGTTTGGGAATACACGCCAAAATTTCGTAGTCTCTTTGTGTATATTGATTAGTTTTATTTTATTTTAACATTGTACACACAGACTAAACAATATTCCCACATTGTGTATTCTGCAAATAAGCGAGAGTCGGGGTTAAGGGAATGTCACAGCGATACTATAACCAGTGACAATGATTAGTAGAAATATGCATCTGGTTGTCCTTTGAAATGTTTATCGATGAACATCGATGTATCTCAAACTTTAAATTTTAGTACGCAATTCGACATTAATATCTATTTTCCAAAATGTTTTACTTTTTACAGTTTTTATCCAGTAGACGTCCCTAATTCGCCAGTGGCGTGAACACAGTTTGTTATCATGGTAGGGAGTAGGAGAAACGGGGAATTAATTGATGTATCTAAAAAAATACCCCAGACCGATTAAGTTGTTGACTATATATAGCCTGTTGGTTGGGATTACCCAAGCCACATCAAATATACAAATAACTGCTTTATTTATGCACATTACAAGCCAATTTACTGGATATATAAAATTTCCTTATTTTCCGTTAAATAGACGCAGACAATATTTTGAAAGAAAGCCAACGTGGTATTATCATTAGTAAAGTTGTTATAATTAATAGATGTTCCAACAGATGGCATTGATTGCTACATTTGATGGCATTGCCGAAAAGCACTGCTTTTTAGACACTAACACAAACGAGCCGTCCCTTGAGGCTCGTTGCGCACACGTGTACGTTTGAATGTAAAGAATAGGTTCAACATTTGAATATGACGTACGTCATTTTGCATAATTAGTTCCTGCCTTTGACACGTTATAGTGTTATGGACGGTGTGGCGCGCGCGGCGCTGCGTTTCGTTGTTGGAACTTGGAAAAGATTAATTTCTTACAATCATTTTATGCGTTTTAATATTATTTATATTTCGACGTGAGTAAGGTGGGTTGCAGGGTAGGCAGTGCGCATCTGCCTTTGTCAATCCCTATACCATCATCGGCCGTATCTAAGTAACGTGTGTACCCATGACAAGTGACAATGCCATTTCTTTAGCATATTCTATGAAATTGTAGCAATTTCATTGTTGGTATGTTTGGATTTTTTATTGAACAAGCTTAAAAGATAATTATTATTCAAAGACGTCCTCAGCGCTGTGCTGTTGACCAAGAACTTCCTTTCCAATTTTGCCAGTTTCGAAAAGTTGTACTGATTCTGAATTAAAATCCACAGTACAAAAAATACATCGAAAAAATCTCATTTAACAAGTTGTGGTGGAGATGCATTTTTATTTTCAAATGTGTCAAAGGCCAGAGGGGGAAAGGACACTAGAAAGATGGCATTCGACATACTCGTAGAGGGTCATTAAATTAAAATAAATGTCACAGTACGCGTACACATTAAATATCATATTTAAATACTCTGCAAGATAGGTTGCATTGCATCTTATTAGTTTAATACCCAACTAGTTATTTAACTATAATTTACCACATTACGTATATTATAAACATAATAAATGTGTTGTAGATTTTCTACCAGACAGATGGAATATAATTTTGTGTAGATGTCAGACCCACTCGAGGTAACTTTTTTATATTTTAAAATTTATTGTGACTTGTTATTATTGTATCTAGTTAGTGACATCATTATGGCTTTCTCGATTAATTCGCTACATTCGCTTCGTGCTATTATAGGTGTAATAATGTTAAATGATAGTTATGGAAATATAACATTCCACAAACCAATGAATTATAATTCTTTTTTTTTTTCCTTTGTAACATACATTCTTATTTTATTTCATTTATTTATTGTTCTTTAAACGTTAACATTTATTATTTAGAATTCCATTTTTAACCTTACCTAACCTAACCCCGTATCGAGGTTAACGGTTTTATAAAATAATGGATTCAACGTATAGAACGAATACAGAATAAATTCACTAAGTTTTTCCGGTTAAAATACGATAATAATTATCACTGTGTACTCCAATCTCTGAAACTACGGCGAACGTTAGCCGACACTATATTCCTGTGTACAATCTTAAATAATGTAATAGACTGCCCCGAACTCCTATCTCAAATTAACCTTAACATACTCGCCACACCAAACTATTTTACACATTAAACAACAAAACAAACGCTGCCGCAAATTCACCAATTTCCCGTCTTCTTCAAACATTTAATAATCTTTGTCTCAACCTAAATCTCGACATATTTTTTGACTCCCTTCCGTAATTTAAGAAAAATATTACTCTTAAATGTAAGGTGACGATTCTGTTTTAATGTTGAATCTATACGTATATTATAGTATACAATTTAACGACAAAGATGAAACATTATCGTTGAAATGTTTTTTAACATTCCTCCGTATGTGGTGTACATAGATGTCTATTCAGGATTGAGATCATCAGAGGATTGGTCACGGTATTATTCTGTTCCTATTATGATATCAGTACGGTCTCAAGCGCAGTCATCCCTTATGAAACCGCAAACACGCAAAAACTATCGCCGGGAACTTGAGAATTTCATTTGTAATTAATACAAATACACATTTTTGTTTTTGTATGTACCACGGTTCTAAAACTCCACATAATATAAACAAAATAATTAAAGTATATGGAACCGTTTCAATCTCTTCCGCAAATGACTCGTGCAGAATAAAATACGTGACAACAGAGCTCTCAGTGGTTTTTCTTACGTGCGTCGTTTATGAGAAAGAGGAAGATATTAACAACGGAGCTCATTGGCAGGACCAAGGCCTTCTTCAACTAACTGGTGTTCTATTCTTTTTTCCAGCAATGAGGGAGTGCTCAGTAGAAGCCGTGTCCCCGCTGTTGGCGCCCCCGTGCCGCCCTCGCCCCCGCTCCCGCCCCGCGACCCCCCTGGCTCCCCTGCCAACCCTGGCCGCCCCCGCTCCCGGAACCTGCTTCTCCGCCCCCACGGACCTGCAGTATGACCAACACAGCTCTGAAGAGGAACTCGAGGTAACAATAGTCACCTTAGTATCTATCTATATAAGTAAATAGTAAAGCTAGATTAACACATCACACATTGTTGTGAACCTCTTGAAGTTTCGCTATCTTCTCTGCTCGAGTCGTTGCCCCATCGCTGAGGATCGTGACCCCCACTTCAATTGCCGTGGTGAATCAGGCCCCGCCACCGCTCGTGGTCCTGCGCTGCATAAAAGAAGTTTCTGACGTTTGTGATATTCGGTCACCACAACGCCTCGGTGATCTTCCTCTGCTTCTGTTGCACCCACTGTGCCAGTGACCATGAGCTTCTCCAGGTTCGGGTTCACAGTTCAGCGAACGACGTGTCCACTATCCATGTATCTTAGACATTGTAAGTAGACAGTTATCAGCCTATTTTGGGTTCTTAGCTCTTCCAGAATATATAGATTGGTGCAATTGGCTGTCCATGGTATCCTGAGCATTCCATTAACACAATATATCAGTATGAGAGACGTCATTTGAACCCCTTTCCATTATTGGTATCCAGTTCGACACTTCAATATGAATCGTTTATTTTTATTTGATAAATTCCTCGAGACCTATTCTGGCTCGTTGACCTTGAATCGGTTTATTTATTTTACTTTTTTATTTATTTTTTTATTATTTCGGAGACCAACAGTTCACATAAAAAATGAAGTATAATGAATAACTGATATAAATTTGACCATTTATAGGTTTCCACTTGGGTATTATTTATGAGTGAATCTAGTGATTTTCGAAGAAAACAAAATAAAATTAAAAACATAATTATACAAAATAAAGAAGAAATATAAATTTAAAAGTTACATATAATTTGTTATGGGGTCTGGAAAGGAATGGGGGGTATGGGGTAGGGGGGTCGATCTAGTTAAAATGTACGTGTTTGATTTTATATTAATAAAAGAACAAGAAAAAATGATGTGTATATATATAACGAAGAAAGATAATAGACTGGTGGTAGTATGAGTTGATTAGGTATCTAAAGTTATGGAGGCTCGATAGATCGCCGGTGTGATTTTATCTGAGTAGTGCGTGTTAAAGATGTGTGATGCCCGATAAATGAAGGAGTTTTGCTTTGAATTAGTGTTGCATCGAGTGAGGCTAAGAATTTGGTCTGATCTGGTTAGTCTATTGGGAACTCGTAGTTGGATCCGTTGTAGGAGTTCCGAGCAATCTGCGGTGGATCTACCAATTTTCTGCAGAAGGAGTACATCAGCCGAGAGTCTTCGATCTTCCAACGACAACGTATTAAAAAACGCGGCCGACTCTTAGTGATTTATATGGGGACGGTAGCTACGAAAATCTAGGTATTTTGATTATTGTAAAAAGTGGAATCTTTTACAAGAGCGAATCGTATGTTGCATTTCAATGGCAAGAGCTGAATTTACTCACTTTTGAGGAGGTGAAGATGATATTGCATCGGAATACTTTCCAACCTAAACGCCTGCTGTGAGTTCAATTAGTATGAAAGGTTAAAGTCATAGTTTACCTTTATAATGTTCAGAAATAATATGACTGGATGTGGATACAGCCTTCACGTATAATATCTTTGTGATTTACAGTACAGTGTACTGTCATGCGCGAGTGGTGGCCTGTCATGTCAGGGAGAAAACGTTTTCGTATATGTAATTTATATTCTGTCTATAATATTATTACTGTGAAAAGAAGACGTCCCATCTACTTGTTACATCGACATACTGTATAATGTGTGTGTTCACATAACACTGCGCGAATGACACAGTTCGACTGTGCGGTTTTATGGTTTGGTTCGAATGTTTGTCACAGGTCACAGTTGGATACCTGTCAGTTTAATTTTAAACATGTTTTCAAAGCAACCATAAATCAGGCACGGAGCTACTCAAGCCCCCAAAATGGCACACAAACTCAAACGACTCGGAGGGCTTTAAAGCAAAGAATGGAAGGTTACCTCCGGAGGGTTTCCTCTTGTGGTTAGAATAACCTCGTAGAATTGAATGTTTCAAAGACCTAATCATGTCTGATTACGTTCGAAATGGATCGAAATGACAATCTAGTCTCCTTCAACGGAAGCAATCTTTCCAACAAGCCTTCCGTTGATATGTTTGGTGTCACTTTAAGTGACCAGCTCAGGCATGGGGCTCCATCGAAGTTAGAGTCAAGTTAGCCTCTCAGAAACTGTGCACACACCCAGTAGATACTTTAATAGTACATAAATGTTGACCCTGTATAAATTTGGCAGCCTTCTCTGTTCTGGAGCCCCAAAATACTTGAAAAACCCTTGCCTCTGCAGAAACGGGCAGTCCGTTTGATAGATTCCCCTATATTAACAAATGGATTGCAATCTTTAAAGGACATGGGTCAGGCGGGAATGCTGCCCTTGTTCTACCGGTATTTCAATGGAAGATCCTCCGAGGGATTAGCGTCATTGATCCCTTCGGCACCGGTGCATAGTCGGAAAACACGCCAAACGGCTGTGGAACGATTTGTCGGCCTCTGTGTGTTGTCCCTCCTACAACATGAGTCTCTTTAAGACCCATGCTCACTCCTGCCTCTCCTTAAAATGAGCCTTCATACAGCAAGCTCGAATATGACATAGGCCCCGAGGGAAATTATTTACCTCGCGGTCTCCTGTGTGGAATCAATGTAAATAAAGTTACGAAATCAACACACTATTTTAAAGGCATTCAAATTCTATTTATATGTTATTTTTCCTCTCCAAAATAATTCATTTGTGACAAAAATAGACACATATTCTACATAGACACTACATAATTGAACTACATAATCTTGGTAGGGGTTATTCTCGTTAGGTGGGCGCAAAACAGGTGATGTAATAAAGCAAACACTTGTTTTAAACCAATAATTTATTTGTAATTATCACCAACCGGTTTCGCTTATCTCAAACTTCGTCAGGGTAAAATTTAACACTAAACAAAAGTACATTGAGTGAGCGTATTTATATAGATATATCGAGAGAGAGACAAAATATAAAACGAAACGATGGAACAGGGAGACAGAGATATGCTTACTTGTACCATAATAGAATGGGACAACACATAAAAAGACAGATAGATATATTGAGATAAGTGAAACCGGTTGGTTATGATTTAAAAATAAATGATTGGCTTAAAACAAAGTGTTTGTTTTATTTATTAAATATGTCAACCCACAAAGTAATTGATTTCTACGAAAACAGAATCATATAAATACGCATTTACAGTAATTTTATCCACACGCATAGATAGCCTTATGCCCCACTGTTAATTTTACCATGTTTAAAGAAGAAAAAATAAATCAATTGTAAAAATATATGGTCGTGACTAAAGTCATTGGAATCTATGCATTTGTGACCGGTGGTGTGTCGTTTAATATCATGTCCGTTGCGGTTTTCGTTTTTGTGGTCTAAAGTACTCAAAGTGTTGGGCGACGCTCACAAACATACCAAGTAAAAATACATTGAGAATCGACACCGCGAAAACGGCATTGCATTTTCAATGGCGGTAATACAGAAGCGTCGTGATTGTAACATATTCAAATACTTTCCTTTTGGACCGCTAATTTATTTTAAATTTGTCACCAACCGGTTTCGCTTATCCCAAGCTTATCAGGGTAAATATTTCAAAAATACAGATAGTGAGCATATATGTACGTCAAATATCGCCTATAGTAATACGTTAAGGGTCGGAATTTTCAGACCCCGCCGCCAGGCAAAAAGCGACCATGCACCCCCTTTAACCACTGGGAAATTTATTTTTGTTTAAACTGGACCACGGATATCGCGGCCAAGCGAAAAACGACCGTTGCTGCAATAGGCGCGAAGGTTTATTTTGATTTGGCCCGAAATAAGTAAATTATTTTCAGCCACCCGAAGTTAGTTGCGGACTGGTCGGAATTTTTTTTTCTTCAAAACCTTGGACCCTTTTGACTTTAGAACTTAATCTGGGTAGAGGTAGGAGTTTGAGTAGAATTTCATTTCCTAATATTATTTTTATTATTACTGACACACTCCTTGCTTCATCCACATTACAACCCATATACACAAATATTCACAACCAATTGCAAGCCTGCAATAGGCAAGAGCCAGTAATACAAAATAGAATAAGAAGGAGACATAATATAAAATGAAACAATGGAACAGCGAGATAGAGATATTGATTCATATATGATAAAAGTATAAGAAACGGAACGTGAAAGGAGGGAGGGATTAAGATGAAGTGGGAAATTTTGGGTTACCGGTAAATATAGGACGTAGGACAAGTTACCATGTATTTTTGTTTAGTTTAAAAAATTTACCCTGACGAAGCTTGGGATAAGCGAAACCGGTTGGTGATAAATAAAATTGTTATTCAAAACAAAGCCTTTGTTTTATTTAATAATATATCAAACCACGAAGTAATTGCTTTCTACGAAAATGTAAAATATTCAACTTAAAATGGACGGAATCTCTTGCACGGCGCAATTTTACACATTTTTCGTAAACAAAGCGTTTGATTTCATTGCGGAACATACGTTTGCCGTCCTATTATGAACTTTTGCTGATCGAACGTTCACGGAAGAATTTTCATTATTGGCAAGTTATGTGAGGGGCTCGCGAGGAGGCGCTGTCTGCAAATGACAAATATGTCAGGCAGAGGTACTACCGCATTACTAGGTAGAGATTGTACCAGCACCACCGGGCATACTGCATACTGCCTACTATCCCCTACCCACCCACCCCTAGCAATATTATTCACGTGTCTATTTATATCGCATTGAATATTCACCGGGTAATAAGATCGGGTACCCGTTGCGCGTTGTTCCAACTGACGCTATAAAACACGTCAATATGGGAGCCGGGAACTTTGCACACGACATGTATATTGTATGTCGATTGTCGATTGTCGAAAGTATCTTGCGTGAATACGTTCTCGATATTCTCGAAAGCAATTTGTTTTGTCGCTTCTTTCCATTTGTTCTATTGATTGGCCGGAAGATGTCGTCTTCGCGCGAAATAATACTTGACATCATGCATGCAATGGAAATGTAAGCTCGTCTGGGTACTGGCCACTTCGAGTTGGAACTTGATGAAATAATTACCGACTCCTTTGCTGTAACCAATCATGCATCCTGACATTTATTTACCTGCATTAATAATAAACCGTTCAAAATTATGGATTTAATTTCGTACCGCTATATTTCCTTTGATATACATAGCAAATGAAAGAGGAGGTCGGGATGCTTCGAATCCCATCGCTAGATCGCTCACAGTTGCTCAAACGATCGCTAGAGGGCTCTCGCCGCCACGCAGCCATTTCGCGACAGTTGTGAGTAAAATGGCTACTATGCAGCACAATGTTTTTTGTGTTCGTGAGTTTTGTAAAACTGAGTCGGCAACTGTAGTGCGGCGTACAATTTCGTCTCCATTTTCGTGTCGTTGCTATCACCAATTTGAGCAATCTGGATGTCTCTGTAAAGGAAAAAGCCCCGGCCGACCGCATTTATCAGATGAGGACATGCGAAATTTTATTTTGAATAACCCGTACCTATGATGAATACAGCAACTATTGTGTTTTCTTAGGTTTGTTCCTAAACAGGCCGATTACCTGTTCTCGCGAACTAATTGCTCAAAAGAAAGTACACACAACCTTTCCGAATAGTATTCCTAGTGTTACGTATTTAGACACACAGTTGAATTAACATGCTGCAATGTGGGATGTTGTCCATTTTGTGAAAAATGTATTTAATTCGAGAAAATGCGATTAAAATACAAATCGTACGTCTAAATTACAAAACTGACATAATTTCCACATTGTTCAATAAACAAAAATAAAACATTCTATTTAGTGGAAAATCAATGGTATCAAAAATCTAAGTTGAATTCAAAAATTCAACGGACAATGAAGGTTATGGACGCTGTAAAATATACTTACATTTTATAATAATACCTGATTAATTAAGACCTGAATAATTCGCGTTATTTTGGGAGAGGTGGTGTTATTTTTCGGTAAAATTCCTATTATTTTGGTAAAATTCCTATTATTTTGGTAAAATTCACGTTACTTTTTCGAAAATTTTGTTATTTCGAAACCAAAGTAGTGATATGTTCCTTTTTTAGTATTTTGCAACAAAAGTAAGTGCTGGATATTTTTTTTGTCTTTCTTCATATATTTTTTTATCATCTAATTTACGTAAATATATGCATTTTATAATTTCTTCAGAAGGTTGGTATTCGCTTTTTGGAGTCATTATTTATTATTATTTAGCACCCTTGAGGTGATTTTTCACAAAAACGACGCTATACAAATCATCCAATTATTATTATTTTTATCAATAAATGAATTTAATTAACTTTTTAATCACCACTTTATTAATATATACATATTAACATGTTTCGAAAGCGAGGCTTTCCTCACCAGGAATATACAGAGTACTAAAAAATAGTAATGTCAAGTATAGACAAGTGGTGATTACAAAGTAATTTTTAATTCACTTATTACATATTTTTAAAATCGATTTAAGTATGGCACTACGCGACTCTTTCAACATAAAGTTAGCTCCGTTCCATTTTATAAGCTTATTTAAATATGGGAAAAGATTTAGAACGTATTATATACATTCTTATTTTAAAATACCGGAAAATCGCGTTATTTACTGGAAAATAGCGAATTTCGCGTTAAAATGATAAAATTCGCTTTGTTGCAAACGCGTAATTTTCAGGTCTCTAATTATATATAATGAGGTTAAATTTAAAATTCTTTCTTTATTGATTTTTATCTTTAATATAATAAATAGAATGATAATATGGTAAATAATTTGTATTCGCTTCAAGTTCCACAAAACTAGTCGCATTTAATGGAAGCAATTTTCTTAACAAGCCCCTCATTGATATGCTTGGTGTAACCCTAAGTGACCAGCTCAGGTATGGAATCTCCATCAAAGCCAGAGTAAAGTTAGCCTATTAGAAGCTGGGCGTATTGTACAGAGCCCGCAGATACTTTAATAGTACACAACTGCTGACCCTGTACAAATCGCAAACGCGCCCCACTGTAGAATTTGGGAGCCACCTCTGGTCGGGAGCCCCAAAATATCTGAAAAAAACCCTCGACTCTGCAGAAACGGGCGGTCCGTTTGATAGATTCGCGTATCTTTAAAAAAAATATATATTTACATTTTACAAAAGAAAAAATATAATGCAAAAAGTCCCGATAAAACTAATAAAACTCGAAATTTACATGTAAGGTTACAAACATAAAAACATATGTAACAAACTTAAAACATAAATATTTCTCCAGAATCTTACTCAAAAAATATGTCTAAAATCTATTTAAAAAAAATATATATAAAGATATTAACAAACGGATTGCTATCTTTGAATCACAGGCGTCAGGTGAGAATGCTGTCCTTGTTCTACCGGTATTTTAATGGAATATGCTCTAAGGAACTGGTGTCATTTATCCCTTCGGCACCGGTGGACAGTCGGGAAACACGCCAAACGCGCGCCAACATTTGCACACGGTTGACATTTGTCACATGAGAACAGGTCGCTTTTACGACTCGTTATTGTGTTCAACAGCTCGGCTGTAGAATGATATGCCGGCCTCTGTATGGGTCTCTTCAAGACCCAGGTTCACTCCTTCCTATCCTCTAAAATTATTTCCCTCAGGGCCTCCTTTGTAAATGTGTAAAAAACAAATAATAATTTTATTCTAAAAAAAATAATATATGAGATGTTAGTTCCTAGGTGCTGGATGTTTTCTCGCTGTCGGATTAATAAAGTGTGTGTTTTATGTTACGAAGCAATTCCGTGTATTATCGTGCTATGTTTTCTTTATTTATGAGCGCATTTCCTCTGCGGCTGAGGTTTGTTTGCTTGTAAAAGCTTGTCGCGACCACAAAACGTAAATCCGCATTAGCCGATGTATGAAGTACGAGTATTGCCCCTCCACCTCCAGTCACATGATGTTTATGTTTATTGCATCAATTCGTGGCGGGATGAATGCCCACTTAAATTCTAAATGCTTTTCCCGGTGGGAATCAGATAACGGAACAAATCAAATCAAACAAACATGTCTACTTTACATTCATAAATACAAAAAAAATGAGAATCACTAGATCTCAGACCCAAAAACACATACAACAAGAAACCACATACACAACATTTGGACAAAAAAGATGGTTTGGGCATGTAGAGTGAATGAACGAAGAAATGAGTTTAAGAATAATATATGACGCGAATGTGAATGGAAGAAAAAGCCGGGGACGCCTGAGGAAGACATGTCACGATCAAGTGAATAAAATACTTGAGTCGGGCCATGTCAAAAGTCGGAAGAAGAGAATGTATGAGACGATATATGAATGTGAATTAAGCAAGAAGTGTATGCCAAGGTCGAGTTGTTTGGGGGCCCGTCCTTTTTCTGCCTAACCCTGCGGGGAAACAGTTAACTTCTTATCCTACGGTACTTAAACACTACAACAAAATCCCACTGTCCTTCAAAAATCATAATAAATTTAAAAATCAAATAAAATACTGGATACGTTACATAGGGAGATCTGAAATAGACTAATATATTAACACCAAATACAGACTAACACCGCAACCACTCAACTGCGCTTAAAACACTTACAATTATTTTAATTTTCATATGGCACATCAATTTAATATAATGTAATTTCGTATTTTGTAAATGAAATCCTCAGCACGGGAAATCCCAGTGAGGATATCATTATTTGTATTTTGTTATAAAAAAAGAAGATATAAAATATTATTATTATTAATTATAACACTAGAATTATGCTATAAAACTTGTTTCTAATTACCCATCCTTATCTGTATCTCTCTCTACACAGTTTTATTCTGCATTTATGATTCTCACAATCATTTCCACGTTTTATATAGGTATTACCAGTGTTACTGCTATTAATATAGTTTTAACATAATTACCGCATTATTTTCGCAAAACGAATTATTTTATCTCAGTCAATTCCAAAAAACAAATTTCCCCTTTTTTCGTTTTTTGTCTTATTGAGCAATAATTATATAATGTGGAACAAACAATATGACTTCTTGTCGTAGTTTCTTACAGTTAATTGTGTACTTGACAACTCCATAGCCATAATTATAATTGAGTCATTCAAATCATTACATTTTCTGTTGTTGTATTATCCCTTTGCAATGGATTATATCAAACATTAAAAATACCCCGCTCTAAATATAGGTAAACTAGAAATTGTGATTTTTTTTATATCGCCATCTTTGTGATATATTGCCCTGAATTACTTGAGCGAATTCAATTAAGAGTTCCTAACAGACAAACCAGACAAAACCACTCACTAAACCGATCTTAATGCAACACTAACTCAAAATAAAACACCTTTATTCACCGCGCTTCACACATATTTAACGCTTCATACTACGAGTTCGACTTATTCAACTCAGACCCTCATAATTTCAAACCTAAAATCAATAAATAATATTCACACAATACATATTACTCTACACAGACTAGATCCTTTTCCTCCCCCTCCCTCCCACCATCCTAACCCCATAGGCTAACTTTGTAACTTTTCTTTTTTTTGTAATTGAATAGTTTAAATACTCAAGTGAAAACCTATTATTAGTTCATTTTTTACATATATTTATCATACATAATAATTATTGTAAACTATTGGTTTTCCTAATAAAATACAAAATAAAAAATTAACGAGTTAATTGTTTGTTTTCCTCATTTTTCAATGAATCCATTATTCCATTATTTTCTCTTACAGATATTTATTTAGACGCCAATCAGGCTTTTACTCTGTTTACGATAACGCATTAACTTGTACAATACTACTATCGTACAGTCTACCCTCGCTATTCGTCCCTCCCTCGGACCACAAACTAACGTATATTGCATTGCAGGTAATCAATAGCACCCCCAAAGAGATGTTCCGGAAGTATCTGGGCGGCGCGGTGCGAGGGGGCTCCGGGCGCGCAGCCCGAGGGGCCCGACCACCGCGTCCGGCCTCCGCCGCCCCGCCAGAGAAGC
Organism: Halesus radiatus; assembly: GCA_022606495.2. Lineage (NCBI taxonomy): Eukaryota > Metazoa > Arthropoda > Insecta > Trichoptera > Limnephilidae > Halesus > Halesus radiatus. The sequence goes on along the minus strand of JAHDVE020009785.1, from coordinate 273,214 downwards.
GCAAGTGGGCCCAGACCCAGTGCCAATCCGCCGACCCCGCGCGCCTCCTCTCGCCCTTCGCCGCCGCCCTGGCCGTGGCCGAGAATGACGAGAACGCCGCCTACAACTCCGCGGGGGCGGAACCCCACAGTTCGGACGAGGAAGTGTTACGATCCCCGGATTCATTACCCGCGCCCGTCAGGTTCAGGACCTCTCCGCCCGTGGAAGCGTTGAAACCCCGGAGGGCCGAGGGTATGCGCGCGCACCGCGGCGCCCCGCTAGCCGCGCTCGGGGGGCGCGCGTGCTCGTGCTGCGTGCCCGCGCAGGCCGCCGCCCCGCTGGCGCCCCCCTCGCCGCACCAGCCTCCGCCCGCGCAGGAGCTTTTCCACTACGAAGTGTCACCGCGCAAGCGCTCCAGACACTCCAGCCGGAGACAGGTGCAGAGGCCGTGTCTGGACTTCGATAAAATGCAACAGGTGAGCAGTCGACTAATTCCTAAGACATTTCTACAATTCCATTGTGTTATTCTTCGATAGTCGTGACGCGTAATCCCAACTTTAAATCCTTCGATGATAATACACCTTGCTTCTTTTTCACCGTGTTATAGAATTCGACTATTTAACCAAATTATTAATTTTTTCGCAACAAAAAATCTTTTGTTGGAGCATGCTGGCAAAATATTTTGATTACATTGAATTATCGCATTTCTTTATAAATTTAATTCTGTAAGCCTTCGCAGCTGTTTGTTTTTGCTCTTCGAAGCGACAACTTAGCGAAAAGCGTGGATCATTGCGGCTGTGCTGTATGCTGGATAGAGTCTGTATGGGTGACGTTACCTACGTTGTACACTAAACCTGTACCCATATCCATACCTAAACTCTACAGCCTACACTCTACAGCCTACTGACATGTATGCGGATTAACATCTACACAGTCTACTCTCGACGCTCCGGTAAGGGGAGGTGGGATGACTGACTGAAGCACTAACCGTCAGGTTATTATATTCCCTATGGAAATATGTTTAAAACTGACGCTAATGCCTCGTTCTGATTTCTCTCTGGGGATCGTACTCGCTAACAGAGAAACCTATTGCAATTGACAAAAAGGACATTGCCCAGCTATACGAGTATATCTTCCGGACCCGACGAGCTAGTTTTAAGCACTGCCTCTAGAAATCAGATGATGTTAAAGTTACGTATCATTATTTATCAATTATTATGTTGTGCGGCTGACAGTGTCCGTGTCCAGTGTGGCCAGTAAACACACTCGTACGCTGCCAAGCTTCTTAAAGCACCAAAGATGTTCGAAAATATAGTGGTATTTCATTCGAAAGTTTTGTTGAGGAATAGCTATAACCGTATAGTAACTAACAGGTATATTATTACTCTAAGGCTATAACTACCCTCTAATGCAGTGGTTCGATATCTGGCGAGAACAAGTAAATTATATATTTGGCGTGTATCGTATCCGTAAAGTCACGGGACCACGTATCTCGCCCTCTTGTTTTTAAATTTATGACATTGTCGACACTGCTTTAATTATTTTATTTTTAATATTAGCATCTACATAATGCGTTACGTTAGCTTTTCCACATTTTCAAGAATACTAGAACATTACTTATTTGTAAGAAACAAATATCTTTTTATACAAATATGTATACAAAGGAAGTTTAACAAAAGGTAAGCCAACAAAGTTTCTTGTGCTAACAGTGGTTAAATACAGATGTTTTATTTATGAAGCTAACAAGATAAAGAAAAAAACAAAATAAGAAGGAAGGGGGGAGAGGAAGAGGGAGATAGGATCCGGACAGGAGATGCTCTCGATACATTGTGAAATTGTGCGTTATACTGCGCACAGATACGGGGAATTGGAGAATTTATCCTACGATTGGTCCTGGATGCGGGCGGTTTGTCGTGTTGGTCATGGCGGTATGTGAATGTTTATAAAGTTAATGAGCTCTGGCCATTATTCATAATTTTAAATAACAAGATTTGATGAAATATTAAGCGTTGCGTTTGAAGCGTGATGAAGTTATGGAATTTTAAGGATTCGGTATTACTTGCAATTACAATTATAAAAGAGTTGAAATTCTAAAAATTCTTTGTCATTCGGCATCTTGTCGACAGATAGGAAGAATCGTAATAGAGAATCCCGCCGTTTAAGTATTTTCTTTATTGTTGTTTTAATTTTTTAAGTATGTGCCATGAAAAAACGTCAATTTTCATAATTTTAGAGGAACTTAAAAAAATATTTTCGGATTTATCGTAGTTTTTAAAAAATATATCACATTTGCTATGTAAGTGATTACATAAATAAAAATAAAACATAAAAAAAAGGATTTTTCGGATCGATATTTTAAATTCTGTTTGGCAAACTTGTGTTCCACCGTAAATTGGTCGTTTTTAATTTAATTTAAAGTCCACCATAATGCCTATTTCAATATTTTAAAAATAAAATTAATTTTATGTTTCATTATATTTTCAAAGCAGATGGGTTAAATTTTTTTTTATATCACCGTTAGCCCCTAAATAATTGTTTAAGATCCCTGTAAAATCGCCAAAAAATCAATTCCTTTAATGGCCGATAAGGTAAAACAAAAAAAAAAACTTCTCATCCGTACTAAATATTTACTAAACCTTTAATTAAAAGAAATAGATCATTCAGTTTGGATGGGTATTTTGACCTCCAATCCAAAATTCAGTTTTGTATGAAACAGGCACCGGAGCCGTTCCCCTTAATTGAGTTGAGTTGAATTTTTAATTTTGGTTTTCATTAAATTTTCAAAATATGAATTATTGTAATCGACATTTCAGCGACGTGTCATATTTTTTTAGATTGACGCATGATGATAAAGGGAAGAAAAACATCTTCGTAATTTAAATTTATTGTATCCTAGCGATATTAAAGGGTATACGGCAAAACAAGCTCATCGACAAAACGATAATTTTGCAGGAGATCAGAAAGAAGAATGAAATCGTTATTGGTTGGAAAATGGGTTTAATACAACGATTTTATATATTGATTTATCATTTATTTTGAAATATGACGAAACTGAAAAAAAAATGAATATCACCCCTAACTCCTTTCTTGGACGTTCAAAAACGAGCTGATTGCTCTAATAGTTTTTTTTACAGAGTGCTCTATAATTTATAATCAGTTTGTATCTTGGTTATGAAGCGGTGAGCCTGTTTTTGTGCAGTTTTATACAAATGACGGCACTTTCTTCTTCCTTCGTTTATGAACCAATTAAATTGATTTAGCTAGTTTTAGTGATTCCGTTCTTGATCACTTTGTAAAATAAATTTGCATTTAAATCTCAAAAATTTAAAAATGCGATGATGCTGATTTTGCCCTGTAAGCTTCAATTTGAATAATTCTTTAAAATGGCCAAGATAACTGTCGTAATATTAATTTTTTATTTATGTAAGGAATGTTTTAGTGGCTTTTTAAATAATCTGTGTAAGTTGGGATTTAGACATCGTTGATGTTATAACAATGAGCAATTTTATAATTCTCCTGTATTTAGAATTAAAGGAAAGAGGTGAACTTTAAACTATTGTTAGAGGTTCTGTAAATATATTTTAACGCAATTGTTTTAAACATTATAACACGTGTCCATAAGACACCGTTTGGAAGAACGTATCGTTTGTTTGTTTATTTATTTTTGTTTTTATTTTTTTATCATTATTATTATTTATTTTTTTTAATTCTATTTTATTTACATTGACATTTACATTGGAAACATTTGTATTTGCAAAACATGGTAATTTATCATCAATTGAGGTACATGTAAGTTGAAGTTGCATTATGTTTGCCTGGTCGATGTTAATTCCTACCTAGACTATTTTGCCTGTTCTAAGGAATTAAATATATAGTAGGTATCAAAATATCGAGTTTTAAGGTGTTTTATTATTTTTAATTTATTGTTGAAGCTCTTTTCGGTGGGTTCCGAAATTGAACTAGAAGAATAGAAAATGAAGATATAGGATAAATTCAATGTCTAAAATTTATTTAAATGCGTCCAAACAATTTCTCAAAAAATTCAAATCGTTCTAGCCAAAGATATGGTAATTGTATATATGCAGTACCCCATTACAAAACCAGGTTGGCCCAAAGGTATATTAATTTTATTGCACCAAAAATGTATAATTCACTTTTCATAACCCTTGAAGAGACCGTGTTATGTCAAAACATCAACTCTTATAAAAATATATTACATCTTGGATAAAAAACACTGAAATAGATATTTTTTTTTATAAGTCTTAACAGTCATCTATAGTATTTTCCTTTTGACAGAATTCTAGCTTGATCTCTTTTGTTTAAATTTTAATGTTATACTTTTAAAATTCAATTTAATTTTTCACCTGTTGCTGGTACCAACAATGTATTATACTGTTCAATGCCTTATTTTATGTTATCATTTATTAATACATTTTTATAAAACCTACTTTTAAAACATTAGTATCGTACTCGTGTGTGATTTTAAAACGCCCACTAAAATCTTATTATACTTTGGACCGACCGGTTTCGCTTAACACGACCATAATCAGGGTACAAAATTAAACTGATCAAAAATACACAGTGTGTGTTCATATATACAAAATAAAATGAGAAAGAACATAGCATAGAACAAAGAAAAAATGAGATAGCATGAAATAGAAATCTGCCATAATAACAGAGAAAAAGAGACAGAAGTGTACATAATGGGATACCTGAACAGGTGATAATGGGATTTTACGAGATTATAGGAAATATACCAATATTTGGCTATTGGACACATTTAGTTGATTATTAAGAATTTTGTTTTTCGTTTTAACTGCTTTCTTTATTTCGCGTGATTCTAAATTATTTAATCTGTTTCCATGGCCATTTTTATGAAGAATATTATCACTGGTGCTTTGAATGAAGGTATGAATGATCTTTATCAATAAGGTGATTGGCGAATTCCGAAAAGCCGTTATTATTTAAGCATTCTAATATTGACATTGCGTGTTGTTTTGCCAATATAGAATGCTGGACAATCATTACAATATAATTTATAGATTCACGAGTGACTAACCTTGTCGTCTTTATCTTTTGAGTTGATTAAAAATTTACCTAAATTATTATTTGTATAGAATGCAGGTCTTGATTCAAAAGGAAGATTTTTTCACTGCAAGAAGAAAAATGATTAATGAATAAAATACGCCGCCATTGGTAACTAAGATTGTTAATACTGTTTATTTTATGTGGATTAGCGAATAAGAAGTTTTTAGTGGCTATTTGTTTTTTACTTAAAATTGTATCAATTCAATCGGACTCATATCCATTATATATCGCTATTTTTTAAATTAATGCCTAGTTCGTTGGAAAAATTAGTATTTGATAACGGTATCGTCACCAAACGATGGACCATTGAATGAAACGCGGAGTATTTATCGGACTCCGTTCTTCCCAGGTCAATAAGCTATTTGGTAATATGGTAGTTTTAAACATAATTTAATTTTGTGATAAACAACCTACAAATTAAATATTAGGATAAAAAATCAAGTTTTGCAATGATTTTTTTACTATAATAAAACCACGTAATTTATTACTCAAAATTTAGTTCTTGTTATAATTTTTGATTTCGGTAAATACGGAATATTGTTAAAAAAAAGCTTGCGGGTTAATGTCGCCCCATCTAAAATACGCCCCTGCTCTTCGGACACGAGCTGTCGAAAATGTATTTTGAAACCGGCGCGGACGGCGAGCTGACTGAAGGTTGGATGAATACAAGCGGCGAACCTTCGGCCGGGCGGGAGAGGTTGGTTTATTTTTATTTCCCCTTTCTGCATTTCCGTCGACGCTGCAATTTCGGCGCCCCTTGACGGCGCGTCGCGTCTGTTCCTACACCCCTCCAGCCTAAAGCCTACCAACCCCTACAGTCTTCGGGGGTTGACACTCTCCTTTCTTCATGCTGACTGAGGATTGTTACAAACCGTAACCCAAGTTTTCAGTTTACGGTCGGGAAAAATTCGCGCCGTTATTATTAATTTACCACCCCGAATTTTTTGTCATCCCGTGTAAAAAACCGTCTGACTTTAAGTAAGAAGATTTTCATGATTTTTTCATTGCATTTCTGAATGCGTAGCCTGCGGTCTACTCTAAATTGTAGTGACATGCTTAAGTTTTTCTTTCGGGTTTCGTGCTGCACACAGTGCACACTGGAGGTTTATGTTTATTTTTCATTTGCATAGAATATTTTTTAAACTTGCAGACATTTTTCTAGCTTCAGATGTTTCGAAACATTAAATAGTTTATTATTTGAACAAATTTTCTAATATTCTTTTACGAATTTTACACAGCTGGGAGTTTTACATTCTTGGAGTGTTATTATATCACCGTTATGTGGAAGCTTTTTTTAAGCCTTATAAAAGAAATAAATAATTATTAATTTCGTTTTTTTTTAATAATTTCCCATATATTGGCTGCCATCTATGTAAAGAAGCACAAGTTTCAGTTGCGATGGTATTTAAAAAAAAAAAGTGTCTTCTTCCGTTTCATATTTTCATTGAGAGTAATTGATGTTATTTTCAATAATTTAATTTTAATAAATATTTAATTCTTAACAATCATAATTTGCGTCTCCCGAAAAAATAATTTCTTTTACTTGCCTTTTTATTTCTCACATAAAAATATTAAATTGAGAAATTCATTAAAAAAATTAAGAGGCCTGATCTAGTATCTAGCCACTAATGAGAGACAATGTTCTCATAGCCAGGATCAGGTGGGAGGAGTGGCTAGGGGAGGGAGCAAGTCTAATGAAAGAATGAGTCACAGAACTTACAAAATATGTCGAAAAAATGCTAATGAAATTTTCCAATTCAATCAAGTAATAACGTGGCGGTATTTATAATAAAGTTCCAAGAATGGAAAACTCCCAGCTGGGAGGGGGGACTGGAACAGTCGGAAAATTCTTGGCTACTGAGTTCTAGTCATTAAACGTAACTAAAACCATTTCAAGGCAAGGACCTTACTGCAAAATGCCACAGAGGTCTTCCAGTAGGTATCTCTGATCGAAAAGCAAGTAAAATTCTTAAATTTAAAAATCCTCTTTCCGCACTTTGCATGTGACCCCTACCCCTACACCTACACCTACTCCGCCCACAATATTTTGACTGGCGACTGACTCGGGGTAGCTGCATGGCACGTTGCGGGCCGGAACTTTTTCTGGGGTTTTAACGTTAACAAAGTTCGACATTTATCCGCGGCATTCGCATATTCCCGTGTCAGCATTTCCCGTGATGAGGCATCCCTCCCCACGTTAGGGACGCCCCACTTTCTATTACCATCTCCCCAGCCCCCGCGAGTCGTTCGTTATTTTAACCACTTTTTTAAAAATAATTTCCCGCCGAATTTGGCTAACGTTTTTATTTTTATTCAACATTGGTGCTTTTGTACAGATTTTTATATCTCAATTTTCTTTCAGAATTTCCCAACTCTCAGTCGCATGCGCATTCCACTTCCATGCCATTATATTCTATTTTCAATATCAAATACTCATAATATTTTTCTGCCATTCCGTAACCTATTTTTGTTAAGATATCCCATTGATTTTCCTTCCCTCTTAAAGGGATCGGTCATTTCAATATTTCCCGCCGTTTACAATGAAAAAATCGAATTTAATTTCCATTCTCTGTGAATTTATTCCTGCTGTCGATGGAATGACAAATATCGCTTCATTTTAATTAATTTTACCATGGGACGCATGCGCAAAGCTTATATTAATTTAGTTTAAAGGATTCTTCGTTACAAAGGTAGTTAAGTTTTTTGTCCGCTGATACATTTAAGTCTCGCCCGGGTGGTTTTTCTCCCGGGGGACGGCATGAAAAATTGAATAACAATTTGGAAATAATGGCAATCTTACAATCCCTCGGACCATTAGATTTAATGATCTAAAATGTTTCCTTGCTCCAGGGACGGAAGGACCGAGTGGAAAGGATTCTAGCAAACACAAATATACCTAGTGACAGTGGGGTGCATACGAATATAGTTTGTAATCGGGGTAGGCAGTAGAGAAAACGGCGAATAATTGATATTTTAATAAAATACCCTTTGTCCAAGTGTTGCTGGCTGTAAATTATATTGGTTGGGATTACCGAAGCCACGTCAAATATCCAAATAACCGCTTTATTTATACTAATTATTTAGCTATAATAAATTTAAAAGTCAAATAAAACACTGGACAAACAATAGGAGTTCCAAGTAAGCTTGGAGTCCAAAAACATTCCCAGGAACTTAACTCCCTTATAGATAGAGATCTCGCAAAATTTCACCTGAATATCAGGGAACTTTCGACGACGAGTGAAGATGACAACTTTGCTTTTGAAAGGAAAAAGTTCGAGGCCATTACCCTTTAACCACGCAAGAGTTTTCTAAGAGCGTTTTTGATTGCTGATGCTGCGATGAAAAGATTGAGGAATATTTTGTAGGACGTTAAGTCATCAGTATATTGAAGTATGTTGTACATGAAATGAGTAGATTTTTCCAGATCGAAAGTATAAATATTGTCCAGGATCGGGCTTAAGACAGACCCTTGCGGAAGTCCTTTGAATATGTGTATAATGTGGAGAGAGAATTCAGGCCCGTCTTCAAAAAATAGGTCTCTGGGAGAGCAAATTAATAATGAATTGAACCAATAAGAAACTGGAATTGAATACTGTTTTCTTTCAATAATTTTATACATTTTAATATTATTTTTATTTTAAATAAAGTGAGGTAGGCAGTGCTAATGTGCCTTATGGACGGCCCGTGTGGTTTTATATATCCGTGTTGGTGCCTGGCATCATTTTCTCATAATAATAATAATTGGATAATTTGTATAGCGTCGTTTTTGTGAAAAATCACCTCAAGGGCGCTGTACAAATAATACTTCCTATTATTTATCTAATTATGTACAAACAGATACAGAAAAACATATTTACCGCAGCTGGCTGGTCGCTTCAGATTGACACAATTTTATTAGAAAATTTAAGCTTAGAGATATGATTTTGATTTTTGAAGAGTTGGTATTTATTTGAAATATTTATAAATTTTAGGACTGGAGAATATTTATAAAATGACCTTACAAAATGTAAGGAAGTTTTTAGTAGATTAAATAATAATTTAATAGACATTTTTTTTACACATTTAGTTATTTACAGTGTCGCGGACTGTGGATGCATTTGTGCAACGATCCGTGATTTTTTAAAACTTATTATATAAGTGATTTTAGGTAAGCGCTAACCGGCTAGCCTAGCTAAGCAATTTACGGGTGCATTTCTTCAATTTATGGATATGATTGTCTGAAAATATGAGTTTTATGTTTAGTTCTCAATTCTGTCTGTCGGGTCTACTCGTATGATAATTCTATAAGTCTTGCGGCAGTTCATTCCAGGCTTTAGGTCCTGATACTCCTGCGGCACGATCACCGAACTTAGTATTATTAGGTGTGCCCTTTGGTTTCTTCAACCTCCCGATAGCTGATGACGCAGATTTCATATCGATTTTGATATTGATATATATGATACTGGTTTTTCGTTTTAAATATCGAAATGACCGCTGATAAACGAATCGAGTCTCAACTAAAACATCCATCCTCATAGTTAGACTTTGTTTCGCAGGAAACTAGCCCCCACAAAAGTCTCTAACCTAATACCTATATCCAGTACTCGTATAATGTATGCATCAGTTTCTGTGAAGTATAAAATAGGGACCAATCCAAATACCTTACTTGAAATTTAAATGTAATACTGAATACGAATGTCACAATTTGCTCTAAATGATGGTTTATCACGTTATTATCATTCATGTATTCCCTTTGTATTAGACTCCACGTAATATATTATTTATACATATGAAATGTTGAATAGTAAACACACTGAAAATAACAAAACAAAAAGAGAAAATATCGTGTTTTGTATATAGCGCTGAAAGCGTACTTTGTCGCTTCACCCATTTCCCGGTAATGCCGGGTTGCCGGGATGGCGGGATAGTTGGTCGGTCCACCCTGGCGGGGCGTTCAACCCTGACATAAAGTCGCCTCCGTCACCCAGTGGCGATAACCCGCTTCTACTGGCCGACAACCCTAAGCGTTCCCTCACTTATCCTCCCTGAACCGCGTAACCCTTCTGGGGGGAGGAGGAGGGTCCGGAACGGATATCTCTCAAATAATAAAACCTTCCCGGGCACTTGCTTCTTCTCAGCTACGTACCATAACCATCAAACAGAGTGATATGGATACGCTGCTTAAACTTTAAGGATTATTCTGTAAAACCCCTAAAAATAAGTGTGTCATTAGTATGGTATTACCTATTTGAGTGGGTAAACAGTGCCCACCTTTTGTATTTTAACGTTTTCTACGGAAATAATAATATAATCAGAATTTAAAATTTACAGAAACAGAAACCAAATAATTGTAATGATACTATTGTTTCTTTTGTTGTAATTTATAGTAATCCTTCTATCATCTCTTTGTTCTGAGTACATCTTTAATATCTTATTTGTTTCCGGGAATATCATTTTCATTTACTTGATGTGTTTAATGGGTACATTAAGTAATGTATAATAATACACTTCTTCAACACCCATTTTCACTCTTTCCTGTCCTAAAAGAGGCCCTCCACATAGCATCCCCAAACTGACTAACCATCACGCCATTTTCCGCAGGGTAGGCAGAAAGGACGGACCGCCAAACAATTCGATCTTGGCGTACACTTCGTGCTTCATTCATATTCATAAAAAGTCTCATACATTTTCTTCTGTTATTGCGACTTCTGACATGGCCCACTTCAAGTATTTGATTCACTTGATCGTGCCATGCCTTCCTTGGACGTCCCCGGCTTCTTCTTCCGTTCACATTCACGTCATATATTCTCTTTACACTCCTTTCTTCGTTCATTCGCTCTACATGCCCAAACCATCCTAAGTATATTTTTTAATTCGTTTATTACTAATGACGCCACAAAGTGAATACCAATAGTTTGAAGAAGTAATAATAAGAATTACTTTGTTTCACCACTGTTTTTAATATATAAATATTAAATTTTCCTCTTTATATCTTGATGAGGAAAGCTTCGCTTTCGAAACATCTTGATATTTATTGAAAACAGTGGTGCAAAGAAAGTAATTCTTATAATTTTATTAATTATGACTCCACAAAATAACTATAAATTTATTGAAGAAATAGTATAATTATTTTGTTGTATTTTAATCAAGGTAACCTTTCGTTTTATCTATTGATTTAAATTTAAATAAACATCTTTTTACTCTCGAGCAATGTTTATTTTAATATTTATAAAGTAAGTCATAACATTATTCCTAATCGGCACTTCTATCGCTCCATAATGCTTTATCAGTAGCCGTGTTGAAAAATAACACAAAAATAATTTGTAAACGAAATATTCGTTACGTTAGAATATTTTTGACTTTGGTTCAGAGTGTTACGTTACTGAAACATGACCCGCGCAATGTTTTCCCGCTTCTTTTCCTCCCTCTGTCATTTCACCCCCTCCCACCACCCACCACCCTCGTTAGTACTCCCCCTCCCTTCACCACACCCGCGCATGCACCCGATTGTACTGTCAGTGCCATTCAACCTTCTCTTCCTTTTTCGCATCCAAAATACCAATAGGAGAGAAGTGGTATTCTAAAATCTGCACATTCCTATTCTACTTCACCGGGGGGGGGGGGGGGGTACAAAAATACTTATATAAAATATAATAGTCGAGAACCTTTACAAGACGACCATAAGGACTGGCTTTACATACGCTGCACCCATATGGGGATACACAGCTCACCAACACACAAACAAACTACATACCCTGCAAAAAAAGCCATTCGATTAGCGTTGAATGCGCCGAAGTAGATAAGAAAATTAATCCTGCAGAAATCCTGCCCCTAAAGTTAAATATTGTGAATAAATGCTGAAAACGGAGAAAAAAATCGGCCACGCATAAAACACATGATACGTCCATTACAGCCGGCAGACCGCCAGCTAATACTGACGACCGCGCATCTTTGCACGGTGAGCGAAACTGCGTAGGTACCACCATCGCACGCAGACATGTTTATTCTCGTATAACTCTGTTCTGATAGCCGTCCTTAGCTTTGCAGATCCTGATGTAAGTATATTTCTCTCTTGTAAAACGTTGTTATATATTTCTATTGTATCTGTATGTTTCTTTCCTATCCTTTATATATATATATATATATATATTTTTTTTTTTTTTTTAATTTACATATGTGTCTTGACAAATTTGTTAAACTTAATATTATGTAGCAAAAATCAACAATCCCAAAATGAGTTATATTAATAACTCATGGGAATGCAACATTGTTGTATGTCTTTAAATAAATAAATTTAAAAAAATACGTATATTTCCCGATCTTTCGACAAAACGTTTTTTTTCTGTTGTGTTCGATAAATACTTAACTATTCTAATTATTTTATCCAATACATAAAATGTATTGCTGAAGAAGTCATTGAGATAATTAGAGGCATGTCAAATCAGTTGACAGCACCGGAAGGGAAGAGCTGATTTTGTAGTGAAACTTTTTATCTATTTTGCTAACAGGGATGGAATATTTCCCTTCTCTTTTAACTTCCCTACTTCACGTCGTGTTGATGCCCTCCGCTAACGTGGTTGTAAATAAATAATTTCCCGATTCATACAGCCTCACTCCTCACCTTCACCCCCTCACCACCTTACCACTCGAGGGCCAGAGCGTTCGGGCGAGTCTTTTACCTAGAAGATTTTGTAGGGAAATCCTTTGACGCATCAATAATTCTAGATTTTCCAGTTATAACATGTTATTGAATGCCCACACTTCACTCCCTGTAAAGAACGTGGACAAATATACCAAGAAGGGTAGGTTTTACATTGGATCGACAAAACCCACTTTTATCCACACTTCGGTAAATTGATTTTCTAGAATATTATAAATATAATGTTTTTTGAGTAGTTATAAATAGGACGTAACTAGAATCAAGTAAAATCGTTATTAAATTTAATATGTAAGCGCCATTTTTTTTAAAACTGTAATATTAATTACATACGATGGGAACTTGTACCCGCCGAGAAAAAATAACAGTTATCATACAAATGTAGCGCAATAATAGAACAATATAGGTGCATGCATGTTGTGATCGGTGTACACAAGTTGGATTTTTTTTTTTAACTATATGAAAACAGCATAACGGTTTTATTATAAATATACCGGAGTCCATTTACATAATAACGATTTAAATAATATTATAAAAATTGTCAAAATACGATTATCAGCAAGTATTAATTAAATTGAAAAATTAAAAAAAAACAGTAGTACAGTTTTGTTACAGTGAGGATACACTTAATATAATAGTAGCACTTAAATACCTTTAAAGATACCCGCAGCTATCAAGGGGATATATAATCAGAGAGATCATCATAATTATTCTATAGACGATGTAAGAAAGAGTAAAATATCCCAAATACACATATATACCATACACAAAAATTTATAAGTGGAATTACAATAAAATAATATTTTATGTATAATTAATTTGGTGATCGGATAAATCAACTCACGTATGGATCGACACACTTTTTAAAAGTGGAAAGTCATTAAAAGTACATAAAAGGTTAGCCGGAAATATTTATACATTTTTTTACATCACTTTTAAAAAGTGTGACGATTCATACGTGTGTTGAATTATCATGAAACTAATTAATTAGCACCCCATTCTGGAGTGGAAAATACTCAGTATCGTTTTCGTGTACCGAAATGGTTTTTGATATGTTTAGCGACTAGATCTGTACAGCTAGGAACTTGACACCTTTCTCCTTCCCGTTCACCACTTCGGTCTCACGACATTCCTCTAAATAATGATACCATAGTTCCACTGGCTAGTTGCTTGAAATGCCTTTGGATGTGTTTAGAGAATGAATTTCTACGTATGTAACTTTAAATTTTTCTTTGGAACTGTGCGAAGTAACATTAAAGACATGTTAGATGCTCTCTCAGATAGATGCTTTATCATAACGCGATAGACACGTACTCTCAGTTTTCACCCTGGTGAAAATCCAGCAGTCAGAATCGAATCGTTTTATTTAATGGCATTGTGCCTAGACCTGAACAGCCGGGCACTTGCCAACCTTCCCTTTCCACATCTCCTTCCCCTCCCCTCTCCATTCAGCCTAAAAACATACCCCAATTATGGATGTCATACTTCTTCTAACATCTGACAGTCGGAACTCTTGTCATTAAAAAAGCACACGGATATTTTTTTACTTAATAAATTTCAAAGGTTGTGTTTTTAGCGGTCTAGTGTGTTTGTGTTCCCCTCGCCGTTCTGGTTGTTGGATAGGTGGATGGGGGGGGGGCGTCCCTATCCCTACCCCTACCCCTATCCTGCCTTATTATAAGGCTCTATGTTTGAGCACGTAGTTCGGATCAGATAAGGCCCTTCAGCCTTCCCTTCAATTCTCCATACAATGTATCTTCCTTGTTTTTATTGTGATAAATGTGAGACAATCTCAAATATTTGGACGCACAGAAAACATAAAGATACACAAAACGTTATTTCTTACGTTTGTAATATACTTATTTATTTGAAACACATTTATCAATAAAATGTAAGAAAGCTTTGACTGCCCGACTGGGAACAAACACATCCCGTTTTAGGACAGTCAAATTGACAAGTTTCGTTCATATTAAGTGCCATTATACAAAAAATAGAAGGGAAAAAAGCTAGTGTTGACATGGTAATATAATATATTTAGAAAAAAGTGTAATAATAACGTATAGATGTGAAGAATAAGAAAAAAAAAACAATTCTGTATACCCGATAATTTGAATATAGTATAATAATTAATATAGAATAATATTTATGTTCAAAGATATAAGAAAAAAAGAGTATAGAGTAATCGTTTACGTATACCAGATAATTTGAGTATATTATAATAGTTAATTACTTATGAAGAGATGAGAAAAATAAATATTATAGAATAAACAATTATACTCGTATATATGTGTTTGATAGGTACTGGTTGGTGCTATGACGAAATAAATGCGTTTAAAATTGAGTACTAAAAAAAAAGATAATATTATTGAGGAATATAGATAATATTGAGTTACGTATCACTGAGCTTTATTAGCCGACGACAATTTATAAGGTTTACCTGTACAATTTGTAGAGTTTTTATTTTAATGTTATATTTGTTTCCTTGTGAGCTTTTGATTTGTTAGGCGTGACTAGGAATTGGAAATCCGGAATTTAAATATTACAAAATCCGGATTTTTGTATGGTAAGAAGTCCTGATTTGTAATCCACAGGCATGATTAGTAGAAACCTGAAAAAATCACCTTTGACGATAGCTTTTATCTTAAGAAACGGACTCCAATCTTTGGAGCACAGGCGTCAGGTGGGAATGATGTCCTTGTTCTACCGGTATTTTAATGGAAGATGCTCTGAGGAACTAGCGACATTGATCCCTTCGGCACCGGTGCATAGTCGGGAAACATGCCAAACGTGCGTCCAACATTTGCATGCGGTTGACATTTGTCACATGAGAACTAGTCGCTTCTACACTCGTTCTTGTGTTCAACAACTCGGCTGTAGAATGATCTTCCGGCCTCTGTTTCCTCTCTCCTACAACATGGGTCTCTTCAAGACCCAAGTTCACTCCTTCCCATTCTCTAAAATACCATCCACAGAGCATCCCAAAGATGATATAGGCCTTGAGGGAAATTATTTCCCTTGGGGTCTCCTGGGTGGGTACTCAAAGAAAACGCGAATTTTTACACGAAATTCTTCATTGTTACCCGAAAAACGTGAATTTCGCCATTTTCACGTGAATAACACGATATTCGCAATTTTCGGGTAAGTAACCGCCAATTTTAAAATAACGTTTATTTGTCTACAGTCTGATGGGGCGTTGATGAAAGATATTAAAGCTTTCAACGTCATTTCCCTCATAATTTATAAATCTTGTTGGTTCCTTTTGTCAGTCAAAAAATAAGACAAGGGGCGCCCTATTCTTTGTTCCTTTTTTTCAATAGCTCCGTCCTGATTCTGAGAGGCGTGTGACGCATAACCTAGACAAGTGCGAGTATTGAACATTAATGTGAAGGCCTGAAGTATTATTACAGTTCCAATTCATTTCGTTTTCCCTTTTGACTGCTAAAAACAATATTTGTTGTTCGCGAACTGCCTCGAATGCTGGGAGCGCTGCAGTGTGTGGACGGGTTTTAGGGTAAGCCGGTAGTCAACTGTTTGGAACATATTTAAAGGCATACTGTAAATAATACATGGATATCGTAACGTAATATACGACGAGATACACGCTCGCTATCAGTGTTAGTGTTCATTCCTTTTAAACCTTTTATTCTTATGTCCGTCCATTACCGTACATCATATGATATTTCTAATAGCAGTTTTGTTTATTTATTTATTTCATAATGTTTTACAAAAGCCGCAACACATTGTACATGGATTTATATATGGATTATAAATTAGTTTGTTAAATCTTTTAAGTAAGTTTTCCGTCATTATGTTAAAATAATACTAGTACAACATTATAATGCAATAAATGAATAAAAACTGTAAAATCTAGAAGAAAACATGCCGTGACCGTTAAATTCTGTTATATTGCAACATCATATCTATATTCTTCCTTCCCGTGTCCATAATCCATATCTTAATACTTTTTTGAATTCAGTTAATTTTGTAATGGTTTTTATTGCTAGAGGGAGGATGTTAAATACTTTATAGAGAAATATTGCAAATTTCTTTTCCCAAAAGATGTTTTAGTTGTAGGTTGGTGGGGTGTAATGAGGATCTTGTCCATCGACTCGAGTTTGTATGTGCAAAGTTATCCTGATTTTTGTATGTGTAAATTAAAATATCTTTTGAATATAATTGTTTCAGAAACATTAGATTCGTGGCATTAAAACATAGTCTGTATATTAATTGCATCCATTACGTCCCTTGGTTTGGATCCGCCGACCATATTGATTATTTTGTCCCGAGTGTGTTTAAATATTAAGTGACCACCTGTTGATGGTCCATTTAGTTTAAAAGTTCCCAGCGTGCGTCAATATAATACCGGCTTCTTCATACTAAACTTGACATAACATAACGTTATAGTACAATGTACACAACTTCCCCAGTAGTTATATTTACTGTGCTGTGCCTAAGAAAAAGCCGTATAAACTTGGAAGGGGTAAAAACCTCAAAGGCTTTCTACTTCAAAGATTTTAATGTGAAAAAACTTTGAAAAAAACCTTCTACGTTATTAACAT
Source organism: Halesus radiatus (assembly GCA_022606495.2). NCBI lineage: Eukaryota > Metazoa > Arthropoda > Insecta > Trichoptera > Limnephilidae > Halesus > Halesus radiatus. The sequence goes on along the minus strand of JAHDVE020009785.1, from coordinate 255,952 downwards.
CCCTAGTACTTATTTTGCTCTCACGTGGTATCCAAGTATATTTTTGCTGTTACTGACTAGAGAATGCCAGTGTAACTAGGATTTTTCTTTAATTAATGCTCAAATTTTCTGAGCGCCTTTTAGTGACTAAAATCACCTCAAGGGCGCTTTACATCTTGTTAAAGTTTTTAACCCCTTTTAAAAATAAGCTTTAGAAGTTACGTATCTCTATAATTCAATTGAGAGTGACTAACAGACAAACCAGACAAAACCACACACTAAACCCACCTCAATGCAACACTAACTCAAAACTAAACACCTGTATTCATCGCTCTTCACACATTTCTAACACTTCATACAGTGAGTTCGACTTATTCAACTCAGCCCCTTATAATTTCAAACCTAAAATCAATAAATAACATTCACACAATACATATTACTCTACACAGACTAGATCCTTTCCCTTCCCCTCCCTCCCTTCATCCTAACCTCAAAGGCTAACGTTGTAACTTTTCTTTTTTAATTGAATAATTTAAATACTTAAGGGAAAACCTATTTTTAATTATTTTTTTTAAATATGTTTTCCATACATAATAATTGTTGATTTTCCAAATAAAATAAAATAAAAAAAATAAATAATTATTAAAATTTGCTTTGTACTTAATCCAGTATTTCCAGGAGTTTTCTGATAACGAGCTCGAATCCCAACAGAAATACCGAGCCTATAACTTGTCAAAAGCGGGAATTAACTATGTTAGATGACGCACATGTCATATTCAACACAAAAATGTACATGTGTGCGCATTACGCATTGGGGGGAAGATTCGTTTGTATTAGTGTCGAAAAGACCGTTCTTTTCGCTATAAATCACAAATGTAGCAAGCAGTGTTATTTATAACGTAATAATTATCATATTTTGTTGACGTTCTTTCATGCAATTGTGCGGTCGATAAAAATATACATATTTGATGTGGTAGATAATCCCAACCAACATCGGCAACCTGGCAGCTTAGCCATTCTTAGCGAAAACTTACCACGTCTGTGATAAGTTTTTTAATATCAATAATATAGCTGTTTATCCTGATTAAAAATGCGTGTGTATTTCAATAAGGACAAGAGAAGATGTATGTGTATCTTCTCTAATATTCAAATACGAGATTTGCAGTATTATTACCTATCACCTCATCGCGTTTAGTTTATCAGTCTCAGCACAATGGAATCCATCAAAAAAGCTGGAAATTTTGGATAAATTTCCTGTTTGACATTTTGCCAGTCGTTTGACATATTTTGCAATGTTTGCTGTAAAAAATCAAATACAGCTGCCATTTTTCACAGCTCGGGCGACACTTGGATATGTTTTATTTGTATGCATACCGAAGCGAGCAGATAAGCTAGGACTGGTATAAGATGATTAAAAACTGGAAGTGGAATGGATTTGTTTTCTTGCAAACACTTTTATGACGGCAAGTTTTCAAGGTCACAATCACACTTGTTGAACTATTCGCATGCCACGGTTTCTCACAGAAAATGTACACTTTCATACAGCGGGTTCCGAAAGCCGAATTCGTGATTGACTAAGCTTACCGTAAGCCAAAATCCTAAATACAATCATCCATTTGAATAAACAATACAAACTCTTAGCCTATCTTACTACTTAAATCGTTTGAAGGCCGTTACATACGAGGGATATAATTTATGGGCGTGGCCTATTTCACGATATCGCTCGCCGTACAGTGGAATTAGGAACTCCACTCCAATTTTATGCATATAATAATGACATTCAAACTTAAATTCCAGTATACACATTTCGTTTTTTTTTCTAAAGCGAGTTTTTATAATTCAAATAATTTTCCAAATTTCAATTTTTAAAAGCCCACCAAAACACTCCAAATCTATGGCCGGTCGGCTTTGATCACTTTTGAGGTTAGAAGGTCAAAACGAGGATGAGCCCTACCGTACATAATTTTATATTCTATTCATAGTAAACCGTAACTAAACGTAAGTAAGAAAATGATGTACCTTTTTAGAAACTTTAACTCGACGAATAATAATAGTATTGAGCATTAACATTATCATAATACCCGTATTGATAATTGATTTGATCATGAATACTCTTTTCTTTCATTAATATAAGTTTTTTTTATATTTAACAACAATTATAGAGCTTAAAGTCACCCAAATTAAGTTTAAATTTCGCCAAAACTAAAAAATACATACTTTAAATACAAAGCAAAATCTAAAATAAAAATTTCCATACTAATCCAAAAACACAATGGGCACGTGACTTCAGATGTTCCAAATGCAATGGTACCAACATAACGAGGTGTTTTGATGAGATGATTTTTTATTCACTTTCAAATAACGATTTATAATTTCTACAATATAAGTTATATATTCAGAATCGGCATTTGCTATATGCATATATATATATATATATATATATATATAATCACCTCTTCCCGTACTATGTTGATCTAGTAAGATTTACATGACCTTTGTTGATCTACCTTTAACACCGTTTATCTTGGCTCCGGTGGGATACATCTGCACGAGTTGGCAACAGTGCCTTTATCATTACCAAGGTTGTCAGTTTGCAACTGACCCCAGTCGGTATGTTCGTCATCAAAATATAACAAATTTGCTCCAGTTTAACGGTTATTTTTTATTCATTTACTCTCCTTTCGTTGCTCCGATTGATGTATTCGCAGTTTCTAGATACAAGTTGATCTAAAATGAATGTGTATTCAGTTTCCAGATACAAGTTGATCATATATGTTTTATTAATTTATTCTCCTTTCGTTGCTCCGTTTGATGTATTCTCAGTTTCTAGATACAAGTTGATCTAGAAATTAATATGTATGTAGGTACAACGAAGATTGTAAACATGGGTTGAGGCGTGCGGGGAGACAGGGCGGAGGGGGGGAGTTCGCCACACGGAAAGAGAACGCTAACCTACGAATTCTCTCAGTCCCACAGTCCAGCCGCCGGCGTTGTTCACCGCTGAGCCCGGCTTTTCGGCGGGAGGACATGTTGCTTTTTGAATATCACCTCTAGCGCGCTGACAAAATGCAATTAATTTGAGAACAATTTCTCTTATTCAAAATGATAAGGTGGTATTATTTTGCATAATTTATTCTGTTAAAAAAATATGTGGTAATTGTTTTTAACAATCGTATAAGTTACAAAGGAATAAAAATATTCCGTTCAAAGATGAACAATTAATTATATAATTGAAAATACACTTTGTATATACCACTTTACTTAAAATAAGATTTATATAATTTATTTAATGTTATTTTAAAACAAAACTATTTTCAATTTGATAATATTATTTTTAAACAAAAGGATGGTTTATCAATGGGGTCTAGTATTAGCCCTTTAGTAGCTGATATATTTTTAGACAATTTAGAGAATAACATTTTTAATAGTACCGCTTTATTATTAAAATATGTTTATTTTTGGAAAAGATATGTAGATGACGTGTTTTGTATTTGGACTGGTAATGAAAGACAACTAAATATTTTCCTAAATTTCCTAAATAAAATCCATAAAAAAATTAAATTCACAATAGAAATAGGACAAAATTTTAACATAAACTTCTTAGACTTAAATATTTCTATTGTTAATAATAAATTCGAATTTAATATATATCGTAAAGATACTTATACAGACATTGTTATACATAATACTTCTAATCATCCATTTTCTCAAAAATTATCAGCTTTTCATTATATGCTTAGTAGATTAGTTAATATACCACTATCAAATAATAATTTTAACAAAGAATTAAATATAATTAAACTGATTGCAATAAATAATGGTTATAGTACTAAATTAATAAACAATATGTTAAACAAAAAGCTTAAGAAAAAAATTATTAAATCTTATGTACATCCACAAATAACTGATGTTAATAAACAATGGACAAAAATATTATTTTTAAATAACAATACCGCTAATTTAATAATTAAAAACTTGCCAAATACTATCCAACCAGCTTTTTATAGCAATAATAAATTAAAAATATATTTTAAATAACAAAGATAAAGATAATATTTTGAATAAATCGGTAGTATATAAATTGATTTGTAATGATTGCAACTATTTTTACATCGGAAAGACTTGTAGAAATTTCAGTATTAGAGTTAAGGAACACCTAATGTGTTAAAATAATAACAACTATTCTGAATTTGCAAATCATATTTTAGAAACCAATCATTCGTTTGATATAAATAAAGGTTTAAAAGTTTTACATACAAATAAAACTGGTTTACAATCAGATAAATTTGAAATTTTAGAAATAAGAAAAAGTGTTAATAGCGAATTAAATTTAATAAATAATCAAAAAAAAATTTTAAATAGCTATCTCTTAAATTTATTTTCATATTAATATTAATAATAATAATTTTTATTTATATTTCTAATTTAAATGTATTATTCAATGTTTTATAATTATTTTGTCATTAACATTTTTGATCTGTTACTTACCTACTTTAATTCATTTTTGTTTATGCTCATATTTTGTATATTCTTAAATTATTGTTTTAAATTTTTTATCATTTTTCTATACTTGAAATTATTTTTTAATGAAAATAAAACAATAACTTTGTTTATAACCACGAGAATTTTATTTAATTTTATTACGACCGACCGGTTTCGCTTAACATAAGCATCTTCAGGGTACAAAAATTAAACTGTTTAATTTTTCAGTTTAATTCAGTTTAATTTTTGTACCCTGAAGATGCTTATGTTAAGCGAAACCGGTCGGTCGTAATAAAATTAAATAAAATTCTCGTGGTTATAAACAAAGTTATTGTTTTATTTTCATTAAATATGTCTAACCGACTGGTTGTTTTATTTTCATTAAGTGACTGCTTTCTATCAAAAATTATTTTTTAATATTCATTTATTCCTGAAGATGATAGCATTGCTATCGAAACATGTAGAAATATTTATATATTTTAAGTAAAGTGGTATATACAAAGCGAATTTTCAATTATATAATTAGTAATGATGCCACAAAGTTATCAATCATTTGAAGAAATTATGAACAGTTAACTTTATAAACGAAATAATAATATGAACCTTTACAATCACAAACATCTCTTTTATTGAGGTAGGTTAGAAATAATATAGTTTTATTCAAACTGTGTTTTATTGGCGATATCAAAAATTATTTTTACGCGAAATCTTCTGATGAGCGAGTAATTGTGCTATTTTCTCATATATTAAAAAAATATTTTATGTTTTCTTCAAATGATTGATAACTTTGTGGAGTCATTATTAATTATATAATTAAATATTTTATGGTTTAATCCAAGATAATACTAAAAAAATATAATTATGTAGTTATAAGAAAAATGTGTTTCGTACTTAAAACAATCCCATGACCTTTTTTGTACTATTATATTGCATCAAAAGCATTCGCTTGTAAATGGAGAGGAATTTACACTTCTTGGTATATAAATACCAAATGTAGATGAGAATTAGATAAAAACTTTTTAATTATCTTACGCTGTCAACTTTTAATTGTATTAATTTATATTAATTCTAATTATTAATTGTTTTAAATAATAAAACACTTAATTTTTAATACCGTCCCCTTTATAGAATATGAAAGAATATAATATTAACAATTTACAACCACCTTACTTTAGAGACAAACAATAATATTACAATAAAAACTTCCACACATACCATACAAGAAAGAAAGAAGATATTAGACAAAAAAAAAATCCCAAACACAAAATTGTTTACTGTTACAGTACCTATAAAGGCATCAATTTGTAAATAGCTTAGTAAACACTGAATTAAAAAAAAATTAGGTACCTAAATTAAGAATATTGAGAGTAGGATATAAAAATTATGTATGCATTAAGTATTGGAAATAAGCAATACGTAAAAATATGTAAGTTTATATTAGACCGCATCAAGTGGAACTATTTTAAGTTTAATAAATAAAATAAAATAAATGTATAGAGATTTCATTGTCTTTTAGATCAGCTAATTTGAGTTTCTTCAAATTAATCTTACAGTCTATTTTCAAGCACCGACTTGAGCATACGTTCAATTTATTTTTTATTCATTTATTCTCCTTGAGCATACGTTCAATTTATTTTTTATTCATTTACTCTCCTTTCGTTGCTCCGATTGATGTATTCGCAGTTTCTAGATACAAGTTGATCTAAAATGAATGTGTGTTCAGTTTCTAGATACAAGTTGATCATATATGTTTTATTAATTTAATCTCCTTTCGTTGCTCCGTTTGATGTATTCCCAGTTTCTAGATACAAGTTGATAGTTTTTTTTTTACTAATTTATTCTCCTTTCGTTGCTCCGTTTGATGTATTCTCAGTTTCTAGATACAAGTTGATCTAGAAATGAATGTGTATTCAGTTTCTAGATACAGGTCGATCCAGAAATGAATATGTATGTAGGTACAACGAAGATTTTGAACGTGGTTTGGGCCGGGCGGGGAGAAGGGGGGAGGGGGGGTCATCACATGGAAAGAGAACGCAAATCTACGAATTCTCTCAGTCCCACAGTTTCTCGGCGTTGAGCAAATAACCGTTGTTCAGAAATTGAACTCTCCCTTATAAGGGAATTCCCTAAAATCCACGGTAGTCGCCCGCTTGTAGCGGGCGAGATGGTGCGGAGCGATACAATAATTATGAGGTCTCTCTTCTTTCAAATAGTGTGTGTATGCGTTGGAAAGACAACAAACTATACACTTTTTTGTCAACTTGAGCAATGAAAGAACAGTTTGTAAGGTGGTAGAAAATTGTTAAAATTCAGATATTTTATAATATTCTATAAAGGGGACGGTATAAATAAAATAAAAGTTAGGAATTAAATGTTGTATTCACTAAAACACTTAACAATTAGTGCAATTAATATTAATTATTAGAATTAGAAATTGTCAGCATAAGAAACTTATTTTTATTTTTATAAATTTCATTTCTATTTGGTATTTATATTCCAATAAGGTACCTACTTATTAGTGTGAGTTCCTCTCCATTCACAAATGAATGCTTTTGATAAAAAGATTTTAAAAAAAGTTATCGGATTGTTGTAAGTAGGAAACATATTTTTTCTATACCTATGTAATTTTTTTTTTAGTATTATATTGGGTTAAACTATAAGCTTTTTTAATGTAAGAGAAAATAGTACAATTAATCGCTCATTAGAAGATTGAAAAAATATGTTTGATATCGCCGATAAAACATAGTTTGAATTTTATTTAAAACTAGATTATTTCTAGCCTAACTCAATAAAAGAGATATGTGTGATTAGAAATGTTCATATTATTATTCCGTTCCTTTGTTTCCGCAACAAAATTTTTCAAAATTTCCGTTCAAATTTGCATTATCTAAGTTATATGTAAGTAGGTATTATTCCACGCCGTCATTACGATGTGGTTTTTTTGTTTAATGTTTCATTTGAGATTTGTTAATATTTTTTCATTCAGCTAATAAATTACATTAAGCCTTCAAAGGAGATCAAATTAATTTGTCTCCTCATTGATGAAGTTAATTGTTCATCTTGGACGTAATATTGATACTAAATGATACGACTAAATACTTGAGTCGGGCCATATCAATCTGAATAACAGAAGAGTATGTATAAGATGTATGAATATGAACGAAGCAAGGAGTGTGTGCCAAGACAGAATTGTGTGGCGGTCTTTTCTCTCTGCCTAACCCTGCAGAAACGGCATGATGATTAAATAGTTATATATGGTAAACTTAAAACAATTTTGTTAAAATTTATTACTTTAAATTTTTTATTATTATTTAAATTGGAGTATGTTGTGCGGCTGATGGCAGAAGAGATGAGAAGGAGATTGGTTAGAGGAAGATGGGGAAGTACCTGGTTATTCAGATCTGGTCACCAAAGACGGCGTAAGCCATTTCAAGCAATGTTTATACAAAATCATATATCGTACAGTCCTCAAACAATAAATTTATAATAAACGATTTTTCACAAAAATAACAAATAATCACTATAAATAGCTAAAATTAGCAATTTCCACCACCAGACAACTAGGTGAGCGGTTACGTCGGTCACCAAATTATTGATTAGTTACGGTGGTTACAGGTCAAATCCAACTTGTGCCGATTTTATTAATTTTTCTTTTTAAATATTTTTCCACGTTTTTTTTCTATTATAAATTTTAGTAAAACGGTTTATCGCCAACATTATTTAATAATAATTTTTTTAAACTTATTTTTAAAAATATATTTTGCACGGTTTTATTTTTATTATAAATTTTAGTAAAACTGTTTCATCGTTTGAACATTAAATAATGAAAACAAATTATAGCGTACCTAACTCACTTTTATTCATGTGAGCACCGCTCGAGCAAGTAAGACTTTTGTACCCCAAAATGGGGTATGTTGTGAGGCTGATGGGGAGAGGAAGGTGAGGAAGTACCTGGCTATTCATATCTGGTCAAACACGGCAAAAGCCATTTAAGCAATTTCATTTGATTAATTTGTGTTATTTTACAATTTAGTCAATTAACACAACATATATACTGGCTCTAGATTTTTTTTACTTTAAGTCCACATATATGCAAGGCCAATATCATATTTGGGGATGCTGTGTGGAAGGTATTTTAAGGGAAAGGAAGAAAGTTCTGGGCAAGAAAAAGGTATGAGGGGTGGGTACGAATCTGGGGGTCAGTGCGTCCAGGAGTGACGTATGAATCCATCCATCCCACTGTCACTGGTACTAGGCAATGATGGGTCGAAAGAGTCTGGTTGGGGAGGCCAAACCTCACCCCATAAACTTAGCGAATCACTTGGAGTGACTTATAGCAGAGGTGTTGGTTATCCATTAAATGATTCCCGGGGTGGCGGTACCTACACCCGTCTCCCAAATTCAATTTCCTAAGTTGAAAACAGTTGGGACTCTTGTGCAGTATACGCATAGAAAAATCATACAGCATTTCATACATACTTGATTGTTAAGAGGAACGGCTGCGCGGCCTGTTTCAAACAAAATTTAATTTTGGATTTGGCCAAAATACTCACCTAAGACTAATGATATTTTTTTAATCAAAAAGTATAGTAAATATCTAGTATGTATATCTATATCGTATTAAAAGTAATTTATCCATTTTTCTATTACGTTATGAAATAGAGGCCCTTAAACAAATTGATTTTTTGCGTTTTTAGATGCACCTTTAACAATTATTTGGGGGCTAGCGGTGATTTAAAAAAAAGTTTTGGCCCATCTACTTAAAATACTCTGAAATGTAATATTAAAAAAATATATATTTTCAAAATAAGCATTATGGTGGACTTTAAATTAAATTAAAAACGATCAAATTGAATCTCCCAGGTTGAAGGGAGTTGGGACTCTTGTGCGGTTAGCACTTTTGTGCGGAATTCTCATAGAAAAATCATATATCATTTCATGCAAACTCTACTATTAACACCTGGACAAATCTCACCTCCATGAACCCGGACACCCCTGCTAATCCACCAAACGAATCTAACCACTTGGTGAGACCTATGACAGAGGTGTTGGTTATCCATCAAATGGTTCCCTAGGCAGCGGTACCTACACCTACCTCCTAGATCGAATCTACCAGGTTGAAAGCAGTTGGGACTCTTGTGCGGCTGGGACTCTTGTGCAATTGGGACTTTTGTGCGGAATTCTCATAGAAAAATCAAATATCATTTCATACAAACTCTACTGTTAAGACGTGCACAAACTTAACCCCCATGAACCCGGCACCCCTGCTAATACACCAAACGAATCTAACCACTTGGTGAGACCTATGACAGAGGTGTGGTTATCCATTAAATGGTTCCCTTGGCAGCGGTACCTACACCTGCCTCCTAGATCGAATCTACCAGGTTTAAAGCAGTTGGGACTCTTGTGCAGTTGGGACTCTTGTGCAGTTGGGACTCTTGTGCAGTTGGGACTTTTGTGCGGAATTCTCATTGGAAAATCATATATCATTTCATACAAACTCTACTGTTAAGACGTGCACAAACTTAACTCCCATGAACCCGAGCACCCCTGCTAAGGCACCAAACATAGCGAACCACTTGATGTGATTTATGGCAGAGGTGTTGGTTATCCATTAAATGATTCCCGGGGCAGCGGTACCTACACCTGCCTCCCTAATCAAATCTACCAGGTTAAAAGCAGTTGGGACTCTTGTGCAGTTGGGACTCTTGTGCAGTTGGGACTTTTGTGCGGTATTCACATGGAAAAAATCATACATCATTTCGTACAAACTCTACTGTTAAGACCTGCACAAACTTAACCCCCCACGGACCCGGACACCCATGCTAAGTCACCAAACTTAGCAAACGACTTGGGGTGATCCATGGTATAGGTGATACTTATCCATTAAATCCCGTGGCAGCGGTACCTACACCCGCCTTTCAAATTTAATTTCCCAGGATGAAAGCAGTTGGGACTCTTGTGCAGTTGGGACTCTTGTGCAGTTGGGGCTTTTGTGCGGAATTCTCATTGGAAAATCATATATCATTTCATACAAACTCTACTGTTAAGACGTGCACAAACTTAACCCCCCATGGACCCGGACACCCCTGCTAAGTCACCAAACTTTACAAACGACTTGGGGTGACCTATGGTAGAAGTGTTGCTTATCCATTAAATCCTGGGGCGGCGGAACCTACACCCGCCTTTCAAATTAAAAGTCCTAGGTTGAAAGCAGTTGGGACTCTTGTGCGGTTGGGCGGTTGGGACTCTTGTGCGATTGGGACTCTTGTGCGGTATTCACATAGAAAAATCATACATCATTTCATACATACTCTACTGTTAAGACATGTACAAATCTCACCCGGATGAACCTGGGCACCCCTGCTAAGTCACCAAACATAGCGAACCACTTGATGTGATTTATGGCAGAGGTGTTGGTTATCCATTAAATGGTTCCTGGGTGGCGGTGCCTACACCTGCCTCCGAAATTGAATCTCCCAAGTTAGAAGCAGTTGGGACTCTTGTGCGGTATTTGCAAAAAAATCGTCGAGGTAGTGTTATCCAACGAATCGTTCCGGGGCGGCGGTACCCATACTCGCTAAGAACGAGATATACCAGTTGATAAGCAAAGCACTCTGATTTAAATCGTATCAACAAATGAGCACGGTGAAGGACCACGTGCACGCCTTCGATAAACAAAGCGTCCTGATTGGTTCATTCAAATCGGATCAACAAAGGGAAAAGTGTAAAATGTATATGTGATGGAAAAATGGGCGTGGTTTACAGCAAAAATCTATGTGACGAAAGTTGATCTTTTGGATCAACGTTTATATGCCTGATTTGGTATTGGATCAACAAATTAGGGTGGATCAACAAATTCCTCCGGATCAACAAATTCCTGGCGTACCGTCGCGTCTGATCAACATAGTACGAGAGGGGATCTCTATATATATATATATATATATATATATATATATATTTAAATCCATTATATTTTTCAATGGAGTTTCTTATTGTAATTTATTTATCTAATATATAAATTTATAGTATATATGTATATTTGTTTGTTTCATTATTACGCATTATCTCAGTGCTGGAATGGGTTACTCGGTCGATAGCGTAGATGTAAATGCGAAAAGGTTTTTGGTTGCCTAACATTAATTTTACTGAATGTCAAGTTTTTGTATTTGGGGGTTAGTATGTCTTGTCGAGCAATACCAATTTCCGTGTTTATAAGGGCCTTTTACCAAGTTTGCGCTTTGAATGGAATTACCGTATTATCTGCGTAACTGACCACATTATAGAAGTGATGCAATTTTAATATCAGCAAGTTCATTTATATGAATGAGAAATAGAATGGGACCAATACATGTAAACATATTAAGAACCTGCAGACAAACTACACATGGCAGCTTTGCATGACCAATCTTTTTTTGTTATTGTAATATCTAGATATGTTATACAATAAAAATATTTAAAAAAATAAAACATACACACATCATGTACTCCAAATTTATATATAAGACTAGCTGACGTGTACCCGGCCTCGCTCGGGGTTATGAATGGTTCGGAGTAAAGTTTTGTAAATTTAATCCTTTGCTCCCTCCGGTGACGTTCGAGGACAAGTTGAAGTATACCACATTGTTATTTAAAAAAAGCTCCATTGTAATGTCTCTAATTCGACCCCGTAACCCATTTCAGCGCTGAGATAATGCAATAATGAAACAAACAAACATACATATATAGCCGAAAATTATATAATAAATAGCCATTGGGGTATTGTCTGATACTCGTTAAAAACATGCCAGCACGAAATCATTTCTTGGTAAATTAAATTAGTTTTAGGTTAATATTTACATTATCTGTTGTACTCTTCAGTTGTATGGTCTGACTTGTGACTGTAGGGAATGCCACCATGTTGTTCGGGCACGTGAACAAATTAATTTTGATGGAAATTGTTGAATTTTCGCTAACTATAAACATTTCCGAGTCATCGGGTATTCAAATTGTACCGGTCTAGAAGGTCGCAAATATATTTGACTATTACTATTCACATATTCGATTTGATCAAGAACATAAAAAAAATAGTTAACCCAACAGGTTGATTATTTGCAATTTGGTCCACATACAAATTTATATTGTATCGGAACTTCTTAACTCGTGTGGCGGATAGACTGGATATACAGAGCTGCGTTGCTACGAAGTGAGTCGGATCAGTTGGGGGATGTCCTTAACTTCGTCACCATAAATGATGGCAGTCACCGATTTTTTTTCTTTTGAAATTTAATGTAAATCAAATTTATTAATATTATTATTAAGTTCTGCAAGTATTTTTGTTATAATAATCACGTCCCGCTTGACAACAACGAGCTTAAACCTTTACAAATAGAAAGAAAGGGTCTTAGATTAAATTTACTTGAACAATTGGAGATTGATAAACGAACGAATGATCCTAATATAACATTTATTAATATATATTTTTTAAATTTAATGCAAATCAAATTTAATAATGTTGTTATTAAGTTCTGCAAGTATTTTTAGTTGTAATTATTGTGACAGCTGTTTCGGTGTTTAAGGCCATTTTAAAACTGTGGTTAATCCACATTGTGACGACTTATTTATATTTAATCATTGAAGAAGATAATATTAACACATCCCAAAATGAACCACGAAACCGAAAAAACAACAGAAATTAAAAAGATTTCAGTCGCATCTGGGACTCGAACCCAGGACCTCTACCTATCCGGGGCAACCGCTTAACCAACTAAGCTAATGAGACCAGCTCAATTTACGCCATTTACACCGATATCATACTTCAAGTTCAAGACTTTTTAATATTATCCTCCATTTTTATAAATCCCATATTATTGGCTGCTATCCTTATGATAATTGCAAAGTTTCATCCCGAACTCAATTGCAATCGGAACAGAGTCTCGGATATACCTACCCGATTTTATTTATATGAGACATCTATTGACTTATTTTAAGTCTGGAAAGAAATATTCACTTTATTTTTTATAACTTATTGAAGTTTGTAAACCTCATTGTAATATTTAATCATTGAAGAAGATAATATTAACACATCCCAAAATGAACCACGAAACCGAAAAAACAACAGAAATCAGAAGTATGATATGGGTATAAATGGCGTAAATTGAACTGGTCTCATTAGCTTAGTTGGTTAAGCGGTTACCCCGGATAGGTAGAGGTCCTGGGTTCGAGTCCCAGATGCGACTGAAATCTTTTTTATTACCCAAATAGTGTACATGTACTACATTTTTTACCCAGCCTTGCCCGTGATTTATAATCTTGTAAAATATTATGTTTATTTCTTATTGAAAAATAATTGATAAATATGAAGAAAAAACACTTTAGTGGATATTCGAAGCTCTTGGCGGAAATGTCCTAGAGATTATAGAGAGAAAAACCTTCGAAAATTTCATGATGCGAATTTAAGTTTTTGCTGCTTCAGATATCACACTAACAGATTTTCTGCTTTATAGTTAAGATAGTGGTATTATGCACAGGCAAGTGGCGTGCACAGAGCTTTTAATCAGGGTAGGCACTTGGAAAAACAGGGAATTAATTGATATTAAAAAGCTTACCACAGACGTGGTAATATAAAATTTTCATATTTTTTCGACCGCATTTGCACGTAAGAAAGCCTACATAATATATTATTATCATTATTTCGTTAGTAAATTTGTACTAATTACCAACAGATGGCACTGTTACATTTGCTGGCAGTGGGAGAAAATGTATATCGAAAGGCACAGCCTTTCTGACATTAACACAAACAAGTCGTCTCTTTAATGAGCATCACGCATACATATACATTTTTTCTATCGAATGAAGACAACATTTAAATATTACTTATTCGTTAGTTTGCATACTTTGATTTGATTTTGATATGATTGGTATACAGAGTTCCTAAACTAAAAGTTTTCTTACTCTAGCATAATTAAAAATGATTATCTAATGATTCTTTACTTTTGAATTTTTGTTGGTAATGTGTTTGTGAACTGCGTATCCCCAAATGGGAGCAGCGTAAGTAAATCCCGTCTTTATGGTTGTCTTGCAAAGGTGTTCCTGCATTTGACACTTTATAGTAGTGCGTTTGGTGCGGCGCGTTCGTCGTTGCGATTCTTCGCGCGTGTTTTTGAAAGTGTAGATTAATTTCTTGCAATAATTGAATAAATTTTAATATTACATATATTTTTGTGTAAGTTAGGTACGCCGATATGAACTGCACGCCCCTGTTTATAGGTAAACACTTCCCTTGTGAAGTGACATACAATAATATCTTCTCCGGTGGACGATAATTGAAAGTGTCGTGTTTTGATTGCCCGACCATTTACTTGAATTCTTTTTATTCTGATATCCATCCTTGGAATGAAATTACTAATTGATGCTTTTTAATGGTATGTTTATTCAAAGTTCTATTAAATTCAACCTCTCTCGCATTCATTGATAAGTTAATTAATTATTTTATTAGCTTAACTTTGCGTGCCATGAAATTGGATATATATTATCTTTTTAATTTGAAATAAATGAATCCGTTGAAGCTTTTTTTAATTAAATAAAAATGGAGATTTTTTAAATATTTAACAGCTGTGAAATTTATAAATTAATGTTTGGTGAAAGAGTTTTTCTCTTTAATTATTGAGAGAACCGGTTCTACTCTTTGCATTTGCCTTGTATAAAATCAGACAAATTATGTGTATAATAATTTTCAATTTTACCTAATACATTATATTACCAATTATTATTATTATTATTATTTAAATATGTACATTCAATTCTGTTCTAAGACGGTTTTGAAATAGCACGGTCCACGTCCACAAGGCGTAATGGGAATGTGTGTCCCTACTAGAATCGAATCCAGATAGAATTGAGATTTTCAATATGTACATTCAATTCTGTTCTAAGACGGTTTTGAAATAGCACGGTCCACGTCCACAAGGCGTAATGGGAATGTGTGTCCCTACTAGAATCGAATCCAGATAGAATTGAGATTTTCAATATGTACATTCAATTCTGTTCTAAGACGGTTTTGAAATAGCACGGTCCACGTCCACAAGGCGTAATGGGAATGTGTGTCCCTACTAGAATCGAATCCAGATAGAATTGAGATTTTCAATATGTACATTCAATTCTGTTCTAAGACGGTTTTGAAATAGCACGGTCCACGCGTAATGGGAATGTGTGTCCCTACTAGAATCGAATCCAGATAGAATTGAGATTTTCAATATGTACATTCAATTCTGTTCTAAGACGGTTTTGAAATAGCACGGTCCACGTCCACAAGGCGTAATGGGAATGTGTGTCCCTACTAGAATCGAATCCAGATAGAATTGAGATTTTCAATATGTACATTCAATTCTGTTCTAAGACGGTTTTGAAATAGCACGGTCCACGTCCACAAAGCGTAATGGTAATGGTAATGGTAATGGGAATGTGTGTCCCTACTAGAATCGAATCCAGATAGAATTGAGATTTTCAAGTAATGAATGTGACTTCGTATCAAACATGTGAAAATGGGGGCGTGTTTTGTTTGACAGCGACAGCTTATTTTACAAGTGACGAATAGTATTTATGTAATAAAGTTTTCCTTCTATTTGGCATAGTAATCGTTAATAATACTTATTTCCCACAAAAATATTCCACATTAAGTAGTTATTTAATAAAAAGCTGTATTAACTCCAATTAATATAGTAATTTCTATTCGTCGCAGGAAAGTAATACCGTCGTAACCACCACCACCCACGAAAATGCTTTGTATTATTTGTAGTACCATTCCACGGGGTTTTTGTTCTGCGTAGATCTATCTGGGTCCCGTGACTCTACAGTGAAAAATAAGACCTGTACGACGTTGGAAAAACTCTTCATTTTGTCAATATTACGTTTTTTACTTGATATAATAAGCCTCAGAATATTGCTTTCCTGCTACTGTATATAAAATGTGTGCCTGTCTGTCTGATTACTTAGAACAGTTTGTTTTTATTAGTGCCGGAAATATTTAGAGAGTAGTTTTCGATATGTAAAACTGTATAACGTTTTAAAATTAGTATGAAAAACATTGAACCCGCCACGTTCTATTGAAATTAGCCCATAGATATGTTACTCTGGTTAGCCACAAATTACATATTCAAAAGAAGAAGGTTTGTTTGAGTAGAATATTTTCAAAATGGAGAACACAAGTAGGTACCTACTTGAGGACTTTTTATTTAGATATATTTTGAAAAAAGACATGTTTGGAATGAAATAAAATTTTCAAGTAAATGTTTCTTTATTTAGAGATAGCAATAGTCGTCATAGGGCATTACTTTCGCTGTCAAATCAATTATGACACCCAAACGACAAGCAAGAATTCACAACTTCATAACCTTATTCCAAAAAAGAAACCCAGCAAGGCCGGGTACACATCAGCTAGTATTTAATATATCTCCTCTGTCATAGTAATATATTTTCTGTAACTACCGTAACAATAATTGTCATATCATTTGTAATATCTCTTTTAAAAAAACAAAAAGCGATTGTCATTTTTTTTTATATATTCCTTTGTTTTTTTCAAAATGTTACATAATTATTGTACCTATGATAAAGTCCCGGTAAACTGATTTATATCATTTTTTCAACGGGTTCCTAGATAGGTCAATATTTAGAATTTAAGGAATGTACATATATTACAACAATGAAAATATTATAAAAATTACAATGAAAATCTGAGAAAAGGAAAGAAAATAGTTTAGTACAATTATTATTTTTTTTAATAACAATTTTTTCAGCACGCATCTGACTTTTTTTTATTATTAAACTGGGTGCAACATGTTGTAAATTTTTGGGACACATTTTGACCGTATTTATTTAAGTATCTTGGATTTACAAGATGATCATTTGCAGTAACTTGTGTTATGTGTTATTAGCACATATCACTATTTTGTTATATTCAGGTAGAAATGCGTGCTAACTCACAATTTTAAGTGTTTGTGGCTATACTAATCGTTATACTAATGATTTTGGCACATCATGTACGAGGTGTGTTCAAAAGAAAATGTGAATTTTGAATTTTCGCGGGCTGTGTACGTACATTCGATTATCGATTTTTTTTATGTTCGTACACATATGTTTATCATATGTTAGCGTTATCAGCCATTTTGGATTAGTCGTTTGTTTTTGACAACTGGAAAGGCTAGTCATGTTTTGAGTGTTCTTCGATTTTTTACTTTTTATTATTTTAGTAAAAAATCTAAAAACATCGATTTTTTGAAGAAATGCTGATAAGGACATAGAAAACAAAGCAAATCTAAAATTTCAATTTAATCGGACTGATGATGTCCCAAAAAAACGGCTATCAAGTTCCGACCAAAACTAGGAAATTCCTCCATAGGATTAACAATTATTAACAATTTTTTTTTAAGAAATGCTGATGAGGACATAGAAAATAAAGCAAATCTAAAATTTCACTTCAATCGGACTGATGATGCCACAGAAATCGAACCTAAATAAAAAATCGAAGAACACCCATAAACGTGACTAACCTTTCCAGTTGTCAAAAACAAACCACTGATCCAAAATGTCTGATAATGCTAACATATGATAAACATATGTGTACCAACATAACAAAAAAAATCGATAATCGAATGTACACAGCCCGCAATTCAAAATTCACCTTTTCTTTTGAACACACCTCGTATTTGTTTATATTCAGCTTTTAATAATAATTTGAGCATGGAATATTGTATATTTTGAACTAAATTGATATTTCTTTTTGTTGAGTAATAATAATTGGATTACTTCTATGGCACCGTTTTTGTGGGAAAATCACCTCGAGGGCGCTTTAATATTAATTTATACAACATATCACTTAGACGTATAACTAATACCTTACAGCTAAAATTTAGTACTAATGGCCTACAAGTAAGATTTATAACAATTGATTTACAACTAAGACTTATAGCTATGTATTAACTACTGAGACTTATAATTAGTGACTTACATCTATGGCTTTATATGTAGTGACTTACAACTAAAAATTGTAGCTAGTGACTTACAATTTAGACTTAAGTAGGTATAACTAGAATATAAACCTGTATAAACCTAGTACATATTTAAAACTAATACATATTTATGACCAAGTGCATATTTTATACACAATACTGCAAAATGACTTGAGAGTAGAGTCTTACAACTAACATAGATATTTTATAAATACCTGTTATGATATTGCCCGTGCTAAAATTGTAATCATACAAAAGTAGAATTATGATAAATGTTATTGAATTATGAAGGTAATCTGGGCGGCAGTAGATATATAAGTAATTCCCTCGGACTGAGTACTCGAAAACACCATTAAACCAATGCGGTCGTTATTCTGGATACAATAGTTTAAAAAGATGAGTCTTTTTGTTGTGAATTCAGTCGATTTTTTGCAAATGTGGAGGGAGTTTGTTCCAAGCTGTTGGGTCTGCTACCGCAAAAGCTCGGTCTCCGAAATTAGTATTGGGATTGCCTTTATAGTATGGTACTGAGAGTCTTCCTATGGCTGTTGAAGATGCTGATCGAAGAGTTGATTGCCTAGTATTGACATCGTTTGGAGTGCACAGTTCCGACAAGTAGGGTGGTGCCATGTCATGTATCGCCCATCCAGCATAATTTGAAGTGGATCCTCTCGCGACACTTAAGCCAATGAAGGTTCCACAGGTGTTAACTAAATAAGGCAGGACGCTGCACCATGGAAAATATTGAAATCGGCTATTCTGAGACCGGGAGAATCTACCTGCTACCGTATATGTATGTTATCAGCCGTCAAAGGGTTAATTGCTATGCTTTGTGTGTTGAGTCCATTTCCGTGACCGATATCTGTATCTGTCCTTAGAATCTTATTCACACACGAATAATAGAAGTTCCACCCGCATACCGCCCGCTTAGCGGCCAGGTGACCGCTTTAATTCACTTTTATTTTAGTGGCGTGTCTACCGATGATTTAATTTCTCTTTTTGTACCTCGCTACGTGTCGCGCGGTGGCCAATGAGGCATAAATAACTGCAGGCGATAAATATCTCCGGTGGCGCGAAACAAAGAAAACTCACCGGGTGACACGAGGGAGGCGTCCTTTACTAGCTATAGTAGCCGTGGGCGGCCTGCCGTAACACCCGGCGCCCCCCTGCCAGGGCGGCGCACCACCGACGCTACAGGGAAACGATTTATTCTTACCGGAATCCAGTCCGAAATTAGGTTTATTGTCAAGAAGCACGACGACTTCTTAATTGGTAATCTTAAACAGTTTATTTTATAAATTATACGTTTCGTAGATCCCATTAACTAGATATTCAAGCGATGTGTACACGTACCCCGTAACCCGAGGTTAACCCCTACTTGAAATGGATATCTAACATAACATTTGGAAAGCTTTATGCAACATTAACTGTTCATAACTCAACGCTCTCTTCATAAAAAGGCACTGCATGTTAAAATAGTGTACGATTGTTCTGCACTTTATGATAAACTTGTACCTAGAGTAGGTACTCGGCACGATGTGAAGCCTCTGAAGCAGAGTTCTTTCCAGTGCCTCCGTTTGAGTAATTCTCTACGGCGAGAGTCAGCTACGTCGCAGTCCCTAGCTAGGTTTCCGCTACCTAATGCAGTGGTGCAGGTTTTAATTGCGCCCTTTGATGTCTGGTGATCAACTAGACCTGCTGCAGCCATTGACCTTTTGACTTTTCGGAACCCTTTCTCCTCCTTCCTCATTCTCCCGGGCGGACTTCCCTCCCCGTCCCCCTTCTCGGGAGGCTTTGATGACGAGGGAACGTTTTTTTGTCTCCTTCAAAAGAAAGAAACGGGAAAAATCGTCTGAGGGGTTTTCGCCGTGCATAATCTCCCGGCACAAGAGATCGAGCATTGTGTCGGGCGATACAACCGGCGGCGGATGATTTTCACATATCGTTCAGGAATCTAGTCCTATTATTCCGCTCAGCTCTCCTCAGCTAGCTGAGAGCCGCTGGCTGTTGGCTGTCGACTGCTGCTGCCTGTTTCTAGCTAGAGCTCTTTAAGCGGCTCTTTGTTTCTGAGCCGGGAAGTAAGTACCTCGCGGGACGGGTTGTGTCCGATTGTGGGTGTATGAAGAACGCGAGATGTTCATAAAATGCTATTATGGAATACTAAACCCTATAACTTAGCAATGTATTGCATAATATATCGCGATATCTACTTACAAGTAGTTTACTTTAAATTATTAATGCAAGCAGTTCGAAGTTCCCGAAACAAACTAAACATTTACGTTGCTCGATACATACTCGCACATGCATAATGTGCATAAATATTGACGTTCGTGCATGTAGGTATTTGTGCATACGTAATCTCACTAAGTAGACATGTATCCGATGTGCGTTCAGTATTGGGTAATAGTGGAGTTGACGTGTCGGTAAGGTAAACATGAATTATAAATCAGATTATTTTCTAAAATTTAAATCAGACTGTGGGGCCTATGTTCTAAGGCAGTGGGTAAAGCAGGCCTCGTCTCATGTGTAAAATTATGAAGATGGTGTCCCGGATAGTTTGTTCAGATGGCTGTGTGTTGTTGAGTGCGGCCACCTGTGCCCCAATGGAATTTATTATTCCCAGGGTAGTTTTTCCAAACTTCTCCTCGCTAAGGGGCTAACCCGGTCCTAAAGATCGTGATATCTGCAATTTTACACTGAACACTCTGTTTAATATTGTTTATAATATTTACACAATTATTCCAACTACCTGAAACAAGGCATACCCATTTGGATATGTTAGGAAAGGGGGAAGAGGTGAGTTGGGCTGTTCAGATCTGGTCAGTATTTATTTATTACATATATATGAACATTTGTTATCGGCAGACGTATTGCCCATCTTACTAGGTGTGAAACGTCTGTATTGAGATGGTAATTTACAGGGGTGGTTGTTCAGCTAGGATATTTAGATGACAATAGATTGATAGATTACAATTTAACGATTTTTTTTCAAACATTCTAATTTAAACGTATAAAATAATTTAGAAGTTGACAGGTTTATTGGAGGTGATCAATGATCTTACTTTTAAAGGAACTTTTGTTTTGCGTATTTCTGATGTCACTAGGGATAGGTAGGGAATTGAATAGCTTAGTGGCATTGTATTTAAAACTTCTTTGTCCATAAGAGGTTTTACAAACTGGAATACTAAAAGATTTTACATGTGATTTTCTTAGTGCTTGTTCTTTCTTCAAACATACGGATGTTTTAAAATTGTTGTACAAGGATATTATTTTTATATGTTTTTCTCAAGTTGGGAACATTTAGTTTCTTAAAAATAAAACAGTACTCGTCCTTAATGGAACTTGAGTATTTGTGACACTACCCCAACTGATAATACCATATCCGAGAGATGATTGTACACAGTAAACTTGCCTCAGTTGTTTTCTGGTCAGTATATATCTAACATTTTTATAGAAATAGACAATTTTCCTTAGTTTTGTTGTTAAGTTTGTAACACAACTTAGCATACACAACTAGTTTGATTCTGAATTGTTTTCTCTCAGCGGAGCTACTTAGAGTAGATGTCTTCCACTCTAGAACGAGGCGCATAAAACTTTTGTTTTAATTGTACGTGTGAAAATGGCCATATTATTTGCCCACGCAGGAATTCGATCCCGCCGCCTTTGGATTCAGATACAAAGATCTTACAGCTCTGTCACAGTATTTTATTATAACTTCTCATGAGCATCACACGCCGGTGTTGTTTTTGTTGTACCTTTTACGTTTTAGCAGCTAGACCAAAGTATTGATTCTATTTTTACATCTGTGTGACATCATGTACCATTCTGGTTTTGCAGTTTTCAGGGTACCCACCTAATTTCGTAATATTAATTGAATTGTTTTTCTATGCCAAGTAAATGAATGCTTATCTAGTTGGATCTAATGGACTTGCCTTAACTTAAGGGGGTATTCGGGTCTAGAAATAAAAAAAAATCTTTTTTTTTTTTCATATTTTCATAGTTAAACTATTTAAGAATATGTCTACGAGAGGATTTTTCAAAATTCAAATTATTTTCGGAGAAATAAGTATTTTGCTGAGCTGGCATCCAAACCGGTTGGGCTGCAACTAATCGAACAAAAGACATAATGGATTCTCCGACTACCTGAATCTATATTTCTTAATAAGCGCTTTTGTTCCGTTATATATATATAGGAAGTCGAAGTCGAGGAAGGTCCGATGTATGCAGCAGGAATGGCAGATTGAATAAATGTAAGTTAAAAATATAATTTTATGACTTAGACTGCAAAAATTTTACTTGAAACTTTAAACGCGTTTTTCTCAGAACTGTCTTTTTGAATCTGATACCAGTGATTTCTCAGGTTCTACCGAACCGATTTACTTGAAATTTTAAGAGAGTCTTCTTTAGGGACTTGTCTATGTCCGGAACTACGGCCATCCCCAAATTTTCATTTTTACTATTTTTAAAAAATCGAAGAATGTCCAAAAAAGTGGTACAAATTTATTTTTTTTCTTTAGGCAGTCGCCATTTTGTAAAAAAAAAATTTCCAACTTTTTCGTAGTTCCAGACATTGCGACATTATTATAGATTGATAATCTTTGTTATTTTTTGGTTTTAGATTTCTAGGAGAGTTAAGATCGTGGGTATGGTCACGCACCAAATTTTTGAGACTCCCCACTTCATCAGCTGATAACTAACGGAATTTTGAATTTTTTTTACATTAAAATTTTTTTTGTATGCTTCTAATGTGAATAAATAATGTATAAAAAAATTGAGACTAAAAATATTGCTTGATTTTTTTTTACAGCACTTCAAAAATTACCTAAAATTCATGTCTCTAGACCAGAATACCCCCTTAATAAATAAATATTTTAAAATAGTTTATTCATGTTAGCAGTATTTACTTACTGCTTATATTTTATAAGGAAAAAAAACTAAATTTGCAATTTTAGAATAAATAATCGTGAATTTTCATATTTTTCACGTGACATTCTTGCTTTTTAAAATGAAAAATTTATGTTATACGTTTTAAATATTTCTTTGTCAGGTTTGAATACCCATAAAATAGAACGCAACTAACGTCATGTTAAAAACGATGCATACTGTAATTCTTCTTTCGATTATATATATGTATATATATATATTTTTTAATTAATCACAAATATTTGTATCTTTTTAACAAGGCGAATTTCGCCAAAAATGACGAGAAATTTATTATCAAATAACGCGAAATGTTCTGGTCCCTACTGATCAGTGGCGTGCATTGCTCTATCACCAAAGGTATGGTGTGTGAAGTTTTTCAAGTTCGGGTATGAATTGTGCATTGAATAATCGAAAATGACCATTTTATTATCATCTTCCGCTGGTTGCTGTGAGCAATTGAATAATTGAACTTACAAGTTCCTTACCGAACTCACGAAAAAATACATTTTGTTTAGAAATTTTTCTATTATCTTTTGATTTATGTTTGTGATTCGTTTTTCTTAGGGTAGGCGGTACAGCATTTCAACCTTTATGAACTGCGCGCCACTGCTACTGATGAGTGGTGTTTAAAAAAAGCCTGTTGTATCCAACATAACGTAACTTTCTTTGTATAAAAAATAATACTTTACATTGGAGTGTAGATTCAATTTCCTTTGGTATGCCCATATCTCTCAATTCTGATGAAAATGTAATTATTTTCAATCGAGGCCAGTTCTCCGCAGAGGTAGGCAGAGAGGACGGGCCGCTAAACAACTCGATCTTGACATACACTTTTTGCTTCATTCACACTCATACGTCGCCTCTTATGTTATGCCGACCTCTGATATGGTCTGACTCAAGTATTTGATCGTCCACGTCTTCCTCGGGTTTCCCCGGTTTCTTCTTCCATTATCATTCGCATCATATATTCTCGTTATACTCCTTTCTTCGTTAATTCGCTCTACATGTCCAAACCATCTAAGCGTCCCTTAATATTACTTATTACGCTTACATTACATTATATTACATTACAATTATGTAGTTGGATTACTGTCCCATCTGAGGGAGGAAGAGAATGTTCTAATACTCGTATATTAGCGGAAGTGATTGATTTTCTTTTTCCTCTCATTCATTATTTATCTTCTACATTCACTTTTACCCAATTCCGTCTAATATTATTGTAATTTATTATAGTTACAATCCATTTAAAATTCATCCGAAGCTAATACAGCTTTGGTGTTTTGTATTTGGTTTTCAGATCTAAAATTCTGAATTACTGTCTCCATCCGATTACCGTAACAGTCAGATTACTGTCTCCGTCTGATTACCGTAACCGTCGAATTTCTGTCCGGTCAGATAAATCAATCGGATTTCAAATTTACGTAAAGGCGATGGTTAACTTCGCTTGTGAGTATCCTCTAACTTAACTTATAACTTCACACAGCGCCCTTGAGATGATTTTTCACAAAAACGGCACTATACAAATCATTCAAGTATTATTATTATTATCACATTCTTGCATTCTTTACGAATCTCAACATTTTTCACACGATCATACATTGCTATATCACACATTCACCTCAGAGATCTCATTTCTACGGCATTCAGTCTACTTTTATCCTTCCTCTGCCAATTCCATGTCTCACTGCCATACATCAGGGTTGGTATCAGCACTCCATAAGGACGGGCTTTACTTACGCTGCTCCCATTCGGGGATACCCAGCTCACCAACACATTAACAAACTACCAAACCCTGCAAAACAAAGCCATTCGATTAGCTAAGTGGATCAGTGTTAACATTCTACACAATGACACAAACGTTCCTCTGATAAAGGATTTTATAGTAACATATTTCGAAAAGTTTTATGTCGGTCTACCCGTCATGAAAAACCCATCAATAAATACTCTCTTAAATACAGCGAGAATGAAATATTTAAATACAAGAAACCTAAATCAATCCTCCGTAAGGAGTGAAATCCTGCCCCTAAAGTTGCAGTATAGTTATTAAGTTTCAATTGGTCCACTCACCACCAACAAAAAATCGAAGTAAAGAATCATTAGATAATCATTTTTAATTATGCTAGAGTCAGGAAACTTTTAGTTTAATAACTCTATATACCAATAAAATTAAAATGTAACGTTTCTGTTCTAACAAACATTGTTGGGTGAACTCTAGGACTGGAGTGGGCGGTTTATTTATACCACGTGTTACATCCATAAAGTATACGGTTATACTTCTTATTAGTAACTTCTACTTTAGTGAAACTTTTAACGCGAAGTTCATAAAATGCCTACACGCGTTATGAATGTTGTTTGTTTCCTTGAATTATTTTGAAACATACGAGTGTTTGCAAAGTCTGTGATTTATATTCCCGTACTCCTCCTGTATTCCTATGGCGGGACTCTACTTATTCCGCTCGGCGCACTTGCAAATAATTGGATAATATTCTAGGAATTGGATAATATTCTAGGAATCAGCAAACTCGCATATCGGTTCCATAATAATTATCTTATCTTTTTTTGTCTATTTTGTTATTTATTATAGTAATAATAATAATATTTGAATGACTTGTATAGCGCCGTTTTTGTGAAAAATCACCGCAAGGGCACTGTACAAATACTACTTGGTACGGTTTATCTTATTATGTACAAACAGATAAAGTTTTTGTTTGAGATGATATTATTTTGCACGCACACGATACAATATTAGAAAACACTGCACATTGCATGGTGTTGCAGTTACTGTTTAAATTCTATTTGTCATTGATATTATATTTATTATTAGGTTATTGGCAAAAGAAGAGTTGGTTTTTATTCGAAACATTATAGTTATTTACAATGTCGCGGAGTATGAAAAGTTTCAATAATTTCTGTTAATTACTTTAGGCAGGTACTAACGGCTAGCTTCGCTATATTAATTAGGTATGCAACTGAACCATTCATGGAAGAGATGAATTGCAGTTTATTCCAGGCTTTAGGGCCTGACACGCTGAAATCACGCTCAACAAACTAAGTAATCGTATATGATGTGCGCTTTGGTTCCTTCAGCCTTCCGATTGCCGATGATGTCGCTAATCTAAGAGTTGACTGTCGTCAATTAATTTTATTTTTATGGAATAACATAATTTAGTTTTGATGAAAATGAGTAATGGTTAAAGAGTTAATAACGGCAGAAAAATTAGTTTTTAGATATTTCTAAAAATGGCGTAGTTCTGAGTTTTCAAAATGAACTCGTGTAAAACGTGTACATTAGAGTCTAGTCACGTCACACGAGACACAATTCATAATTCGAATGATAGTGCTACAGTACTGACGCTTATCGGTCGGCCACAAATATCATTTATGGTATTATTCGGTATTTTACATATATTCTAAAAGTTCTGTCCCCAGCATGCTGTAAAGGTAATCTAATGATAATTTATAAATACATAAAAATTGTTATATAGTGAGTGGCGGTATAGTTAATTTATTACAATGCATTGATAAAATAATAAGGTATAGTCTTTGACAGTGATTTTCATTAATAACGGCAATTTACTTCGCGTTGTTAATAAAGAAAGCGTTATTATACTATTTTATGTGCTGTATTTAAAACGAATTGATTAGTTTAAAAATGTGTTATAACTGTATTTGAATTTAAAATAAATAAATTCGTATGTGTTTTTCACAATTTAGATAAAAAAAATTACCGCAATATTCCAAGGAACATTCCTGAAAACTATATATATATATATATACTTCATCACTATATACGACTGATCTTATTCGTCTAATTCAGCCTTGCGGTACCTTCTACGTGCCTCTATTTTCTCTTTGGCATTAGCAATATTATGAAGAGAGGTAACAGAGAAAATAAAAACGGAAGGTAAGAAGGTGGAAGTACATATTTAAATCTTATTATAAACCTGGAATATTATTTTAATTAGAATTTTCAAATTTGTGGGCCAGGCAATCGATGTACATATTTGTACGGAGATTAAAACATTAATTTGTTATTAACTGTTTATTAATTTATTTTCATCCTTTTTTTATAGGCTTTTTGAAAATAATGATATATATACGAAATAATGACCACGATCGACTTTGAAATATCTCGCGATCGACCGTTTGTGTACCCCTGCCGTAGTGCCTCTACTGTCTGCTGTCTACCCTTAGAGTAACAGTCTATTTGCGTAAATATGACTCGTAACCTCAGATTGATTTACTAGAATTCTTACTCTCGGCAGCTGGTTTATTAAGTGCTCACCCTCTTCAATGTCTCCTCCCCACCCACACCCCCTGGTCTTCCTAATGCCGAAAAAGGATAATGCCTGTTCTATAATGCAAGGCATTATCTACTCCCCCCCAGATCATGGTAATCTATAATGCACAATATAGTCACCGCTGCGGCCGGCCTTGGAAACGTCTTTCTGTATAAATGTCAGCAGCACAGTAGTTTGTTTGTTGGTAGTCTCTTGTTTGGTAGATTGGTAGCCGAAAGCGACTAGAGAATAAACATGTTTGGCGCCTTTTGTTGTTTTCAGTAGAAACGACTTTTTAATGGTCTTATATACATTTTATAATATTGGTTTCAAATTACGTTTATCTATACATAGAACATAATATTATGTTTTCTAGGATATGCTGATGCAATCCGTAATAATAAAACAATATAAATAAACCAAATACCTACACATAACTTGTTATTCGCTAGTCCTCATAATCTTGGTTACCAATGGCGTACGGTTCTACGGTTCCTGCAGTGTAAAAAAATGTTCATCTGAACTAAGACCGGCTTTTTATAGAAATAACAATATAGGCAAATTTGTAATTAAAAGATGAGGACGACCAACTAGGTCACTCGAGAATCTATAAATTGGATTGTAATAACATTTCGGCATTTTATATTGGTAAGAGAGACAGCACCTGATGTCAATATTATAATCAAAGATTTAAACATCTTAGATGTTTAAATAGCCATGTTTTTTCGGAATTTGCCAATCATCTGATTGAAAAAGATCATACCTTTAATTATGGCACCGGCGCTAATATTCTACACAAAACTGGTTTTCGCATTAGATTGTATTATTTAGAAGCTGTAGAAATAAAAAAGTAAGTTGTCCTGTTGTCCTATGTTATATATGTTTCTTGTTAATTCAAAATTTCCCACTTCCTCTTAATCTCTCCCTCCTTTGACGTTCTGTCTCCTTTTCTCTTTTATATGCTATCCCATTCTATTATTTCTAGTCATATCTCTGTCTCACTGTTCCATTGTTTTATTTTATAGTGTGTCTCCCTCTTACTCAGTTTTTTTTATTATGTACCACCTATATAAATATGCTCACTCTATGTATTTTTGTTTACTTTTAAATTTTACCCTGACGAAGCTTGCAATGAGCGACACCGGTTGATGATAAATTTTAAATGAATTAGTGGCTTAAAACAAAGCATTTGTTTTATTTAAGAACTTGATATGTTTAGGTATAGCGCAATGGACGTGCCTATTCAAATAATTTGGTGGTATCTGTTTCAATGCAAATTTAATCGGTACTATTAAATTTGCATTGCATTTAATTGGTCTTGCATGCTATTTCTCATATAGGTTTATTTTTATAAATCATTTTGCCATTTAGTTTAATGTACGGCATTTACAAAAGTAATGAACTTGTAGTCTATTAAAGCGGTTGGTAACAGTATCGTCGAGATAACCGTCGCTGGGTCGTTGACCCCGAGTCAAACCTTCCCGAAAGGCCGGAAAGGGCAAAGTCCTCCAAGAGAAATAATAAAAGTAAAATTGGAACATTCAATTTATCTTTTTACATGTTTTTCTCTCGCTTCAATTCTGATAATAAATCCGTATCATTCTCTAGTTTCGTGCCAGGAATAAAATATACCACACACGCTCTCCAGTACCTTCTTGATGTGTGCTTCTTTATCCTGTGGCATATCAAAGTATTGTAACGCGTAACTTTCTTGTGTTTAGAACCAATCAATCATTATTTTCTCAGGTAGGTAATGTTAATGTACTTTCGTAATCAGTTTAAACATATATGTTAGATTAGTTCCACTTCATATGTTTTATTTTGCGTAGTGGGTTTTCTGTGACCTACTGTACTGTCTATGTACATCAAATCTGTGTATTATTTATCAGTTCTTTCAGTCATCTTTTCAGACAATCATATCCATTAATTGAAGAAATGCACACGTAAATAGCTCAGCTAGACTAGCCGGTTAGTGCTTACCTAAAGTCACTTATAGAAAAAGTTTAAAAAATTCACGCATCACTGCGCAAATGCGTCCACAGCCGCATTACAAAAAAAAAAAAGATTTAAAAAAAAAAAAAATTTTTTACAAATTTTTGGTTACGTTTATTTACAAAAACGCAACGACAAATTATTAAACATATTTTCTCCACTTTAAAAATCATATTAGTATTTTAAATATTTTGTAAAACATACAATGGAACGGTCAGAAAAAAGTAATATTTCTAATTAGATTTTCATAAATGCTAAGCCTATGTAAATTTATAAAATGTTTTTCTATTTAAAAACATTATGTTTATCGTATTGCGTAATAATACTATCATTATTTTGAATTAATAAATAATAACTCTCCGACGTCCCTCTCCCCCTTAAATTTCAGATCTCCAGTGTTTACTATAGTTCGTAGTATTTTAGAAACTGATTTCATTTCTCAGGTAGGTAATGTTAATGTACTTTCGTAATCAGTTTAAACATATATGTTAGGTTAGTTCCACTTCATATGTTTTATTTTGCGTAGTGGGTTTTCTGTGACCTACTGTACTGTCTATGTACATCAAATCTGTGTATTATTTATCAGTTCTTTCAGTCATCTTTTCAGACAATCATATCCATTAATTGAAGAAATGCACACGTAAATAGCTCAGCTAGACTAGCCGGTTAGTGCTTACCTAAAGTCACTTATAGAAAAAGTTTAAAAAATTCACGCATCACTGCGCAAATGCGTCCACAGCCGCATTACAAAAAAAAAAAAGATTTAAAAAAAAAAATTTTTTTTACAAATTTTTGGTTACGTTTATTTACAAAAACGCAACGACAAATTATTAAACATATTTTCTCCACTTTAAAAATCATATTAGTATTTTAAATATTTTGTAAAACATACAATGGAACGGTCAGAAAAGTGTAATATTTCTAATTAGATTTTGATAAATGCTAAGCCTATGTAAATTTATAAAATGTTTTTCTATTTAAAAACATTATGTTTATCGTATTGCGTAATAATACTATCATTATTTTGAATTAATAAATAATAACTCTCCGACGTCCCTCTCCCCCTTAAATTTCAGATCTCCAGTGTTTACTATAGTTCGTAGTATTTTAGAAACTGATTTCATTTCTCAGGTAGGTAATGTTAATGTACTTTCGTAATCAGTTTAAACATATATGTTAGGTTAGTTCCACTTCATATGTTTTATTTTGCGTAGTGGGTTTTCTGTGACCTACTGTACTGTCTATGTACATCAAATCTGTGTATTATTTATCAGTTCTTTCAGTCATCTTTTCAGACAATCATATCCATTAATTGAAGAAATGCACACGTAAATAGCTCAGCTAGACTAGCCGGTTAGTGCTTACCTAAAGTCACTTATAGAAAAAGTTTAAAAAATTCACGCATCACTGCGCAAATGCGTCCACAGCCGCATTACAAAAAAAAAAAAGATTTAAAAAAAAAAAAAATTTTTTACAAATTTTTGGTTACGTTTATTTACAAAAACGCAACGACAAATTATTAAACATATTTTCTCCACTTTAAAAATCATATTAGTATTTTAAATATTTTGTAAAACATACAATGGAACGGTCAGAAAAAAGTAATATTTCTAATTAGATTTTCATAAATGCTAAGCCTATGTAAATTTATAAAATGTTTTTCTATTTAAAAACATTATGTTTATCGTATTGCGTAATAATACTATCATTATTTTGAATTAATAAATAATAACTCTCCGACGTCCCTCTCCCCCTTAAATTTCAGATCTCCAGTGTTTACTATAGTTCGTAGTATTTTAGAAACTGATTTCATCTAGGTATAGGTGTCCAGGAGGCGTATTCTGATTCTTTTTAAGGCTTAAATACATATCGCTTAACTGCGATTACTATGGTTCGTAGTATTTTAGAAACTGATTCCATCTAGGTATAGGTGTCCAGGAGGCGTATTCTGCTTCTTTTTAAGGCTTAAATACATATCGCTTAACTGCGATTACTATGGTTCGTAGTATTTTAGAAACTAATTCCATCTAGGTATAGGTGTCCAGGAGGCTTATTCTGCTTCTTTTTAAGCCTTAAATACATATCGCTTAACTGCGATTACTATGGTTCGTAGTATTTTAGAAACTGATTCCATCTAGGTATAGGTGTCCAGGAGGCTTACTCTGCTTCTTTTTAAGCCTTAAATACATATCGCTAACTGCGATTCCGATTACATGTCAATGACAATACATTTTTAAATGAGTTTGTTGTTTAATTATCACACTATTATTAAATAATTAATTATAGTTGTGTCATAGATGCACTTTATTATTACTCAATTTACACGTATAGTTTATTATTTTGTTATTATTTATTATTTTGTTATAGTTTATTATTCTTGTTTTACCGGTATTTTAATGGAAGATGCTCTGAGGAACTAGCGTCATTGATCCCTTCGGCACCGGTGCATATTCGGGAAACACGCCAAACGCGTGCCCAACATTTGCACACAATCGACATTTGTCACACGAGAACGGGTCGCTTTTACGACTCGTTCCTGTGCTCGGCTGTGGAACGATCTGCCGTCCTCTGTGTTTCCTCCATCCTAAAACATGGGTCTCTTCAAGACCCAAGTTCACTCCTTCCTATCCTCTATAAGACCCTCCGCACAGCATCCCCAAAGATGATATAGGCCTCGAGGGAAATTATTTCCTTCGGGGTCTCCTGTGTGGAGTTACCGTAAAAAAATAGTTTATGTGTTTTAGAATTTAAACTACTTTTATCTGACATTTCGGGCCCTGGGCATACGAGTACAAACATCGCAATTTCGTTAATTTGGTTCATTTAACGGCGTTATTATGCGACAAATGACTCATTGATAATGTTTAAAGTCAATACTTACATAATATGGAGTTTTTTGGTTGTTAAAACTATGCAAATATATACGATATTTTTAAAGAATATCATTCGCTGAATGACAGCTGTTATCAGAGAGAACCGTAACCGTAGTTAAGCAAGAAGTCTTTAAGCCAAAGGAAGAGGATAAGGAATTTTCCGTAAAAGAAACCAGAATAGGCCTCCAGGGATTTTGCTTACTCTGCAATGGTGAAGAATGCACAAAATAAGTATATCCCTCGTTATATCCATTAGCCTTCCTCTTTGGAATGCTGAATATTATCAATTTAGGATAAGGAAGAGAACACCTCTGCCATAGGTCAACCTGAATCATTTGCTACGTTTGGTGACTTAGCAGGGGTGCATAGGATGAGGTTTATCCAGGTATTGATTCTCTCGACCCATCGCCTTACATCGCAGTG
This sequence comes from Halesus radiatus, assembly GCA_022606495.2. NCBI lineage: Eukaryota > Metazoa > Arthropoda > Insecta > Trichoptera > Limnephilidae > Halesus > Halesus radiatus. The sequence goes on along the minus strand of JAHDVE020009785.1, from coordinate 223,018 downwards.
CTAGGCATGGATTAATACATCCGTAACTCTTGGACACACTGACCCCCAGATGCCTCACCACTCTTAATACCATTTTCCTTCCCAGAATTTTCTATCCATCCTTTCCTTAAAAATACCCTCTACGCAACATCCCCAAAGATGACACAGACCTCGAGGGAAATTATTCTCAGGGCCTCCTGTGTGGAATTTATGTAAAAAAAATGTTTAACATTTTCCTTCTTAATATTACATTTTTTTTGTAACTGTTACATACATACTCATATTTAAAGTATATTCACTGCAGTACAATGTGTTTTCCTCTTTTAATATTCTGTAATTAGTAAATAACCTACCAATTAAAACAACATAACACAACAATAATAAGTGTAGCTACTTGTTCATGTTCTGTGTTTTATATTTATTTTAATATATTACTTTCTTTAGCATCTATTATATCTTTATGAACCCTTACATAACCCCCGATATTATGAAAAATGGCGAAATCTTCAACAAAGTTCAAAGTTAACCATCACGCCGTTTCCACGCAAGAGTAGGCAGAAAGGACGGACCGTCAAACAACTCGATCTTGGCATACACTTCTTGCTTCATTCACATTCATACATCGTCTCATACATTCTCTTCTATTATTCCGACTTCTGACATGGCCCGACTCAAGTATTTTATTCGCTTGATCGTGCTATGTCATCCTCGGGCGTCCCCGGCTTCTTCTTCCATTCACATTTGCTCCACATGCCCAAACCAATTTTTTCAGCAATCAGATCAATTTAATATAATTTAATTTCACGGTTTGTAAATGAAATCCCCAGCACGGAAAATTCCAGTGAGGATATCAATATATTTTTTATTTTGTTATAAAAAAAGAAAATAATGAAACATTATTATTATTTAGACTTTTTGGGTTTCGACGTAGTTCAGTGTTAGTCCTCTATCGGGGGGGGGCTGATATTACGATGGGGGTACTTGTGGACGTAGGACAAAGAAGATGTCACCCCCAATAGGCGTGGGCTCGATGGGGGAGGGGGTGGAGGTCGCTATCAGCCCCCTCCCTCACCGCCCCGCTGACAGTGATAAAAATAATTTATCACAATGTTTGCTACAATGATATGAGATCCGATTCTTATATCTCTCTTTTTCTTATATGCCCGCATCTTATTTTATTCCCGTTGAACTAAATCACCTGAAAGCATTGATAAAGAAAATGCTAGTTGAGCACTTCGAATTCTACGTTTGCATTATTATTATTAGGTTCTGCTTGGTGTTTTCTTGCAATTTTTTTAAAATCGGGTTGAACCTTCTTTTACTGTAATATTTTGATCCGCCAAGGGAATGTACAGTAAATAATGGTCAATTTAAAAAATATATAAATATATATCAATGTCCTGAACGAATCCAGTGCAAGCCTTGCTAGATGGTATTTAAGTCAATTAATGGAATGGCTCCGGCTTACTTTTTGGAACCGTGCATTCCTGAAATTTCCAATTCATGACAGTCAACTCTTAGATCAGCGTCGTCATCAGCTATCGGAAGGTTGAAGGAACCAAAGCGCACACCAGATACTATGTTCGGTGAGCGTACTTTCGGCGTGTCAGACCCTAAATAAACTGCCGTACGATTTAAGATTGATTAGAGACTTGACATAACTCAGAGCGGCACTTAAAACTCATCTCTTCGGAAAATAATATCCATAAATGGTGCAGTTGCATACCGAATTTACATAACTAAGCTAGCCAGTTAGTACTTACCTAAATTAATTTACATAACACAATAGTGCTCAAATGCATCAATCTACTGTTAAAAATACTGATACTTTTCACAATCCACAAAATTGTAAATGACCATAAATATATGTAAATGTAAATAATTATTGATAACCACCTGATTTGTGATGGACTTGCTCGGGATTTTTTTTTTATAAAGTTATGACGTTGTTAATTCTTCCCGTTCGTTGGGGTGCCATATTTGATTTGACAGCGAAATTTATGCCTTGTGGCGACTATTACTATCTTTTAACATTAATTTAAAAAATTTATTTAATTCCAAACTTTTTTTTTCCAAATATATCTCAATAATAAAAAGGTAGGTACCTACTTATGTTTTCCACTTTGAAAATATTCTATCCAAACAAATCTTCTTCTTTTGAATATGTAATCTGTTTTTATTTTTTTATTTTGATTTTGATTTTGATATGAGCTAACCAGAGTGGTATATATATGGGTTAACCTCTATTCAGCATGGCGGGTACAATGTTTTTCATACTAATTAATATAACGTTATAGCAACAGTTTCACATATTGGATTTCATGAAAACTACTCTCTAAACCTCCCCGACACTAATAAGAACAAACTGTGCCATTTTCAGCGAAACCGGTTTAGTAAATTTCGAGAAATTCGAAAAAATTCTCCTTACCTAAATTCGAACAAACAAAACATAAATATTTAAAATAAATTCCAATCCTTCTTTTGCCACCAACTCTAATAAATGTAATTTCAATAACAAATAAGAACAAAATGGCATTTGCAATATAATGCGATGTGGTGTGTTTTTAATATTGTGTCCTGTGCCTGCAAAATCATATCTTCTCAAACTAAGATTTTCTAGTATAGTGTGTTAATCTGCGATGACCTGCCAGCTAAGTATGTTTCTGTATCTGTTGAAGGTCACTTCACATCTACCAGCACCGCACAGTACAGACGCGAGAATATTAGTTGCATACATTGTATATGAACACATTCATTTTACAGCGTACGTAAGCGTAACGTATCCGCACATTATCGAGATTGTCGGCTAGAATATGTTGACGTTGTTGGTTGACCACTAGACGTCTACGCCTGCGCAGTTAGTATGAATACATACCGATCGCGCTTCCATCTTCGTCAGTTGGCATCATTAGACGCAGAAATTGTTAAAACCGAGAAGATGGATAACGATAAATGAATTGAATTGGTCAGGGAATTTAGGTTATAAAATAATATATGCATGGGAATAGGATTCCTTAGACATGTTGTGACGGACGCTAACGCTCAGTTGACAGACGTAATCGCGTCTGTGCCGGGTCTGTACTGTACTGTTTTGTTCTGCGCTGTGCTGGTAGATGTAAATAGCGTTTTCCCGCTTTTTGTGGGGTTAATTAAAATTCGCCATGTTTTACACCAGTTTTACCTAGTGTGACTTGAAGCTGAACGCGACGTGTAGCAGTGGCCTCGACACTTGAACTTGACATATATTTTTATCGTCTACAAATTATGTTATGTTTGTATTGTGATCTAATGGTTTTGGAATGTCCTGCTAAAAGAGTACGTAATGATGATCTGTCTAAAAGATGTATTCAATTTGAGAAGTATGTTTTGACTTATTGCGTGGCTGAGTATTTATGTTCGCTAGTGGAGTATTCAGATATGTTTAAAAAAAGTTTAAATGAAACATTTTTTTAATAAAGTTTTAAATATTTCGTCCGACGGATTTCTAACCGGGACTTTCAGAATTGTTTTCATTACTCCTTTTTGGGCTATGTCCAGCTGTTCTGTGTGAGTGCCTAAGGCAGATCCCCAACCATGTGAATATACCTTTACTTGTATGTAATGAGAAACCTAGCAAGTAATATTTGTACAGCTACCTTGAGGTGATTTTTCACAAAAACGGCGCTATACAAATTATCTAATTATTATTATAGCTACCATATTTATTAACAATCGTACAAGTTGTTAACTCTTAAACTGTCTCAGAACCTGTATTATTATAGATCTTAGCGATATCCCGTTCCGTTGATATCTTTTAAAAACACTATCTCACCGGCTGAATTGTGCACTTTACGGTGAGAGACTTGACGCGTTGGGGCCAACCTGCTGTGTTTCATGCCAACCAACAAGGAGGGTACGGAATATATCGGCAGGACATATTCCGTACAAGTATTATTCTATCCGCTCCATAATATCTAACTAAACGAGGTTATAGATGTTTGGACGGTTGCCTTTTCCGATTGAAATACACTTTCAAAACAAACCCACATCTTATTATAATGTCAAAATATTTTTCTTGTATAAAAAGGAAATTCGCCAAATAGGGTGTATCGGGATGTACCCGACGAACTTTAACCAGCGATTCCTAACTTTATGAAGATGTCATTTAAATAGCAGCGAATTTATCTGTAACCAATGAGACTCAATTTTTACGTGAGGGGAACGACATGAAAAACACAAGAATCTCTAGCCTGGAATCTAGACTTGCAGCATTAGAGCAGAAGCTCTCTGACTGTGCGGACATGACGGGTGTGGGCCTGCGGCCCGGAGAACAGCCAGTAGAAGCAATAAGATAAACCCTTGCAAGTAGTATTTGTACAGCGCCCTTGGGGTGATTTTTCACAAAAACGGCGCTATGCAAGTCATCCAAGGATTATTATTATTTAGCTGTACTTCGGGTATCCAGCTCTCTTGGAGTGCTCATGCTGCAGTAGAACCTACGACTGGTGGTCAGGACCCAGGATCGCAGACCGAACGCCCCGGACAAATTACAAGTTGCTTCCCATACCTTGGAACCGAGGGATTCGATTTTATCGTTCAAAAATGCTGCCAAAATATTAAATCCCAAATCCCAATTCCCCAGTGAAATGCCTTCACCTTATTGCAAGAAACTGCTATAGAAATCAAAGCAAACGGCCAAAGAAACCGATTTCGAATTCGTATAGTTTAAATAAAGTCTGTAAATTGTTTTCCCGTAAAAAGACTTTACGCCAATAACATACTAGATCTAAAGGTCATAATCTTTTACTTATTTATCCCTTTCGCTAAGACAACATTTGACCAACGAAATTTTAGATGCTTTTCTACAAAGCTGAACAATGTACTTTCACTGGCCATTACATTAAACACAAATTACAATAAATATAAATTGTACACCAATATTTGGATCACTCGCCATGACAGATAAAAAAATATAGATTTTTTAAAAACATCCCTATGAGTAATAACATTCTACTGTAAATTGTCAACTGTAAACTTAAGACTTTGTAAATTGTAAAGTTTGCCTGCTCTCAATACAGGTTCTCCTAGTGATACAAGCACAATACCGTAACCCTTAGAATACATTGAGATTGTATTAGATATATTAGTCGATGGATTGTATAGATGAATAAAATAAAAGGTCTCCGGTGACTTTTGTTCACCTAAAAACATTTAAATATCAGAGTATTGGAGAGGGTCGGGCGGGGGTCACTAACTCGGCTGAGTGACCAGCGACGACACGTAAAATTCTTGTAAGAAATTTAAAAAAAAAACAAGTATTTTACCGGAGGCCAGAATGCCATCTGCATTTTTACTCCAAATAACCTTAGGAATAACCGGTTAAAGTTTGTCGGGTACGTCCTGATACATCCTGCATATCAGTGGCGTGCATCGCTCCTTGATCAAGGGAGGCTACACCTTTTTAGTTATTGATTGTCATTATTCATAACACCATATCGAATATATATATATATATATATATATATCGCCAAGGAACATTTCTCCTTCTTCCTGTATCAACTGTGGTTAGAGGTGCATAAATATGGAGATAATCTTCTCTACCCAGTAAGCGAGCTGCCTATTGCTAATGTAAGGCTTTTATTTAATTTATTTCACAGAATTGTAAACTGTGTTTTATGTCTGATAACAATCTTATATTTAAGTCCGCTCACTAAGGTAATGGAGGGACATCATAACGTATGAATGATAAGACGCTCAAGACAAACTGCAACTAAAAATTAGATGTTTGCCAAGCAGAAGCAAGTTATTACGATAGAACAATCAAGAAATAAGAATTTTCTGAGATTTGGGGAAAATTTTTCAGAAATTTGGAAAAAGAAAGGTAGGCACAGTTTTTCAGCCTTTGTGGGCTGCACGGCACTGCTGTATATCATTACCTAATGATGTAATACAAAATGGATTTGTTTTTTTTTGTCATATTATAAGAGGTTGTTACATTGTTAATATTATCATAGGGTGTTTGGATAATAACGTTTCCTACAAGTTTAATTCAGGCGGAAACGAAGCTGGGCTAGCTCGCCCACCGGGCCGCGTATTCCGTGACCTTTCTAAGGTCACCCGCAGCGGTGGAGAATGTAAGGGACATTATATATTATTCATATACGAGTATATAGCATGTATCCCGCTGTTCTCTTCATTCTAATCTACTATTCAACTTAAGTATCTCGACTTTCTTTTCGTCTAACAAAACTAGTTTTAATTATTAGTAGCTTTACAAACCGGCTTCGTCCGAAATGTGATTCGAAAAAAGATTATAAAAACGCAAGAAGGATTATTGGCGTAACTGGGATTTGAAGTTCGTGACCTTTCCGCTCTAAACCGATATCGGGGCAATCAACCAACCTATAGATCCGCGTCATTAAGGGGGAGAGGGACGTCGGAGAGTTATTATTTATTAATTCAAAATAATGATAATATTATTACGCAATACGATAAACATAATGTTTTTAAATAGAAAAATATTTATAAAATATTTTATAAATTTACATAGGCTCAGCATTTATCAAAATCTAATCAGAAATATTACTTTTTTTCTGATCGTCTTATTGTATGTTTTACAAAATATTCAAAATACAAATATGATTTTTAAAGTGGATAAAAGTATGTTTAATCATTAAACATGCTTTTCTCCACTTTAAAAATCTATCTCCACTAAAAAATATTTTGTAAAACATACAATGGGACGGTCAGAAAAGGGTTATATTTCTTATTAGATTTTGATAAATGCTAAGACTATGTAAATTTATAAAATATTTAATGAATATTTTTCTATTTAAAAACATTATGTTAATAATACTATCCTTATTTTGAATTAATAAATAATAACTCTCCGACGTCCCACTCCCCGTTAACCAATACTTATATTGAATACTATATCGTAATTTTGTTCGTTTGTATATTGTAATGGATTTTGGAAAAATATATATTTTCTGAAATATTAATTAAACTGAAATATTATTTTGACGGGCTCCGTGGTTGAGTGGTTATGATCCTCGTCTATGAATCTTGAGGTCGCGGGTTCAAATCCCAGCGTGCACAAGTAAATTTAATTTGTGTGATTTTACAAATTATTAATTAAAAATAATATATGTACCACCATTCAGAATCGAAACGTTGCTTGAAATGGCTTTAGCCGTGTTTGGTGACCAGATATGAATATCCAGGTACTTTCTCACCTTCCTCTCTTTCATCTTTTTCCCATCCCCACTACCTTCTGCCTCATGACATAACCTTATTTGGGATGCCAAAGTCCAGACGTTAGGGAGCACATTTCACATTTAAGAAAATGCGGTGAAGGATCTCACATTAAAAAAAAATTAACCATATTTAAGAATTTATTTTAATTTTATTGCGACGATCGCTAAATTGAAAATCATCCCCAAATAGTACGAGCGTCATAATTGTTTTTGTGTTTAATTCGCAGAACTAAATTTAAAAAAATAAATTAATTTAAATCAAATTTAATAATGTTGTTATTAAGTTCAAGTATTTTTTACTTTTTATTATTGTGGCAGCTGTTTCGGCATTGTGACGACTTATATGATTTTATTTACTCCCACCCAATTCCAATTTGGACGGGTTTTTAAAAATAATGATTTATTATCGGTAAAACCGATTTAGCTAGAAAATAATTCAAATTCGAAGTTTTTACATTTATAATGTGTTTTCCCGTATTTAAATGACAATGTTTTCTTTATTGATTTATTTAAATGTTTTATATTATTTTGATAATGTGAATATACTGAGAAGTGGTGAATAAATAATTTTCCTTCCTTTATTAATAAATGTTATATATAAACAGTTGTCACAATAATGAAAACTAAAAATACTTGCAGAACTTAATAAAAACATTATTAAATTTGATTTACATTAAATTTAAAAAAAAATAAAATGTAAAAAAGTACGAGTTTCGTCATCTAAGGGAATGTTTTGTTTATATTTCCCCGCGGGTTTCACATTACTCTTTCCGCTAAATTCGCAAAGGGTATTAAAGAACATTCATTTCGCAAACAACGGTGTCTCTGAAGTATCAAATGGCTATAACAGCAGTAGGCAGTAGGTACCAGGCACCAGGCACCGTGGAGTGTGTAGAAAGTAGACACCCATCGTATATTCCGGGGCTTTCGTGAACTTGCTCCCTAATGCGTTCGTCGTGCTTCGGGATTAAGTCGATCCATCGCGTAAGCTCGCTACACATTACACCAGAACGAAGCGGAAGAGAAGAGCGAAGTTCCTACCTTCGTCGCGTCGCTTGTAGGTAGGAACCGTAGTAGCTGCTTGCTACAGCTATACAGTCTAGGGAGTGGGGAGTACGGTTGTATGCTGTATGTACCGAGCGGAGTAGGACTGGTGTGTATGAACCGTAGTAGCTGCTACCCATGTACATTATGTACCATCCGTAGTAGATACGGCGGTATTGGCTACAGGCTGAAGTAGTGCAGCTTTGGGAATAGTAGTACTACGACGAATTCTCAAGCCACGTGCCGTATGCGCAGCGGGAGGGTTGGGGACGGGAGGACAGAGGGGGTAACCCCCTGCATTAAGTTCGGCGTCACGACGCCTTTTGTTGATGGAATATTTTTCAGATTGTTTTCGTGTTTTGAATTCGCCCATCAGAGGGGGTAATGTCGCAGAATTTCTTAAATGTTAAAGAAATCGGAGATGTATTTTGATACAATTTTATCCCATTCCCACAGTACAGTCAAAGTTCTGATAATCTACTCATATTCCCCCTTCTTATACGTCCAAAAGCTCCCAGAATTCTTAGCAATAATATATTCAAAAGTGTCACCATCGTTGCCATTCATTGTCATTGATTAGATCATTAATCAGGATTATTTTTCCCGATATGAACAGGGCAATACCTTTATTAATTGTTTTGTTTATAAAATACATGATATTTAATGGATACATTTACATGGAGTAGATACATTACATCACCGTACTAGCTCGGCTGCCTGTTTCATGGTGACCAATGGAGTATAGTTACTTTGCATGAGGTCTATGTAAACATATGGATTTAGTATATAAACATGCTTAAAATTGGAAAAAATTATAAATGAAAGTAAAAGATAGAAAGCAGAACTTAATTCCTGTTTTTTTTTATAACGATTTTTACGAGGTTTTGATGTGCATTACTTATAAATGAAAATGGTAAAAAACTTTTCTAGAAAAACTTACAATTTTTAATCTGTTTTTCCTTGTTACCCTATTAAAAGTTTTCAGAACAATGGCCTGTGAAGTTTCACGATGTGTTAACCTTTACGGGATACGTAAATATTATAATATAATATAACTTACATTCCACCACCCTACAACCAAAACAACTTTTGGACAAAGAAATTTGCAATATTTCTCTATAAAAGTATTTAACATCCTCCCTCTAGCAATAAAAACCATTACAAAATTAACGGACTTCAAAAGAAGTATTAAGGTATGGATTATGGACACGGGAAGGAAGAATATAGATATGATGTTGCAACCGAACAAGGTTTAACGGTCATGGCATTTTTTCTCCTAGATTTTTGAATTTTTATTCATTTATTGCATTATCATTTTCGTCTAGTAATATTTTAACATAATTACGAAAACTAACTTAAAAAAAATTAACAATCTTACAAAAAACATTGACCTTATTTATAATCCATACATAAAACTATGTACAATGTGACCTTAGAACGGGGTACCCCAGTAAGGTCACATTTTTTGCAACTTTTGTAAAACATGAAATAAATAAAATAAAAAATAATCTGCATTATTATATTCGGAATCTGACAATATTGTTATCAATATCAATCTGTACATATGTACTCGCAAATTGAAGTTTAATTAACTTTATGCCCGAGTAATTGTTCTGGGATTTTCCATATCCCCTTCCGACCCCGGATAACCCCCGCCCTCTTGTCTCCCGTGGAGTGGTCCCGCGGGGCTGTCAATAAAATGACAAATAAAAGAAAACTGCCCCTCCTTTTTGACACTTCAATTTGAAATTGTTTTATCAATGTGTTTCTTCATTGTTCACTTCAGTATTTTTCTTTCGGAACGCAAGTAACATAAAGCAATTCTTATTTATAGAGCAGGAAATCTTTTGTGTTACATGAAAAGCCATCATGAAAATTATACTTAAAGTCCCTTTAAGAACTAGCACTGACGAAATCTTGGACAAAGAACTTCTTATAATATGGTACTAAACTCTACCTCAAAATCCCACTATCCTTTAAAAATCACAACAACCATAATAAATTTAAAAATCAAATAAAACACTGGATAAGTTACATAGATAAGTTACATTATATACTAACACCGAAACCACTCAACTGCACTTAAAACACCTCACCTTAGAATTTCAATTTTTTTCATCAAGCACATAAATTTAATATAATGTAATTTAATATTTTGTAAATGAAATCCTCAGCACGGGAAATCGCAGTGAGGATATCATTATTTGTTATTTTGTTATAAAAAAGGAAGGTAATAAAACATTATTATTATTATGAAGCAGAGAAAACTCTCGAAAGGTGGGCTTTGGTGTCGTGAATTTAATATTGTCCCTGAATTCTGATTTCCAGAATAGCAACAATTTCGTAACTACAGTAATAGTGGAATCTGTGGAACAAAGGTACTATTTTCAGCTCGCAACGTAATTTGCATGGCGGGCTATTGAGCTTCGAAATATTCCTTAACTATCGATAAGTATAACACTTTTTCTCAATAAATTATTCAATAAAAGTGAAACCTCTGTGAAGCTGTAATTTCTGTAGTAACTCCTAGTTACATGTATAAATACATTAATATACGTATATGTAGATGTGTTTTTAAAGTATCGCAACAACCTTTTGAATTTAAATAATATGCCTCCGTAATACTGTGCAGGGTGAAGTCTTTAAAGTCGAGATGTCCTTTCTTTATATTTCCTCTGGCTTTCCTTCGTCCCTTTATCCTGCGGTAAGTTCAGTCGCCCGTCCCGAGGGAGTGTGATTTCCCGACAAAACCTAGTTCAATATTTCCGTAATTCCCTTCCCCTTGTCATTCGGTTCATCCTTTCGGGAAAATTTAATTGGACCCGCCGCACAGTGCTGCAGTCCCATACAAAGACAAAATTAAGAAGAAGAAAAACAATTATATCCCAAATGACTGCCATACTATAGTAATGACAGGGCGAATGGGTGATGGTACCAGTAAAGGCTCGATCATTAGAACAAATGACTGCCATACGATAGTAATGACAGGGCGTATGGGTGATGGCACCAGTAAAGGCTTGATCATTAGAACAAATGACTGTCATACTATAGTAATGACAGGGCGTATGGGTGATGGTACCAGTAAAGGCTCGATCATTAGAACAAATAACTGTCATACTATAGTAATGACAGGGCGTATGGGTGATGGTACCAGTAAAGGCTCGATCATTAGAACAAATAACTGTCATACTATAGTAATGACAGGGCGTATGGGTGATGGTACCAGTAAAGGCTCGATCATTAGAACAAATAACTGTCATACTATAGTAATGACAGGGCGTATGGGTGATGGTACCAGTAAAGGCTCGATCATTAGAACAAATCCATATTTTGTATATTTTTATGGACCGAAGGTGGAAAACGGTGCTGGATTTTTCAACTAGTCTTTGTTCGAATTACACGTAAATCTTGTGTTTAGCTTTGTTTATTTATAAAATATGTGTTTGTTTTTTAAAACATGAATGAAGATAGTTTTGACGTAGATCTGTCGAACGTCAAATACTCATTAAGTTGTAAATAATAAACAATATTCTTTAAGTAGAATGTTCAAATCACAACTTTTATCCCAGCCCAGTTAAATATTAATTTTCGATGATTTAAATAATTCAACTATTTAATATATTTTTTAAATGTTTTGTGGGATCGTTAAATAGATAAAATAAACTCAATTTTAGAAATTCATATCCTTTAAAAAAGAGTTAAGTCACAGTCCTTTTTATGTATCCGTTCTTAAAATTTTATCCCACAAATAGTTGTGAACCTTTCACAGTTCGAGTTATCGTGTACTGCCAGTTTCGTAAATAGCCTAATATTTTATAAATGATTAAATTATAGTTTTATTTTTATTTTTAGTAGTAATAATAAAAATAATAATAAGATTTTGTTGTAGAGTTTAGTACCATAGTATAAGAAATATTTTTTCCAAGATTTCGTCAGTGCTAGTTCTTAATAATAATAATAACAATAATAATAATAAGATTTAGTTGTAGAGTTTAGTACCATAGTATGAGAAGTATTTTGTCCAAGATTTCGTCAGTGCTAGTTCTTAATAATAATAATAATAACAATAATAATAATAACAATAATAACAATAATAATAATAATAATAACAATAATAATAATAAGATTTAGTTGTAGAGTTTAGTACCATAGTATGAGAAGTATTTTGTCCAAGATTTCGTCAGTGCTAGTTCTTAATAATAATAATAACAGTAATAATAATAATAATAATAATAATAATAATAAATATTATTATTATTATTAGTATTTGTAACACACATTATTTAACAACAACATTTGAGAAAGCTTTGATTGCCCAACTAGGAACAAATCCCGTTTTAGGACAGTCAAATTAACAAGTTTCGTTCATATTAAGTGCCGTTATACAAAAATAGAAGGGAAAAAGTATTGACATGGTATGGTAGTATAATGTATCTAGAAAAAGGTATAATAATTCAGTATAAAGAGATTATGTGTATCTGTTTGATAGGTACTGGTTGGTGCCATGAGGAAAAAAAATGCGTTTAAAATTGAGTACTAAAAATATATAATATTATTGAGTAATATTGATAAGATTTACGTATCACTCAGCTTTATGAGCCGACGACGAAACTCAGGGATTCAGCAAATAGTTATAAGTACATACATTATTAAATTTGGCGGCCTTAAATTTTTATTTTTACGAAAAGATTTTAGTATGGACATTTTCACTGAGCATAGCATAAGTCGGGTTCAAAATAGATTAGTCGCTACTTGCTTTGTTTTTGGAATTCTGCCATCTAAGCGTTCCACCTATCGGGCTATCTCAAATAATAATATTATTGTGTTGAAAGTTTTCACATTGGCCCCAATGTATTCCCTGTTTTTATTTTCATCAAATTAGTGCGCAGTTCTAGCCAGACGAAACGCTGATAAAAACAAAATTTCTTCCCATTTATTAATATTTATTTTCTTACCTTAAACATGTAATGAAAATGAATTCTAATTGCAGAAGAAGTGAATATAGTCGTTTAGTGGTTTGTTTATAAATAAATAAAATAAAATAAATAAAATTAATATTTCACCCCCAGCCACTAGGCTGACGTACTCCAGTGGCGTTCTTTATCTAAATTAATTTTCACTATAATAATATATAATGTGTATATTTTTATATCACGCCGTTCAGTAATACAATCACCTGGGGCGTTATTCCTGTTCTTTTTAAGGAAGATTCCTTAACCTTTTCCTTAGGGTTAAAGCCTTCTTACTTAACTGCGGTTCCGGTTCACTCGGATGACAGCTGTCAGCTGAATTCAGCGAGAGACATTCATAAAAAATATCAACATTTGCGATGTTTTTACAAGAAAAAAACTCAATATTTGCGATGTTTTAACAAGAGAAAAACTAAATATTAAGTATGTTACCAATTAACTTATTATTTATTTTAAATATAATTAGCTAGTAAACATTATATAGATGTTGACATTTTCGACAAATCAAGCGCGGTATTGAATAGAGTCGGTACGACCGGCCGAGACCAATGAATTCGATTCCGAAGCCGGTTGACTTACTCCGAGTTTGCAAATCCGGAATCACTCGTTCCGAACTTACACTCAAGTAACGGCAATGGTTTTGGATTGGAGTCAGAAACGAAAGGCGTCCCTATTCATTAGTGTAATATGATCAATTTTTGATTCCGGAACGGCGGACCTATGCGGACCGAAAGGAACGAAGATCGAGTCCGAGGAATCGAGTCCATGTGGCTAAACTCGGAATTGGAACCGAGTTTTTAAAGTAAGTGGAATGACTCACCACTTCGGTCGGCACAAATTCAAATGTCACTTTTAGAACTAGAGACAAAAAAACTAGAGACATAAAGGTATCCACCAATCAATATACATGGGAAAGAGGGAATGAATGAAGGGAATGATCGATTTTGTGGTAATTGACTCTAGGTTAAGAGCTGTCACCGCCGACACAAGGGTTTTCTGAGGTAGAAACCGACCATTTCCTGGTTGTGTCGAGAGTAAATCTCTTCCGCGGCTGGCGCTCTAAAGTGAAAATGGTGTCGACTCCAACTAGAGTCAGAATAGAAAAACTGCAAAACGACAATGTAAGAAGTAAGTATGAAAATTGTGTAGAGATGAGATTGAATGATAAGGATATGGACGGTCTAAGCATAGACGAAACATGGGATCACATAAAAGTGAGCCTTTGTGAATCTGCTAGAGAGGTCTGTGGGATAAGTACGCAAGGTAGGAAGAAAGGTGATGCATGGTGGGATGATGAGATTAAAGCACTGGTCTCAGAGAAGAAAAAAAACGTGGTTATGTCTGATAGCGACTGCCAGTGCTTCTAGCGAAGAGAGGGATAGAGCGAAAGACGTTTATAAGGGATAGAAGAAAAGAGTACGTGCTTGAAAGTACGTGAGTGAAAGAACGAAAGAAACGCTTGGAAGAGGAAGAGGGGATCAAAATGACAAACCACTTCCAAGAAAACTGTTTTGGAAAGAGGTCAAAAGGTCCCGGAATGGTCCAGAAAGCGGATGTGTGAAAGTGATAAAATCGAAAGATGGAAAAATGCTGACGAATGAGAAAGATATAAAAGAGAGATGGATGAAATACTTTGAAGAGGTCTTCGAAAGCAACCTGAGTGATAGTGATTCTAGTTGCGAGTCAGGTATGAATGACGATAGGGTGAATGTTCCCAAAATCAGCATCATGAAATTAAAAGATCAATTAAATGTATGAAGAATGGTAAGGCTGTTGGTTTCCATAATATTGCTGCTGAATACTTTAAAGGAGATAGCCGTATAATTCTCACATGGTTATGCAAACTTTTTAACCAGTGTTTAGAGGAGGCTTACACCCCATTAGATTAGAGAAGGGCTGTGATCATGCCTCTATACAAAGGGAAAGGGTCACGCATGGAATGTGGAAATAACAGGGCTATTAGCTTGCTAAGTTCAGTTGGAAAGCTGTATGGTAGGATATTGATTGAAAGGGTACAAATTAAAACAAAGGATAAAATATGGGATGTGCAAGGTGCATTTATGAGTGGAAGGGGGTGCATGGATCAGATTTTCTCGTTGCGTATGCTCACAGAAGTTTCTGGCAAAAAATCAAAAACTTTTCTGTGCTTTTGTAGATCTACAAAAAGCATACGACCGAGTTGACAGAAAAAAGTTATGGAAGGTGTTGTCCAAGTATGGAGTGAATACAAATCTTATACAGGCAATCGCATCTCTGTACGAGGGAAGCGTTGCATGTGTTAGGGCAAACGGTGATTTTACGGGGTGGTTTGACATCACAAAAGGTGTAAAGCAAGGCTGCGTAATGTCGCCGTGGTTATTCAATCTATACATGGATAATTGTATGCAAGAATTGAAAGAGGTGGGCTTGGGCGCAAAAATGAGTAGTCTGCAAGTATGTTGCCTATTGTATGCTGATGATGCGGTGCTGATTGCTAACAGTATGGAAGATCTACAGTCCCTCGTATCTAGGATGAACGAAGTATGTATGAAGAATGAACTAACGATGAATGTAAGTAAGTCTAAAGTCATGGTGTTTGAAAGAGAGCGTACGAAAACAGTGTGCAATATACTTGTGAATGATGAATACTTAGAGCAGGTAGATGAGTTTGTGTATTTGGGAAGTATGTTCACGAGAGATGGAAAGACTGATAGGGATATTGAAAGAAGGGTGAATGCAGGAAACTCCATTAACGGAGGACTGAATGCGGTTGGCGCAAACAAAAATTTGTCCAAAGAAGCGAAGCTAGCAGTCCACAATGGAGTGCTGATACCAACCCTGATGTATGGCAGTGAGGCATGGAACTGGCAGAGGAAGGATTAAAGTAGACTGAATGCTGTAGAAATGAGATCTCTGAGACGAATGTGTGGTAAAACCATGCATGATCGTGTGAAAAATATTGAGATTCGTAAAGAATGCAAGGCTGATGTAAGCGTAGTGAGCAAGATTAAGAAAGGGACGCTTAGATGGTTTGGGCATGTAGAGCGAATGAATGAAGAAAGGAGTGTAAGGAGAATATATGACGCGAATGTGAATGGAAGAAGAAGCCGGGGACGTCCAAGGAAGACGTGGCACGATCAAGTGAATCAAATACTTGAGTCGGGCCATGTCAGAAGTCGGAATAACAGAAGAGAATGTATGAGACGTTGTATGAAAGTGAATGAAGCAAGAAGTGTATGCCAAGATCGAGTTGTCTGGCGGTCCGTCCTCTCTGCCTACCCCTGCGGGGAAACGGCGTGATGGTTAGTTAGTTAGTTAGTTAGTTAGACAAAAAAGGTCACTACTATCTAATGAGGTAAAAAGCTTATTTATGATATTTAAAAATAAAATAAATATGTATTAAAATGAATTATAATAAAATGTAATTGTTTTTAAAAGTTTTAGTGTAAAATCTTATGTCATTTGAAGATATTTCATCAATTTGTGTTTTCAAATAATCTTTTGACAATCTATTTAGTATCTTTGTACTAAGTCTCACCGGAATTCCGCAGTTAATCAAGTAGTCTTTAACCCTAAGGAAAAACGTAAGGAATCTTCCTTAAAAAGAACCCGAATAGCGCCTCTGGAGGGCGCTCTAAAACCGGGAACATTTTAATTTAAATTTATTATCCCGCAATATCTCCGCCACTAAGTACTGAGCACTGAGTACTGAGCACTGACCACTGAGCACTGACCACTGACCACTTAGCACTGAGCGCTGACCACTGACCACTGACCACTAAGCACTGACCACTGACCACTGACCACTGACCACTGACCACTGAACACTGAACACTGACGCTTCGCCGGTTTTTAGATCCCCTGGAAATAAATAATACAAATTTTATATTGGTCGTTTTGTGCATTTAATTGTGCCTGAGAATTATATTTCCCCATTTGTTTTCATTGCAAAAAGCGACATCTTAATTTCGCCAGGATTCTTATTTTCCTAATTCCGACTTGAAAATAAAAGAAGTCTCGTGTTTTGCCACCCCTTCACATCCACACCCTTCGCCCTCTAGGTTGTTTGCCGGTACGCCACTGCAATTATTGCACGGCGTCCCGCAACAAGTCCTGGAATATTCCATTTACACTTGTGATAGTATTAATTAATTTATTTACTAATTAATTCCGATTTTTATCATTCCCTCCTACTACCCCCTCCCCCTCCCGCCGGCACAGACCCTAACACGTTAATAATGAAATTAGTCACCCCCCTCTACGGAATACTGAAATAGACCGAGACTTAACTAATAATGTCCAATTGACACGTTTCCCCCCCTGATACTGGTTCAAAGCCCACAACAGTAATGGACAACCTTTTTAGCTGGGTTCCAATTTATCAACCTTCAACAATGTTCGTGGCTTGATATGCTTAATTTTGCAATCGGGGGCGTCTGCAGTGTAAATTTATTTCTATGTGAATACAATGTTAACGTCCCAACTGTCCGGAGCTAGTAGGTACATCCCTATTATTTATTAAAAAAATAACTTCGTAAAAATAAATATCGCATTTCATAATAACTTAATATTTTCAGGGTTTTTGTATAAAATTTGGTTGGGGAACCGCTTGAGAAATCCCCGGAGGCGTATTTTTTTCTACCACCAAGGTCAAAACAATAAATGCTGTCGATTTTTATTATTTCGAATTTTGAAAGAACATGTAAAAAATTGTAATTTTGGGCGGCCGATTCAAAATACTAACTAACTTACCGTTACTGTTTACGTTATGTTTTCAAAAACAGTGTGTGCCCTCTATAAAATTTAGTTAGAGCGCGTACGAAATAAGCGCCGCTAGCGATAATGTTTGTACGGCCAAGGTGAAAACCATAAAAATGAATGCTGTTGATTTTTATTTATTTTATACTCGAATTGGGCCGCACGAAATGGAGCCCGGGCCCCCCCGGTTGTGCATCACTGGCCTAGAACCTACTTGTCTTAATTCATTTCTCGAATATCTTTATATTAAAGGAATTAATTAAACGACAAAGACAAGGCGAAAATTTTGAAATTAATATAATTTTAGAATTAAGTACTTTTTGTATAAATTATCGGCAGAAAATAATGTACTATATCTCTTGTTATATTATGATATGTCGATTGCTTAATGTTGGTATGTGTCATGTGCTCGTGCCTCCTGTACAATTAATTACCAATACGGGCAATATGTAATAATTCCCAACAGATGTTTACGAATATGATCTACCTTTGATGCATTTATCATTGCTTTAAATATATTTTGTAATGAGAGTTAATACTTAATATTGAAAATCGCGTCTTTTTAAAGATGTTTTCGAGCGCATTGTCGACACGATTTTTTTTTCAAATGAGTGCTGCTTGCATTCTAGAACGAAGAAGCAAGTTTATGCAGGACTTTTATTCTTATTTGTATCACTCCTTATAATTAAGGAACTCCGGTGATAGATATAATGGCTTTAAAATATGTATATAAATATATCATCGGACACTTTGTTATGTTGGTACCATTGCATTTGGAACATCAGACGTCACGTGCTCATTCTGTTTTTGGATTAGTATGGACATTTTTATTTTTCAGTTTTGTTTTGTATTTAATTAATTTGGGTGACTTTAAGCTCTATAAATGTTGTTCAATATAAAAAAAAACTGTTGTTAATTAAAGAAATTAGAGTATTCATGAGCCAACCAATTATCAACACGGATATGATGATAATATTGTCAATACTATTATTATTTTTTGAGTTACGATTTCTAAAAAGGTACATAATTTTATTACTTATTAAGTTATGGTTTACCATGAATAGAATATAAAATTATGTTCGGTAAAGCTCATCCTTGTTTTGACATTTGACATTCTAACCTCAAAACTCATCAAACCGACCGGCCACAGATTTGGAGCGTTTTGGCGGTCTTTGAAAAATTGAAATTTAAAAAATTATTTTAATTATGAAAACAAATTTTAGAAAAAAAACGAAATTTCCTTCTATTTAAGTTTGAACGTCATTATTGATAATAAAAAAAATAATAGAAAAATGGATTGGTGTTCCTTATTCTACTTCATAATGGACAAAAAAAATCTCTCAGCAACTGAAACTGTTAGCGTATAGGTGTAATTAATATATATATATTAATTAATTACACATAATTATATATATATATTTAATTTTAATGTAAATCAAATTTAATAATGTTATTATTAAGTTCTGCAAGTATTTTTAGTTGTTATTATTGTGACAGCTGTTTCGGCGTTTAAGGCCATTTTAAAACAAAAAATTTGAAATTTTCAAACAATTTTTAAATTTTTGTTTGAAAATGGCCTTAAACGCCGAAACAGCTGTCACAATAATAACAACTAAAAATACTTGCAGAACTTAATAATAACATTATTAAATTTGATTTACATTAAAATTAAAAAAAATAATTAAATGGAGTTCTACGAATTAAACACAAAAACAATTAAGTAATTAATATATATATATATTGCAGTAGCACTAAAAGTATAAAATCATGTAAGTACGAAGGGTTTAGTTTGTAAATTTTCCTATATTTTACAACCAACCTCGAAAATAAAAATACATTGAGTAGAAGGAATATTATATCAAACGCAAAGTAAATAAGAACACACCTTGAAAGAGAATGTACACATTGTCGCAATAACCTCGACACATGAAAGTCACCTGTTAATGTTGTTTTTGTGAAAGTATTCGTTTTATTTAATAAGAATGTTTTTAATTTTATAGGATCTTTTATATTTTTGGTTAGCTTGTCACACATTTTCCAATGACACGGCGCATTAAACTCGCCCAGAATGGCTTATCAAGGCGATGTATCTTCGCACCCTATAAAGCAGTTGAGTATGAACGCCTTTTTCCCAGTTTGTACAGGGTCTCTGCCTCCAGTTGTTGTATTCGGATAACTGGCTGTTCAGATTGTCGAGGAAAATGCGCTTTGCCGTTTAAATCTATTTTAGTTTACGCAAGATAAGTTAATACACCAACCAAAAGTTTTAAGAAAATATAGAATAGGCTGAAATCTCATCTAACATATTTCATAAATATCTACAGAGGCCCCAAACAGTACATGTTGTGTACAAACACACTACATAAATACCCACAGAGGCCCCAAACAGTACATGTCGTGTACAAACACACTACATAAATACCTACAGAGGCCCCAAACAGTACATGTCGTGTACAAACACACTACATAAATACCTACAGAGGCCCCAAACAGTACATGTCGTGTACAAACACACTACATAAATACCTACAGAGGCCCCAAACAGTACATGTCGTGTACAAACACATTACAAAAAACCTACAGAGGCCCCAAACAGTACATGTCGTGTACAAACACATTACAAAAAACCTACAGAGACCCGAAACAGTTTGTTTTGGAAAAACATTTCATGTAGAAACACTACATAAATACCTACGTACACCTACCTGCCTTTATGTGTACAAACACACTACATAAATATTTACCGAGGTCTGAAACAGTTTGTGTTTTGAAGTGTACAAACACACTACATTAATATCTACAGAGGCCCGAAACAGTTTGTTTTGGAAAAAAACATGTCGTGTACAAACACACTACATACATACCTAAGGAATTTTTATTATTATTATTTTTCTTCGTTAGATTTTAGCATTTTATGTTGTAGTTCTAGAAATTGGTACGACGCATGTAGCGTTATGGCCGTCTGCCGAATAGTTAGTACTTGCCACGAATTGTTTTTATCAAACCTCCTCCCACATAGAAACAGACTCTGTGTACATTTTCTTTTGTTGTCAGAAAACACCGTAATGCCTTGTTTCGTATTATGTTCTTGGTTTTAACTTACTAATTCCAGCGAAAATAATGTGCTCGGCGAGGAAGTTCCGCTGTTTATTATTATTTTCGGGCAGAGCAAGATTCGGGAACCTCGAATACACCTACACCCCTTTCATATAACTGTTTCTACTTTATCCCTTAAATCTGCAACTAGTACTTACTACCCGGCTTTGCCCGACTTTCTAAACTATTGGTAAATATGCAACACACAATAAATAAACACATTAGTCTTTCAAAGAAAACATGTGGAGAGATATCTGTGTATATTAATAAAGTGGTGAATACAAAGTAATTTTTTAATTCATTTACAATAACTCTTTTTTAAACAGTTAAAATGACATTTCATTCGTTCTTGACTGAAATGACGTAGCGAATGACGAGTTGACATATAAATTGCAATCTGAAAAGCTGTGCAAATCTCACGACGCACACAAATTTTCTGCTTCATAATTTATAGTTTAATCCAAAATAATGAACTGTATTTTATTTATAATGAGTATTATCTGTTTATTTTCTGGTTGAAGGGTGCAGAAAAAATATGAATTTCCCTCGCTACCTACCTACTGGCTGGCTGCCTACCTACAGCTCTGCAGGAAGTAATGACATACATAGTCCCTTCGGTCAACCGTAAGGTTAAACACATACTCGTACATAATGCATTATTCCTTTCTGTTGTGTAGGCAGTAGGTACTGTGTACACTGCACGAGTTTCGTCGTCGGCTCATAAGGCAGAGTGATACGTAACTCAATATTATTAAGTGCCCCCCACTGTAGAATTTGGCATCCACCTCTTGTCCGGAGCTCCAAAATATCTGAAAAAAAACATTGACTGCAGAAACGGGCGGTCCGTTTGATAGATTCGACTATCTTAACAAACGGATTGCAATCTTTGGAGCACAGACATCAGGTGGGAATGCTGTTCTTGTTTTACCGGTATTTTAATGGAAGATGCTCTGAGGAACTAGGATCATTGATCCCTTCGGCACCGGTGCATAGTCGGGAAACACGCCAAACGCGCGCCCAACATTTGCACTCGGTTGACATTTGTCACATGAGAACGGGTCGCTTCTACGACTCGTTCTTGTGTTCAACAGCTCGGCTGTATGTATCTGCCGGCCTCTGTGTTTCCTCCATCCTGCAATATGGGTCTCTTCAAGACTGAAGTTCACTCCTTCCTATCCTCTAAAAGACCCTCCACACAGCATCCCCAAAGATGGTATAGGCCTTGAGGGAAATTATTTCCCTCAGAGCCTGTAAAAAAAAAAAATTAAAAATTACTCAATAATATTATCTTTATCTTTTAGTACTCAATTTTAAACGCATATTTTTCCTCATAGCACCAAACCAGTACCTATCAAACACATTTACATAATCTCTTTATATTTAATTATTATACTTTTTTCTAGATATATTACCATGCTATGTCAATACTAGCTTTTTCCCTTCTATTTTTGTATAATGGCACTTAATATGAACTAAACTTGTCAATTTGACTATCCTGAAACGGGATTTGTTCCTAGTTGGGCAATCAAAGTTTTCTTAAATGTTGTTGTTAAATAATGTGTGTTTCAAATAAATAAATATTATTATTATCTCCCGCTACCTCTGGGAAATAGTGTGCGGCCGAGTGGGGGATCTCATCTCGACTCTCGACTCTGGACACTCGACTCTCGACTCTCCACACTTTCAGTCTTAATGACCTCCTCCCATCTCCAGTGTCTTTTAACTCTCATCTCTTCTCCGCTATCCTTACCTTGTCCATTACTTTATGCGTAACGCAATACCCCCCTCTTCGCCCTCCATCTCACCTCATCGCGTCTCCGCCAGAACTTGGATGCGGGATGGCTGGAGCCTATCTCGCCTTTGATGAAATGCACGACTGGCCTAGTTGCCGCTGCCCCTGCGTTGTACACACGTGCACATTACACACACACAGTTACACTCACACATATTTCCCTTTTCGTAAATTGCTTCTGGCTAGAAAGGAAAATTAGAATTCAGCTTCTGGGACCTCACATAACATTCAAACACATATTCATTAACTTGGGATTTCGAAATGAACAAGCCGCCTGATGATAGGTCATAAGTCATAACCGTCAAGAATGGTTTCATGTAAATTTACAAGCCAATATTGAGTTCGTTCGATCAAATATTATTGAACCATCTCTTGTCTAAATGAATATCGGCTTTGTATTGTCTGAGTTCACTAACGCTGACACTCCGCCAGGAGAATTGTTTGAGAGGCATGTAAAATAATATTTCACGGAGCGGTAGATACAGGTGTTTCTGTTTTACCTGTCACTAAAGGAAGTCATTATTAATGTGTTTTGTATCGGACCGGCCGCGGAAAACATCGGCAGGATTTACCGTATGATAAATAAAACAATTTATTGATGTATTACATTATGTAGAAGAAAATCCGAAATATTTATTTATTTTAGGAATGAAGGCTTTGCTTATTGAAGCGTTAAGTTTCATCCCGCAGCAATAAGAGTTAAAATGTCGATATTTTCAAGTTTTTTAATCGATTGTAATACAATATTAATGTGCATTTCCGTACGTTAAAACTTTGCAGTTATTATTTAAATAATGCTAAACGAGGTTTTGCTGATATGATCACGATCCAATTGTGCAGTGTACAATGTTCCGGCTGCGGCAGTTGGAAACTAGCAACTAGCTAAAGATTGTAATACAATATTAATGTGCATTTCCGCGCGTTGAAACTTTGCAGTTATTATTTAAATAATGCTAAACGAGGTTTTGCTGATATGATCACGATCCGATTGTGCAGTGCACAATGTTCCGGCTGCGGCTGCGGCTGTTGGAAACTAGCAACTAGCTAAATATTGTAATACAATATTAATGTGCATTTCCGTGCGTTAAAACTTTGCAGTTATTATTTAAATAATGCTAAACGAGGTTTTGCTGATATGATCACGATCCAGTTGTGCAGTGCACAATGTTCCGGCTGCGGCTGCGGCTGTTGGAAACTAGCAACTAGCTAAATATTGTAATACAATATTAATGTGCATTTCCGTGCGTTAAAACTTTGCAGTTATTATTTAAATAATGCTAAACAAGGTTTTGCTGATATGATCACGATCCAATTGTGCAGTGCACAATGTTCCGGCTGCGGCTGCGGCTATTGGAAACTAGCAACTAGCTAAATATTGTAATACAATATTAATGTGAATTTCCGCGCGTTGAAACTTTGCAGTTATTATTTAAATAATGCTAAACGAGGTTTTGCTGATATGATCACGATCCAATTGTGCAGTGCACAATATTCCGGCTGCGGCTGCGGTTCTTGGAAACTACCAACTAGGTAAAGATTGTGTTCTGGAGGTAATAACGCACGTGAGATCAACAACTTTACTGCGAACTTCGTGCTGCAGTTGATTTCTCTCGGAAACTTATTCTTGCACGTAGGTATTAGTTTAGTTTAGAGTCTTCACGCTTCGAGCTGTAACACTAAAACGATGTTTTGTGCAAACACGCGTCATTTACACAACTCTTCCAATAGATCGTTAGATTATTAAATAATGATATGACTTTATAACAGTATTATTATGGAAGGTACACAGGTATTTATCTCAAAAACAGGGTGGTCCGCGTACGTACCCTTTCCGCCAAATTTATTTCCCCCGAAGCTGTAAATAATAAAATACCTGTACGTTCCAGGAATAAGAATAAAAAATACCACTTCTCCAAATAGCTTTCAATTGGTAAATCGCTATTTCATGTTTCTGTATTGTTTGTGACAGTTATTTCAGTGGGGCTTTGATTCGCGCGGGTGGAATCATCTGTGGGCGTGTCGGACTCCCCGGTCTCGCGAGTGCTTCCTTTTTGTCCCGGTGGCTCCGCCAAGGGCTCGGATCGATTGACGGGTCGGTCATTTAACCCAGCGGAGGGTGGTGGCCCTGGGTTCACCAGCCAAATTCCCCACTTCTTTGTCTGCCCGCACTCTTCACCGGGGTGGCGCCCCCGGTACTGGGTTACGAGCTCTTCTTACGGCCGCCTTCCGTTCTTAACCGCTACCCCCCTAGATATAACTTTCGTTTATCAACTTCCATTTCTTTCTTATTGTCTATCACGCTGTAAGAATTTTGCATACGGTTCAAATTGGGTTCGGGGGAGGCCGGTCGGGAGTCGGTAGTAGCTTTTCAAGTGAACAGACTTTTGACACAGTGGGACTACTACCAACCAGTAACTATGTTACCACTCTCGTGAGCCCGTTACAATTTAGACAGATAGACATCAATATCGATGGTGATGTACGCTTCAGATTTTGTACCACGTTGGGAACTTGGGTGCTCCGAAACTGTGTTTAATCATATAACGCGATGTTAATACTCTAATGTCTTCTAGCTTGCTTTTCTTTGTTTGTTTCATATATTATCTGATTCTGTCCTATATGCCTCTATTACTTATTTGTATTTGGCATTTGACAAAGGGAATTGCCCATGCAATGATATCTATTTTTAATTTATTTTTTTATTTCAGGGTGGGAGAGATTATTTATTAATTCGAAATAACTAACTCTCATTAACGCTCTGGCATCGAAGGAGTACAGTCGTGTATATTGGTGATAATTGTGATCAAAATTTATAGTGTACAAACAATATCTCGCCCACCGGGCGATCTACATAAACAATATGGAAACGCAAGAAATCATTAAAAACATTAAAGAATTAATAAATAAAATTACTTCCGTAAAAGATTCCAAGATAAAAACATCGTTGGAGCAAAGTTTAATATCCCTGGAAGAAATATTTCAAAGTGAGCGTATCTGTCTACAAAAAAAAATCATAGATTTACAAGAGACTATGATTATTAATGACCAACGATAAAAATAAAAGTTCAAAAAAATATTGATTTAACTAAAATTAAAGTCGGAGTCAACGGAGTTAAAAAGATTGGCGAAAAAAAAATGATAATTTCATGCCAAAAAAAAGAAGATGCGGAAATATTAACCAACGAAATAAATAAGATAACTGGAAAGGAGATTTCGGCGGAAGAAATAAAAAAAAGAAACCGTTCTTGATGTTAAAAAGGCTTCAATGCCAATTGACTGAAGAGGATATTATACATGGAATTATACAACAAAATCAAGAATTAAATCAAGAAGACAAAAGTAATATTAAACTTATTAAAGAGTTAAAAAACAAACATAATGAAGGTAAAGAAAACGATACCACAAACTACATTATTCAAACAACCGGAAGATTAAGAAGAATATTATTAGACAAAAAAAAATATATAAAATTCCAACGAGTGTACGTCGAAGATTGTAACCCACTCACACAATGCTATCACTGCCTTAAGTTCGGCCATACAGCCCAAAGATGTCTCGACAGGACGCAGCCACCCATTTGCCCCCATTGTACTAAGGAACATATACTCTCGAAATGCGAAAACAGAGAAATAAACCCAATTTGCAACAATTGCTGTGTGCAAAATAAAAGATTTAATTTGAAGTATTCCACCGAACACCGGGTTGACAGTATAAAATGTCTTTACCGGCAAAAAATGCTTCAAATTGCTAGAGAGCGCATCGACTATGAATAAATATGGTAAATTATATCTCCTCATACTAACTTCAAAATGACTGATTTTATATGTAATGCTTTAGATAAAAAAACATTTATAGAAGAAAGATTATACCACTCCATAAGAGATTTAAATCTAATTTGCTCTGATAAAGGATTTACCTTATTTCATACTAATATAAGAAGTATCGAAAAGAACTTGGATGAATTAATAATATCTTTAAAATCATTAAATTATTTTCCGGACGTTATAGTGTTAACAGAAACACATTCCGCCGACGAACTGAATTATAATCTACCGGGATTCGCTTACTATACAATAACAACAAGGTTAAACAAAAACAGTGGTATTGCAATATTCATATCTAACCGCTATAATGTACTCAACATTAAAGAGATACACAATATTCATAATGTAAACCTATTAAATATTGAGTTTAAAGACCAAAATAAATATTATAATATTATTGCCGTTTATCGCACTCATGCATCAGTAATATCACAATTTATAAATGAATTAAAAATATATTATTAAATTTTAGAAATAAAAATAATATTATTGTTGGAGATATGAACTTAAATATTGCAAAAGAATACTCTAGTAAGGATAAAGATAATTATCTAAACATGTTAGCGGAACTTAATTATTTACCGTGCATAAATTCATATACTAGAAACGTTCGAGGTCAACGTCCTTCGTGTTTAGATTATATATTTACAAATATTTCTGATATCCAAAATATTATATCCGCTGTCATTCATACAACTATCACTGATCATTATTCATGTATATTCAATTATAAATTCTGTAATCCAACTTTTCCACCATTTAAACAAGAAAATGTTTCGAAAAAAGTACTTAACATGGATACGTTAAAATGTAAATTAGAAGTAGAAAATTGGCTTGATTTATATCAATGTAATGATGTCAATGTTTGTTGTAAAATGTTTGAAGAAAAATGATCTAAATTCATAAATGACTTAACAAATAATATCATAACCAAATCCAAACTACCTAACTTCAAACCTATAAAACCATGGATAACTCACGGTTTAATAGTATCCGTACGTCATAAGCAAGCTCTTTATAGATTAACTAATCAACAACCAAATAATGAACATTTACAGAAACATTTTAAAGCATATAAAAATAAACTCTCATATATCATAAAACATACAAAAGAAAGCTATTACAAACAGAAGTTGATACAGGTTGAAAATGACAAAGGAGTATGGACGATTATAAATGAGATAATGGAGAAAAAAAAGTATAAAAACAATGAAATCACTATTATTCATGATAATTCGAAAACATTTTGCAAAGAGAACCCTTTAAAAGCTGCAAATATATTTAACGAATTCTTTGCAAATATAGGAGAAAATCTTGCCAATCTCATACACAAAGATCCAAATATAACAATTCCAGACTGTAATGTTGATGTTAAAAATAAAATGTCAACATTTCAACTCACCACAGAGGACGAAATAGTAACTATTATAAACGGCATGAAAGGAGGCTCTGCCCCAGGTTTTGATAGAATTACAATTAACATTTAAAAAAATATTAAAAACAAAATTTCTAAACCGTTAATGCATATAATCAACACAAGTTTCCAATGCGGAGTATTTCCATGTAATTACAAACAAACTACCATAACTCCAATATTTAAGTCTGGTAATCCTGAAGATGTTAATAATTACCGTCCCATTTCAGTAATCTCAAATATTGCAAAAATTTTTGAAAAACTTGTAAAAAAAAGATTTAACCAGTTTATAAAATGTAATAGTATAATTCACGAAAATCAATTCGGCTTTATGGAAAGTAGAAGCACACAGGATGCAATTTCAAAATTAACTAGCCTTATTCACACTTCATTAGATAAATCACTAAAATGCCTTGGAATTTTTATAGATCTCAAAAAGCGTTTGATAGCATATCTCATGACAAACTTATAATTAAATTAAGCAACATTGGAATAAATAGTACAGCTCTGGAATGGATAAAAAGCTATCTTTTCAAACGTCCTCAAGTGGTAAAAATAAACGAGGTACTTAGTCATAAAAAAACAAGTAATTTTGGCATACCTCAAGGTACAGTACTGGGACCTCTACTTTTTATCATCTATGTAAATGACATATTCATGCAAAAGCTAAACGGAAAAATAATATCTTATGCTGACGACACTGTCATAATAATTGAAGGTACTGACTGGAATTCTATTAACAAGCTAGCAAATACTGATATTAATATATTCAAAAATTGGTTCGATAATAATCTACTCTCCCTTAACACTGGAAAATCAAAATTTATTCCTTTCTCTATCAATAAATTTAAATCAAAACCAGAAATAAAAATTATAATACACCAAAGTAACTGCAACAGAATCAATTGTAATCACGCATGTTCTATACTTAGTCCAACTTCCAAAATTAAATACCTTGGTATATATATAGACCAGCATTTTAAATGGAAAACACATATTTGTGAACTTGTTGAACGAATTAGAAAATGTATATATATATTTATAAGACTAAGAAATATTCTTAGACTAGAAAACCTAAAAAGAGTGTACTATGCAATTGTTCAGTCTATTTTACAATATGGAATTATTGGCTGGGGGGGAACATATGATAATATTTTAAGTCCACTTAAAATAATTCAAAGATTGATAATAAAGGTAATTTAAAAAAACCATCATCATTTTCCACTGAAAAGCTTTTTACAATATTCAATGTACCTACAGTAGATAAAATTTATAAAAAATATGCAATTATTCAAATCTTTAAAGAAAAAACGTTAAATAAATTACAATTTAATATATCCGCAAGGTATCAGCAAAACATTAAAATCCCGCCATTCAATACTAAGCATACGCAAAACACATACCTATATCTAGGAATAACTTTTTTTAACAATCTGCCATCTGATCTTAAAATTATAGAAAATATCCATGAATTTCAACATAGATTAAAAAATTACCTCAAACTACTGTAACAATTTTTTTTAAATTTTATTGTTTTTTATTATTATTAGATTTTTTTGTCTTTTATTATTATCTTCTCTTCTTTTCTTCTATCTTTTGTTTTTCATTAATACTATTACTAGTGATAAATTTACACGACAAATTCATATTTTCCTGCTATTGTACAACAATATATCAAGTTATGATTTGATTAATTAAGCGATAATCACTCACCAAACACAAGAACCTTGTTTCTTTATGGTGAGGAATAGCTATATTATATTTTTGTTACACTATATGAATCATGTCTTATTTATATACTCTCTGTAAAAAAAAAATTATCATATTAAATTTTTAAAAAAATAAAAAAAAACTAACTAACCATTACGCCGTTTCCCGCAGGGGTTGGTAGAGAGGACGGACCACCAGACAACTCGATCTTGGCATACGCTTCTTACTTCATTCACATTCATAGAGCGTCTCATACATTCTCTTCGGTTATTTCGACTTCTGACATGGCCCAACTCAAGTATTTGATTCACTTGATCGTGCCATGTCTTTCTTGGACGTCCCCGGCTTCTCCCGAAATAATGATAATGTTATTACGCAATACGATAAACATGTTTTTAAATAGATTTTTTTTATTTTATCTACATTGGCTTAGCATTTATTAAAATCAAATCAGAAATATCACTTTTTCTGACCGTTCTACGTATGTTTTTTTAATTTAATTTTATTTATGTTTTATTTATTTATTTTTTAATTTATCGTATTGCGTAATTTTCGAATTAATAAATCGGAAGAAGAAGGCAGTAACTCACTTTGGGTAATTTTGCTGCAGAGCCATTTCAATGTTTAAAATGTTGTTAATTTTCTTCGGTGAGTTTAAAAAAAAATAAGTTTATTGAATATGTATTCATTTAGAATACATTTTCCAACTTCTTCAGTATTTTCCTCAAAATGGCACCAATTTATTGCTACGACCACACAATCGTCCAACATTCCAACCCGAGCTCGGTTCGGAATTGGGACGTTGGCCGATCGAATAGTGACTATAAATCGAGCAACTACACGATCGGCCAACGTTCCAAGTACGAACTCCAAACTAGTGATGCCATTTTAGCTAAAATCTACAGATCTACCGATATTCATAGAAAGTTTACCGAAATTTATAATATTATTGACACAATTCGTTTCTCATTAGGTACTCATAATACCGGAAATAAATATAGCGGATAGCTGTTGCGCCTGTTTTAGATCCGTATTTTATTTTTACGCACAGCCTTGCAGGAGTCAGATTGCAGCGCGAAAAAATATAACAACTATCCCCGATTATATATCGGATTACATGCCTTTCGCTATTGAGGTGATCTTTTATGAAAAACGGCGTTATACAAATTATCCAATTATTATTATTATTTGCATAATACGTATAATGCATATTTGGGGGTTAGTTGCACATTTGAGTCTTTTTTCGTCATTATAAACATAGTTCAGTCATGTTTTATTCTTCGCGCAGCACGTCTGTCGGGATCGCTTGCCGAACTCGCACTGAACGGCCAATGCGTGGAGGCCGGTTCGTGCGAGTTCGACCAACTAGTTTGATGGTTGGGCCAACTGAGCCAACTCGCCGAACTCGAGCCAACGTTGGCCGAATGCTCGCGGACTACACAATCGCCCAAACGTTCGAGTTGGGAGGTTGAGGGATCGTGTAGTCGTGGCATATGACTATAATAATCCCCCTCCGACGCCCCCCTCCCCCTTAACACCCATATCAGATAATGTTTACTATTAATAATAATAATAATAATAGTTGGATGATTTGTGTAGCGCCGTTTTTGTGAAAAATCACCTCAAGGGCGCTGTACAAATATTTCTTAACTAATTATGTACAAACAGATACAGAAAAACATACTTACCTGGCAGGTCGCTTCAGATGAACACAGTTTTAGAAAAAAATATTTATAGAGATGATAGTTTTACATGGTTATTTGTTTCTCCTTTTCTATTGATGTTACGTTGATTAGATGATTGGTGGCACAAGATGCGGTGGTATTTATTGAATTATTAGTATTAATTGGTATTGGTATTGGTATTGGTATTCATCGCCAACATCAGATAATGTTTACTAACAACCACATTTGCTGGAACTTTTACTAAGATCTTTTAGCATTAGTCACGTACATATATAGTCGTCCACAGCCTCAGTGTACGATAATCTACCTTATTAGTTTCATTTTGCATTAATGGCGTTATACAAATTAACCTATTATTATTATTATTATCAAATTTCCAAGTATTTATTTTACAGAATTCGTTATTAGCTAAATACTCCTCCATATTTATAATTTATAATAGTTTGTTTCAATTAGAATAATACGCTCTGTATTAATTGGTGTGAAGCTATATTTGTATGGAAATAATAATAAGTGCCAATGGCTTATTAGGTTCTCCGGGCGAAATGGGATTTTTACACCCCATTCCCATTACGTATTAAATTGCGCTGTTTTCTGACTTCCACGCTTCCGTCCCAATTACTCCCAAGGGCGGGTATTAAATGTGCATGTTTGTCTTCTGTCTTCTGTATTCTGCTGTGGCTCAGACTAACAAAGAACGCTGTTACAATATAAATACTACATGATCATTTATTTAATTCAACATGCGCTCTGCTTCTTATTTACTGAAGGATTTAAATATTGTCATTATGCAGATTTATGCGAATTTTTTTTTTACTAGTTTTATACTTCCCGGTTTCACCCGAGTTTCAATACTGTTTTTTTTCTTGTTATAATAATTAAAAAAAAGAATAAATTAATAACAATTACTTTGTTTAAATCGGTGTTTTTAATATGTAAATATCTACATGTTTCAGAAGCAAAGCTCTCATCGGGATAAACAATATACCTACAAAAAATAATGACAAGTATAGACAAATAATAAGCAAATAGAACAAATTAAAAACATGAACAAAAAAAAATTACATTTTAATTAATTGAGTACCTACTTTGATCGCTTATTTTTTAATGTTTGTTTATATTTTTAATTTGATCTATTTGCTTGTTATTTGTCTATACTAGTCATTATTTTTAGTAGGTTTTTTGTTTATCCTGACGAGGGAAGCTTTGCTTCTGAAACATGTAGATATTTACATATTAAACAAAGTAATTGTTATTAATTTATCAATTATGACTCCACAAAATGATTACACATCTTTAGAAGAAAAAATAAAAACATGTATTTTTGACAATAAGTTATTTTACATATTATATAATTTTAGCAGTTGACAAAAATGTCATTATTTATTCACTATTTGTTCAGGTACGGACCCGGAGTGCAGCTGGTTTTCAGCAGTGCCTCTAGAAATCGGTACGAGTGTCTTATATGATATTTCAATACTTAAATTAAAATTTTAAAAGATTTTTATGTCTAAAAATCCAAAAATTACAAAATCACTAACGCAAGCATCGATTTCATTATTTCAATTTTGATGTTGTACGGCTGACTGTACAGTCAGCAACCGTTCACTGCAGAACTTCTTGAAGCACTGCGGCGATGTAGATGTTCAAATAGATAGTGCTATTTCATTCCAAAGTTTTGTTGAGGAATAGCTTTAACTCCCCTCAAATACATCGGTTCGATATCTGAGGAGAACAAGCAAATGGTATCTTTGGCGTGTATGTGTGCGTTAGAGTCACGGGACCACTGTAGTTTGTCTGTTGAACATTTGAAAGACATGGAGCAGCACAACCAGAGTATTTTTTTACAGTTAAAATTATGGGGGGATGATATTGTCAGCTGAACTTAGTTGCGTTGACCTAGATATGAATAGCCCACCTTTCGAGTGCGATCACGCAGATTTGTGTAATTACCTGCATATTGTCGTTAAAGTCTGTGGGTACTTACCTATATTTATTATTTCTTCATTCCAGGAATCTAATCTACTTCGGCGAATTTGTAGCAATATTTCAAGATCAGCCCCTTTTCGTCGTAATTGGTAAGCGGTCCAAGGTTTATGTATTTCCTTGTTCAGTGGAGAAGGCACTAGGCCTAGGCAGTGTACCGCGGGCGGGATTTGCGAGCTCGAGCGCCCTTTGTCCGCCCCCGCCCCCTTTCCCCCCCTCCCCTGCCGCCCCCGCCATTGTGCTCCGAAACACCCTTCATTCAATTACGTAAGCCAATATGTTAATTCAGTCATTAAAACGGTTCATTTCATCTACAGCCGCCCATTACGGATTAACCCGCGCTATCATTACTGGCTTTGTTTTCCCGCCCAAGGTTATCTTTGTTGTTTTATTCCGCTACAGTTATGTTATTGTTTCGCATTTTGCGGACGGGGACAATAGATCCGTTGCGTAATGTTTGTATTGGAATCTCCGACAAAGCAGCGGCTTTATTATTTGTCGTCGAAATCGAATACAAAAATAAACAGCACAATATTTTCGAAATAGCAATAAGGAAGCTTTTCTTCTATTTTTGCTTTTCTCAAATTCGTCAGTTTTTCGACGATTCCCCCCTCCCCCTTATCTGCTGAGGTTTTGCCATAAGAAATAATAAACCCGCGGATTAGTGATGGCCATATTCGAAACATTTTAATAATCGATATGAATATATCCGATTCCGGGACATTGTAATGTTTCAAATAAATAGTTCGTACTTGGCATTACATATTCACACAAATAAATAGCTCGGACTTGGGACGACATCTTTACACAAATAAACAGCTCGGACTTGGAATGATATCTTCACACAAATAAATAGCTCGGACTCGGGATGACATCTTCACATAAATAAATAGATCGGACTTGGGATGACATCTTCACAAAAATAAATAGCTCGGATTTGGGATGACATCTTCACACAAATAAATAGCTCGGACTTGGGATGATATCTTCACAAAAATAAATAGCTCGGACTTCGGATGACATCTTCACATAAATAAATAGATCGGACTTGGGATGACATCTTCACAAAAATAAATAGCTCGGATTTGGGATGACATCTTCACAAAAATAAATAGCTCGGATTTGGGATGACATCTTCACAAAAATAAATAGCTCGGATTTGGGATGACATCTTCACACAAATAAATAGCTCGGTCTTGGGATGATATCTTCACAAAAATAAATAGCTCGGACTTGGGATGACATCTTCACATAAATAAATAGCTCGGACTTGGGATGATATCTTCACAAAAATAAATAGCTCGGACTTGGGATGACATCTTCACATAAATAAATAGCTCGGACTTATATCAGGCCTCGGTGAGATCACTACCTCATTAAATATCTCACACGAAAGTGGACGCATTGGACTTAATTTTAATTAATTATGTTAAGAATACAATTATTTTGTATTTGAAGTAGGTATTAAATAGGTATTCAAATGTTTTTTTTTATTTTAATATATTTTCTCAATCTATTGCCGTTTTCTGTAAGTTTTTGAATCGTCGAATCCACTTGACTTAATAATGGCCAACCGATTTGACGTTGTGTCGGGTTGTTGAGAGTTCGGTTCCCTCGGCGGCATACATATTCGATTCCTATCTTTGTCCCCTATAAGTGATTATAGGGGACAAAGATTGATTATTTATTCTGTTTGTGACATAAGATTTGACGCATTTGAAGGTCATCATCATTCATCTTTGATCCCGACTTACTTACCCGGAAATAGTTAGATATTAATTTTATCGAAGGCTTTTGAGAAGTTCGTGTAAATGTGGTCTATATGTCTTCAATGCTTATATTATATACTTTTTGTTGTGTGCAGAATGACGCGCAGATGTACGTATGACTGGTACTGGTATAAGTGGGGTAGGTAGCACAGCCAGTCTAGTAGCCACTTTATTCGAGCTCAGCTTTCCTTCGTGCTTCTTTTCCCGCTTTCAGGAAAAGCGGCAAAAATGTAACGGCTGCCATTTGAAGGGGGACGATGCAAGGAACCGGAAATCTGAAATTCTCGAATCACAATTGTAAGGCAACCGACCCCCCCTCTCTCCTTTCTGAATATTACCACATCTTATGTTGATCCGGTGCGCGAATATGAAATACAAATATGCCTCGCGAACATTTTCAATTTATTTACCCCTTCAATATTATTGTTGTGGAAGCGTTTTATCGTGGCGGGATAAATGTAAAAGCCAACCACTCTCCGTGTCCGTGTCCTGTAACCTGTAAGGGATATGAAGGCGTTCGTTTTGCTTTAGTTATAAATCCATATTTATTTCGAGCTCGTATATAATATAATAATAATAATAACAAAGCATTTATATAGCGCAGTTTTGTGTTATTTCACTTCAAGTGCGCTTTACTATAAATAAACTTAAAAATAATAATAATTATTATTACATTATTATTTTTTAGTATTCTATATATTCCCGATGAAGAAGCACCGCTTTCGAAACATGTGTATATTAATAAAGTGGCGAATACAAAATAATTTTTAATTCATTTATTTTAATATTTTCATTCATAATTATTGATGTTAAAAACGATCTAAAACTAATATTCCGAAACGGTTCGAACTGGCTAAAACGTCATTACGATGTAGATAACACTGGCTGGTAAGACGGCCGTCACCGACGTTGGTCGGCTTGACGTCAACAACGCCATATTCACGAACGAAAGCGTTTTGGCAGCAAAAACGGCGCATTTTAAATCGTAAATTTTTTTTATTCGTACATATAAAAATGCCATCGTTATCGTATTTTTCCTTAATTTACTCGGCGGTAATAAATACTAGTGAAAATACCTTATTAGGTTAGGTTAGATTAGGCTATTTTTTTGTAATAATTTTAGTGACTATATCACTTTTAAAAAGTGTACTGTGTGGAATTACCGGTCACCCATTTATTATCATGTACTATATATCGTATTACTATTGCCACGGAACATTTCTCCCTCTTTTTGTGTCAACTCTGGTTAGAGGTGCATAAATGTGGAGATAGTCTTCTCTACCCAGTGAGCGGGCTGATCACAAGTACATAATAAATCCTACAGTAGCAATATACTGTAGGGTTTATTATGTACTTTTGATTCATTGTGGTTTCTATCAATTTGTCTAAATTTGATTTTGTTATTTTTCAATTTGGGTACCAAAAGTGGATATCTAGTAACATTTAATGTGCTACGTTGTATACGCTTTGTAAAGTGTGATGGGGGGGAGGCAGCGGGAGGCGGGTGACCCCAAACCTCCCCTCCACCCCGCAAGCCAGGATATTGGCAATACTCATCACGGCTCATTTCCTTTGGATTTATCCCGGCAAATTTTTGACAGTACACCAAGTTTCTAAACCCAGTGAATAATTCCTGGTAAAATTTTTTACAACATGAATTTCGGAAAACTGCGATTTTGTTATTATGAAGTCATGCGTATGCGTATTTTCTCCAAGCGAATTTGTACATACCTGAACTTATTATTTTCGCTTATAAATTATGAGTTTCGTTTTCGGCTTATAAAGCTGAGTGATTCGTAACTCGATCTTATCAATATTACTCAATAATATTATCTTTTTTTTAGTACTCAATTTTAAACGCATTTTTTCCTCATAGCACCAACCAGTACCTTATCAAACACATTTACATAATCTCTTTATATTTAATTATTATACTTTTTTCTAGATATATTATATTACCATATTATGTCAATACTGGCTTTTTTCCTTCTTTTTTTGTATAATGGCACTTAATATGAACTAAACTTGTCAATTTGACTGTCCTAAAACGGGATTTATTCCTAGTTGGGCAGTCAAAGCTTTCTTAAATGTTGATGTTAAATAATCTGTGTTCAAATAAATAAACATTATTATTAAATAAGTTTTAATATTTATGAATAGATTTTGAAGCTTATAACTCATAACAGATACAAGAAAGTTCTCAGGACGAAGCCACTAGGGGTAACCTTCAAAAGTCATTGAATCATGCTAATCTTCATTTTTCCTCATTCTGTTCTGTGGAACATACGGCTATATTCCTGGGGGGGATTTGGATTCTTCCACGAATGTTCTAACCACAGAGCAAATAAAACATAGAGATGCCCTAACACGCAAGGGGAAGAAACCAAATAATGGGGTCCACCAATTTAAGTAAAACAGCAAATAAGTAAAAAGGTTCAGCTTGTTTACGAAAATCGAATGTTTTGTTAGAGTATTTAGTTTTACCCTTTTTCTAAATGTTTTGTAATTTGCTTACCGCTGTCATTGCTAAAATCATGCGAATCAAATGTGGACGGCATTGGATTAAGCTGATGCTAAAATGGGTGTCACATGACCTTTGCCTCCAGCCGTCGAAATCGTACTTAAGGCAAGACTATTAATTCTGACGTCAGTCGTTCTAACCATCTGTCTCCAATCCTCAGACTTTCCCATAATGCTTCAGTTAGTCCACCTCTTCCTTAGGCTGCCTCTTGCCTCTAGGTCGCTTTCTCTGAGGCACCCACTTGGTCATCGTTTTCGATGTCATGCCAGGCCAATTCTGTGGGATCCTGAAGTAATTATTCCACCTCTCTAGCATTTTCCCATTGTGATTTCTAGAAGCACGCAGTCCGGGTTGATCATGTGTTATTTAATTTGCACAGCATTTAGGGTTCAAACTGATTAGTTTTTTTTGTGATTCCAGTTGAAGGTGCGGGCGGTGACGGCGTGGCGCCACGGAGGGGCGGAGCACGGAGGAGAACTGTCGGTGTTCTGTTGGTGATCCTCGCCTCCTCATGCCCTCGCCCCTCCGCAGGGAGTGTGCCCTCCCTTGCCATGAGGGGCGCCTGAGCAACCTGTGCAGTGTGCATCTCACACCCACACTTCTGCAGAGCAGCAGCCGCTCGAGGCAGGCAGGAGAGGAGCCCCACATTATGGAAACAAATAGTACTACAAAATGGCGTTGGGACGGTTTAGCTTGCGATGTGATGGAAGTACTTAAATGGAGACTTATATTGTTTGGACTGCATCAGATTGAGAATGGTTGGGCATTGTCGTTGTTGTAGGAAGCATAGATGCCATCTTAACATAGCTTAATAATATCTATACATTTAGTTTGTAAAACTTTTAAACGCTTCGTATTTCCGATCGAAGGCCTTTTGTTTTCACCGAAAGAAGTGTTTTCTTCCGTTTGGGGTGTTTGGGTTAAGTAACGGCTGCGCTCCTTCCAGCGCCCGAGCGAGCGGAGCCCCGGCGCGGCGATCTCATAACTGGTAACTGGGCGCGCCAGAAATTCTCCCGTTCTAATCTCCCAGGGAATAAACAAACAATACATTGATCTCATGTTGCTGAAGAACTGGAGCTGGAAGCGACCTTACATTATTACATTATTCCTTTATTACGAGGGGGGGGGAGCTAAGGGCGGATGCAGATATGTCGGACTAGATTAATACTTCATTACGACTAATTCTTAGGAAGAGAATAATAATTGTTGTTTGACTATCATTAATGCATTTGTGCTTAGTGAGTTTATATTTTAAGTAAATATAGGTTTTTTTTTACTTGCGCACAGAATGTAAAATAATGCTTTTGTGATATATTTGTTTTTCATTATTGTTTCTAAAAATGTTAATAATGTTATACTGCATTGGTGAGGAAACTTACGCCACTCGTGTCAGAATATTGAGAATGGTTTATTTGTGCATATTTTGAAAATTCTATTTGCTTCATTGATTTGCCAACATAAATAAATTCTTCTAATGGATCTTCCATTAAAATATCTAAGAATTGTTCTTAGGGTACCTAAGTACGTGAATATATAATCTGAATGTTTTCAAATGTTAAAGGTATTTTAAGAGTTCAGTTATTTTGTTATGTTTTTATTGTTTATATTACTACGTACAAGAGCTGCGCGGATGGAATGGGGGGGGGGTAGTGAAAGCAGCAACCCCCAGTGGAAACCGTTGTGTGTGGTACCGGAACTGCTGGCACAACGACGAGGACGACGATGAGGAGTACGACGAGGTGATAGTGGCGTGGCGCTATCGTATATAGATTTAAACGGTAGACTCGTGGTCAGAGCACTCCCACTGAAGTCTGCTGATAATGTGATGAGTGGGGTTGAGTGGAGTATTAAAAGCTCGACAAGACTTTTTAACAAATTTCAAGTGACTTTTTTAAATTACATGGATAAATATACATTTTTACTTATGTATTAAATATATTAGTGTTTAGTAGGTACATAACAAATTACAACACAAACTCGTTAACTGTTTAACGACAACTTTACTGTCAACCGTTAGCTGTTAACTGATCTGTGTGCTGATCACTTTGTGTAAATACATGAGAGGAGTATATAGAACTATACACAGTTGATATATATTTAAAGATGTGTTGTATCATAATAAAGTAACATGTTTAAATTAGGTTGTGTTTATGATTGTCATCTGATTGTTTAACATTAACAATTTGTAAAGCCATTACGTACTATTTCATTGTCATAGGATGAGATTGTTATTTCTTCCTTTGTTATATTAATTATTGTTTTGAAGGTGTATTAGATTTGGCCATGCATATGAGATAATATCGGTTAGTACCGAGTAGCGTGTTGCTATAAATCATCATCCCATCCCATTTCTCCGAGCATTTTGGTTTTCAAAAGCAAACAAACAAACTACTTTACCTACCGGTACTTACTGTTTATTTAAAATATACATTATTTGTGGCCATTCTAACTGAAGAAACGTTGTTCAATCTTCAGTGGGATTTTATAACCGCCTCTACAACTTCCACAAGTCTTCTTAATCTAACTATGACTTTACGTGAGAAGTGAAAAAGAACAAAATCATATGTTTATAGTCATATTAACATTTTGGTAGAGAAATGTTTTTAATAACACTTCGATTGGATAAATGATTAGTCTCTGAATTCCGCCGATAGTTTGTTTCTTTTGTTGACATTCTGTATTAAATCTAATTGCCCGATGTATTTATTACCATTGTGTTGAATCGAGCACTGCTGGGACTAAGGCACACTGAGAGTATATTTTGCAAATGTTCATGTGATACTAGATTTATTCAATCATTTTAATAATTAAATTAAAGCTATTTCAATATAAAGTATAAAGTCCCACCTTATTCGTAGAATTTGTAGATCTAAAATATGTGAAGATAATTGTTAGCCTACCAAAGAAAATGTGTATTTCGTTTGATGATGATAAATGAATTCATTTCCTGGAAACATGACCTGTGAATATGGTCAGTGTACTTTGTAGAAGGGGGAATAGGCCATTTTACGAAAACGCTTTGTTTGTGAAATATGCCAGCACAGATGATCCAACATATATTCATTTCCTGGAAACATGACCTGTGAATATGGTCAGTGTCCTTTGTAGAAGGGGGAATAGGCCATTTTACGAAAACGCTTTGTTTGTGAAATATGCCAGCACAGATGATCCAACATATATTCATTTCCTGGAAACATGACCTGTGAATATGGTCAGTGTCCTTTGTAGAAGGGGGAATAGGCCATTTTACGAAAACGCTTTGTTTGTGAAATATGCCGGCACAGATGATCCAACATATATTTTTTCACATTGTACGACAATTAATAACTGTAGACTTATCCCCGATCAAGTAATAATTTTAAAATCGTTCATATGCAACTCGCAAAGTAATCTGAAGAATTTAATTAACTTTTTAAAAAACACCTACGATACAACCTTTTCATTTGGTTTTAAAGTAATATTATCATTTTAAAAAATAAATAAATGCTTTTTGATCCAAATGTGCAGGAAATAAAGGCATGTATTTAATTTAAAACTAATAAATCAATTAAACCCGCCCATTGACATTGTGTTACCTCAAAGTTGTAGACTTAGTCATTCAGCAGTTAATTATTGAATATGTACTGCGTGTGATCCATTAATGTACATTCATTAAAAGAATACATTTAAAGGTGGAAATGTTGTACGTATTGCCATTCCTTGACAACAGGCCTGATTTTACAAGTGAGATCTCCTAGTAATTAGATTAATGCATTGACATCTATATGAGAGTGAATTCTCGTCACTGTATTTCTTTTCTATAAGCCGACTCTCCCTCGGATCACTAGTTAATATGCCAATTAAAATAAAATAACGTTTAAATGTCGTAAATAACTTTTGTTTACGTAAATATTTAAATATACATAATGAAATGTTATAAAATCTGGCCTACGTTCTGGAACTTGAGTATAAGTGAAGCCAATCTGTTTTCGAGATCTCGGCCGTTCTGACTTCTGACCAACATTGTTCTGAGATCACTTTTAAATGTTTGAGAGGAGAATTTCCCGTTTGTTAACAATTCACCTAAAGCATGAGTAATCATAGAATAAATTGAACTTTTGTATTAAATTTAAGAGTTTAATAACTATTCTATTTTACTGAGCAACGACTAAATGTTTAAAAAATAGAGTCCAGATCTATGTGACGAA
The DNA here is from genome assembly GCA_022606495.2 of Halesus radiatus. NCBI lineage: Eukaryota > Metazoa > Arthropoda > Insecta > Trichoptera > Limnephilidae > Halesus > Halesus radiatus. Next base: position 181,069 of record JAHDVE020009785.1, on the reverse strand, counting down.
AGTAGATGTATACTCCTTTTCTCAGAATGACGACAATGTTACGTTACGAGTATGAATAACTCGACACACAGAAAAGTGATAGAATTCTAAAATTATTTTTAGCAGAGTAAATATTTTCTTATCATAACCTTTTGCACAATATTTTGTATGTTCTTGGAAAAATCTCGTGACAAAAATCGAAGCATTTGATATATTTTTGATTTGGTAAAAGTTAAACATCATTATTTGTCAAGTCTACCGGGAGTTCATCGACCAATCATCTGTTATCCCATCATTTGTCATACTAGTGATTAGAATTCATGTTTTGTAATAATTATTCTACAAAGGGATACACTATTTCTTTCAGCATATTTTGTTTTTTTGAAAAAGTTTCCAGCCAAATGATGAGTTTGTGTAAAAGAGAAGTTTTCTTTAATTTATTGTAAACGAGTCTCAGATATTGAAAATAGATGTAATTTAATTAATAATGAGAGGAACATTTGTGAATGACTCCGAGAATCATAGAAAGTGAGTATTTCATCACTTTTAGGATACATAATTAAAGTTACAGTTGTTAGTCGTAAGGATGTGTCGAGCACTGATCCACCGACCTGTTAACTTATGACTGTCCCGCAGTTGGACGGGAAGACAAGCGGAAGGAGCGCCACGAGGAGTTATATTAAATAATAACAAAGTACAAATGAGTATTTCTACCTCAACACTAATCTTGCTGACAAATATTTCATTTGTCTAATTATTAGCATAATTAAAATTACCACAACTCAGTCATGATTTTAATCTGCATTTATTCATTGAGTGCGTTCTCCACACAAACCGGTCCTTTGAATTGATTCTCCAATACATTTGTATTGGAGAACATTACTTGCATAATTGTGCCGCGTATTGGGTTTTTATTACTTTTTAATGTATTTTACAACAAAGAGCACTCCTTTTTTCACTTTTTATAAACTTCATTCAATCATTTACCTCATAACCTTGATTGTTTTCCACACAATGCGCTTTCATAACAGGGAAACATTTTCATATTGTCTGTGTATCACGAAATGTATAAAAAACGTTTAAAGAACACCTCAAACAAAATGTTTAGCAAAAAGTGTGCATTGTATTTTTAGTTTTTACTCATGTGGGTGTTTAATTCCAATCTATACATCTTTAAATACATGTTAATTGATATTGTGTTTTTTCTGTATCTCAATAAGGTATGTCAACCTACTTTAGTATTTATCTCTTTCTCAGTTCGATTCTTAGGTGAAATGTCAATCATACAAAACACAGTATTTGCAATCTTTGAATAAATTATGAAAAATAAATAATATTCCTGTTGTTATTTCCCATTTCCTACACTTTCATCCTTTTCCCATATCTTGGTCCAAGTTGTGGGTTAGTTTCTTTTAAATGTATTCGAGTAGGAGAGTTGTGTTTGAAGGGTGACAACAAATTTCCCTAGAGTCTGTTGAAGCAATTGCATCATTTATTATTTTTAAGTATTATGAATATCTTTTTTTTATTTAACGAATAACCTGACAGAATTTGAAAATCTCCTACTACTACCATCACACTAAGTGGAAAATGTTGCTTGTGTCGTAACAGAGGAATTAACCAGCCGAGGAATTGAAATTACGGCACCTGATGCCAACTCAGCCACTGACCTGCAAACATATTTTTTTCGGAGATTGTTCAAATTGTTGTAAGAAAAGCCAAATATTGGAAATCAGACAAATTTGCCACTTTAAATTAATAGATCTTGATTGTTGATACGAATTTACTTTTAATCATCACTACACGAAGAGCGGCTTGTTTCGTTAGATGCTAACGAAGCCATGCTTGCTTCAACTGTACTTATGTGATCAATCTTTGGTTATAGCAGTACTTACAGACCAGGGTTCGGGAAGTAATATCTAGTGGAGTCCTGATGCTTTAAAAAAATTTGGGGTCCAGCTAAAACAAAGAAAACCTAAACTGCATCACAGGTCATTTAAGTTTCTCAAAAAAGAAAGTGCTGCAGGTGAAAATATTTCTACATACAAAGTCAAAACAATAATGCTGTTGAATTTTCAGTTGCGTGTTTTTTTAGTTTTGTTTTTAAAATGGAAATAGAATGGAATAGGAATTATTACATCCACGACGACACATCGCAGGCGAAAATTTTTCAACGTACAAGGTGAAATCAATGACTCCTGTTGATTTTTGTTATTAGGAAAGTCAATTTCCGAACAATATTTTGCTGCAACATTAAATACATATTTTAAAAATGGAAATCTTAAAATGCATCAAAGTCAGACCATACCACAAGTGCCCCGACTAAAAAATTTCTGCATTTAAAGTAAAACCACATAATCTATTAAAACCTCCTTACGCTTTTTAAGGTCATTCTCCAGTCCTAAAAATTATAAATATTTAAATATATAAAAAAAAAATTTCAGGTGCAGCCCAAGAATTTTGGTGAATTTTACCAACATTCAAGGCCTGCACAAAAATTTTAATTCTGTTCACCACCTTCAATCCCAACGCCCAAACCTTCTATTCCTCTCTGAAACACAAATTGCTGAGCCTCCTGACGCTTCCTATCTGAACTGCCCGGACTTCACCCTCGTAGGCAAGTTCAGACCAAAAGGAGGTGTTTGTACTGTGTGCGACTGTGTTGAGTCTGGAAAATTCCAGATTTGACGTAATATGGGTGCGCGTTAGTCTTGCCAGTGCGGTAAGATTTTATGCATGTTTATACCGCTCACCAAACCTCAGCGAATCAGACACATCTGAGCTATTTAAACATTTGAGCGAAACTATTGATGACCTCTTACTCCGCTACCCTTCGGCCGAGTTTGATGTCCTGGGGGACTTCAATGTTCATAATGAACCATGGTGGTTCTCACGTTCAACGAACTTGACTGTCCGACAGGCGGAATTCTTTGCCCTTTGCCATGGGTTGGAGCAATTGGTTCAGGAGCCTACGAGGATTCCCGATATCCAGACTCACCTCTCCAATCTGTTAGATCTAATTAATACTATTTAACTACCGAGCCACGTGGTTGTGCGATTGATTGCGTCTTTAGGATCATCTGTCCATTGCCTGGTGACGACATCAATCCCTGTTAACTTCAGATCGCCAATCGAGAGGCTGAAGAGAAAAATGTGGCACTATGGGTCAGCAGATTGGTTAGGTCTGTGGGCTCACTTTAATGCTTTCCCATGGTCAGCTCTCTGTTTTCAGACTTCGGATCCTTCCAGATGTGCCCAGGAAATTGGTGAAGTCATCACATCTGCGATGGATGGTTTCGTTTAATTAACCGTTAAACAAACTGGTGTAGGCTCAAAGCCGTGGTTCAGGTGACTATTCTCCGAAGCAGTTCGATGAAAAAACGCAGCTTACCGAGCCTACAACACATCTCGAACGTCAGAAAACAGATCAGCATACAACAAATTGGCAAAGGAAAGTAAGAGAATCAATCGGTCAAAATTTGAACACGACCTACAGATCAGCAAAAAGCTAACTGCCTGCCCGCATGGCAGCAGAGCTTTCTGGTCGCTAGCGGGCTCCATAGGTCGTAATTTCTGCAAATCCAGGCTGCCACCTCTTACCAGACACAACGGTTCACTAGCAAACACCGCCACCGAAAAGGCAAACCTTTTAGGGAAAATGTTCGCGGAAAATTCAGCCCTCGGTGATCAAGATGCCATCCCACCGTTGGTTCCTCACTTCGGTTTCTATATGAAAAAGCTGAGTATCCGGCATCGGGATGTACTCCACGTCTTACGGGGGCTCGATGTTAATAAAGCTAGTGGGCCTAACGGAATACCTGCCCTGATATTGCAGAGGGGTGTTGCAGAAATTGCTCCAATTTTGACAAAGCTCTTTAAAATGTCCCTGAAATGTGGCTCTGTGCCCTCTGGTTGGAAAAAAACGGTCATTCATCCTATGCCTAAGAAAGGTGACCGCTCCAACGCGGCCAACTACCGCCCCATAGCGATCACATCAGTTCTGTCCAAGGTGATGGAACATGTGATCAACAACAAATTGCTCATATACCTCGGGAAGAACAAAATTATTAATGACCGTCAGTATGGATTCCGGCGGAACCGCTCTTGCGGTGATCTTCTCGCGTATGTGATGCACATTTGGGGGCGGTGCCTGGAACATTACGGTAACATTCAAACGGTCTCACTGGACATTTCTAAGGCCTTTGACCGGGTTTGGCACCGAGCACTTGTCAACAAACTGCCTTCTTACGGACTTTCCGTATCCTTGTATACGTGGATTGCCGACTTTTTGAGGGAGAGATCGATTCAGACGGTTGCCGACAGTTTCATTTCTTCCTCGCATTGTTTTTGTTGCACATCAATGACCTCTTGACATGTGCACCAATCCATTGTTACGCGGAAGACAGTACAGTCCATGATAGCTTTTTGTTTGACAAGCCCCCAAAGGGCACACAAACTTCAACGGCTTGGAGGGCTTTGAAGCAGAGAATGGACGGTTACCTCGAGAGGGTCTCCTCTTGGGGTAAGAATAGCCTCGTCGAATTTAATGTTTCAAAGACCCAATCATGTCTGATTACGTCTAAAAGGGATCGAAATGACAATCTAGTCTCGTTTGATGGAAGCAATCTTCCCAACAAGCCCTCCATTGATATGCTTGGTATAACCTCCAGTGACCAACTCAGGTATGGAAGCTCCATCAAAGCCAGAGTAAAGTTAGCCTATTGTACAGAGCCCGCAGATACTTTAATAGTACACAACTGCTAACCCTGTACAAATCGCAAGTGCGCCCCACTGTAGAATTTGGCAGCTACCTCTGGTCGGGAGACCCAAAATATCTAAAAAAAACCTTAACTCTGCAGAAACGGGCGGTCCGTTTGATAGGTTCGCCTATCTTAACAAACGGACTGCAATCTTCAGACCACAGACGTCAGGTGGGAATGCTGTCCTCGTTCTACTAGTATTTTAATGGAAGATGCTCTGAAGAACTAGCGCCATTGATCCCTTCGGCACCGGTGCATAGTCGGGAAACACGCAAAATGCTCGCCCAACATTTGCACATTTATCACATGAGAACGGGTCACTTCTACGACTACGAGATAAAATTTTCTAATAAAACTGTTCATCTGAAGCGACCTGCCAGGTAAGTATGTTTTTCTGTATCTGTTTGTTCATAATTAGATAAAGAATAGGAAGTAATATTGTACAGCGCCCTTGAGGTAATTTTTTCACAAAAACGGAGCTGTACAAATCATCCAATTATTATTATTATTTGTTGAATTTACATCACTGATTATAAAAGAAATTAAGAAAATGTATAAAACCTTATAATTTTAAGATATTTTGGCAGTCCAGTTTTATACCCTTCGCGGTCCGGATTCGGATCACGGTTCGACTGTTGCCTTCCACTGCTGTGTATATAGGTACATACAAGAAGTTAGAAAGTTGAAAACTGGTTTGGACGATTGTTTCCTTTGATTAGCAGAGTTTCCATCATCACAAAATTTTCTCAGCCAGGGTTTTCAAATGAGAATTATCACAAATATTTTAATTTTTCATTTAGTCTAGTGAACCATAGGCAGAAGCGAGTTAGAGGGGTTTAAGGGGGGGATATCGCAGCTAAATATTATTGTAATAATAATATTGGATTATTTCTGTAGCACCGTTTTTGTAGGAAAATCTCACCTCAAGGGCACTTTACAAATAATTTATGTAACCTATCACTTGACATATAGCTAGCACCCCCAAGGAAAGGTCACCATAAGGACATCAACATCGGAAATTTTTAAACTTTTCAACGTTCCAAGTAGTACTGTATCAAATTATAACTAGCCGTTGGAAATAATAGCTAAATGCCGTCAACACATAACGCTATTGAAAAAATATAGCATTAACAGTTAATAAATTGAATATAATATCGAATTGTAAATATTTCCCAATGGAGTCAACGGGCTGGCTGTCAGCTGGCCAGGTACCTATTGTTATATCAGTATTATCGCCAAAAAAGGGTTAACAATTTACACTTCGTGAACGATATTATTTGATATTTGGAATGGTCTTTTTATGACCTTCCTACTAGACGTTTGTTTTGGATTTCCGTATTCCAAACGGCCGATACGTAGCGCCAAGCGTCAAGGAAGTCTATCGTTGCGAAACAAAAAAATAGCATTTAGCAGTATTTATCAAAACTAATATTTATCAATCCTAATATTTTTCAACGCAGTCAACGAGTCAACCTGCTATGCATGCACCCGTTATATCAGTATTATCGCCAAAAAAAGGGTTAACAGTTTCCACGTCGTGAGTAATGTTATGGAACATTTGGAATGGTCTTTTGGTTATGTACCTTCCTTACTAGACGTTTGTTTTGGATTTTCGTATTCCAAACGGCCGATACGTAGCGCCAAGCGTCAAGGAAGTCTATCGTTGCGAAACAAAAAAATAGCATTTAGCAGTATTTATCAAAACTAATATTTATCAATCCTAATATTTATAACGCCTGTTGGAATATAATTTCAACTTGCGAATATTTTTCAACGCAGTCAGCTGGGTACCTCTTTTTAACACTATTAGCGCCAAACATTTCAACGATGTTACAGGATTATTATTATTATGTGTATGCGGGATATTCCCCGTTACATGGGATTCCCTGATACGATTGGGATCATTATTTGTTCCTTTTTGCTGTTTAGTGTCGTATCGATCGTTTAGTTTGATTGTACTGGCTTGTCGCGCGTATATTAGACTTGTTTTGATAGTTTTACTTTATATCAGAATTGTAAACACCGATTTTGCAAATAATTGAGGTTGGATTGGAATTTATTAATAATTTATAGTGCGTTATGACTTTTAATAGTTAATATCAATAGAATGGAGTATATTTTTTTAGTAAACAATATTATTTCGAAAAATATTATATAATACCTACGTAAATTTTTTTTTATTTTACTGATTTAAAATATTATTAGTGGATATAATTCGACGTCTAGACTTATTTGTAACGTAGTATAAAATAATAATACATAGAAAACAGTTTTTACTACTTGTTTTCAGTTTTAGTGAAGATTGACTTGTTAATAAATAAATTTGTGAAATTAGATTCAAAGTAAAAAATAATAAGTCATTATTATACTTACTATAAAGTATTAAACGGTTATTGTGTTTGAACTGGAAATAATTAATTGAATGAAGTGACTTCCTAAGTGCATAATATTATGGCGAAGAATTATTGAAGTGATTTGTGGAATTATTTCCAATCTGACGAAAATACATTAATCGCAAAATGTAATTTTTGTAAGCTTACAGTGTCATACAAATCAACAATTTCAAATTTAAAAAGCTATTTAAAGAACAAGCGCACGATAGAATTTTGTTCATTTGGATCTTCTACATCTAACGAAGTTGGATAAAAACGAATGTCTCTCTTTGTGCACCTTTATGGACCCACGTTTTAAGATGAATTATTTCTCGGATCCGGATACTATTACTGTGGTTCAAAACATAGTTCGGGAACTTATGTAAAGGGGGCTACCTACTCGCTCGGAAGGACAAGACTTTTCGCAAGAGATTTCGGAAAATCAAACCGAATCTTCGGATGAACCGCTGTCATTTTGAAATGCAATAAACTCAGTAGTGGAGAAGATTAAGCCATTGAATGATCCAACCAGTAAATTCCAAAAAGTATCTTGAAATGGATCTTCTCGATAGAAAAAGTTGTCGCCTGAAATGGTGGAAGGAACATGAAATATATTTTCATAATTTAAAAAAAAAACTTCATTGAACAATGTGGTATTGTAGCAACCTCCTTTTCATGTAAACGATTTTTTTTCCAAAACTGGACAGATCATATCCGACCGCAGGTGCAGTCTTAAGGCTGGAAAAGTGCGGCAGTTGGTGTTTTTCGTAAACACGCATTATTTTGTTTATTTTTCAATTCACCATATTCTTACGTATAACGTTGAAAAAAATCAGATGCGCGAAATACTTGGACCTGCTTTTCGTACAATTTGAATGCTTTATGATAATAATAATATGTGTATGCACTATATCTATACACATATTAATAAAATAGGTAAAGAATGAGGCTTCCCCGAGTACGGAGCAATAGTAGACTCAAAATACAAACAGTCCTACGGAAAACGGGTATTCGGGCAGTAGCTAAATCGCTAGGAATAATCATCATCGTCTTGTCAACGTCGGCGTTATTTATAACGGTTATTTTCAACAGTTGAAAATCATCAACGATAACGGCTTTGGCGTTGGATGGAATTATCGTCAACGCCCAGTACTAGTTCCAAGTATCCAAAAAATCTTTACCAAAAATATTCTAGTTAATCATCTTAAAAATAAAAAAATGGCTATGACTCTTCATGATTATAATACCAGAACAAAGCAACTAGATAAGATAAATATACCTAAATGCAATACTACTTTTGATATACAATTAATTAATTCTAAGGGGTGGCAAGACGTCTGACACAAAGTTCTTAAGTAGGTAGCTACTTGTGTTTTCCATTTTGAAAATATTCTATCCGAACAAACCTTCTTCTTTTTAATATTTGATCTGTGGCTAACCAGAGTGGCATATCTATGGGCTAACCTCAATACAACATGGGACGTTCAATGTTTTTCATACTAATTTTAAAACGTTAAAATGCTGTAGCAACAGTTTTACATATTGGATTTCATTCAAACTACTCTCTAAACCTTCTCGGCCCTAACAAGAACAAACTAAGCTATTTTCAGCGAAACCGGTCCAGTAATTTTTCGAGAAAATCGAGGACAAACAAACAAACATTCTTTTTTTATGTATAGAAAGAAGATACCTAAGCACCGCAGACCAGTAAGTATTTAAAAGTTAGATGATGTATTGAAGTAATATTGATTTTAAACAAAAAGTCTGGAATTCCTTATTATTGCGATTTTCACAAGTGACTTACAAAAAAATATTACGCGACTAGGTGAATTACAATCTACAAATCGACCCCTTGGGATAACAAGGTTCCAACCGACGATTTGGGCTGATTTGAGTTATTTATTGGAAACGGTTTCAACTGCAGTATTCTTCATTTCTTCTAAAGATACCAACAAAATCTAGTGAATATTAACGGAATTAGAAAGTCTTAAAAGTTCCAACTGAATCAGTAATTTACTATAATTTGTGAAACAAGTGCAGATGGAACCTTGTTACTCCAACTTAAAAAGTTATTTTGTAACTCACTTCACACTAATCCATACAGAGCGTTCCATCTGACGAACTGTTAGGTTTCCGTGCGTTGCAATTAGAAATGTAAATTAGATTATTAAAGCGTGATTCTTTATTAAAATGATTGAATACGAGGATTATACAGATTCTGGAACACCTTATAAATCATCAGACAGCGTTCCTGACACATCTGTCGACTGTTTTCTGTTTGGTTTTCCTGCAGATAAAATAAAAGAAGTGATGGAGTATGTTGCTTTATTTCACATGGTGGAATCGCGGTATTTAGAGATGAATCTGGAAGTGGTGAAAATGTATGATTTGTACACAAAATATTGCGAAGAGATGAATACAACGGCGGTGAAATGGAGCATCTACGGGCATATTTTTATGACCAAATTTAATTTAAGTTTTCACGTGAAAAATCTGATAGAGGTGATCTTTGCAAAGAACAGCTCGATGCATAAGATGATAATCTGTTGATCGAATATTTTTCATTAAAGTATGGAAATCATATTAAAGATAAGATGGCTATGAGAGAGGACAGAGACTTTGATAGGAAAAATGATATACCCGTCCTTTATTTGATTTACAAAACCATCTATCATGTCCGAGAGCAGAAGTAAGTTCCTTCTATTATAAGAGAAAATTGAATGTGTACAATTTAACTAACTGCACTCTACTCGGTAACCAAAACCATATATTTTGTGCGATATGGAATGAGAGTAAGTCAGGTTGTGCTGAAAATGACTTAACGAGTGCTTTTAAAAAGATTTTAGATTTGCTTTACGTTGCTGAGAATAATTTCACTGAATTGATAACGTGGAGTGATTCGTGCATTCGGCAAAATAAGAATTCCTTTACGAACCCCGCTGTTTTATTATTCTGACTTCTGACATGGCCCGACTCAAGTTTTTGATTCACTTGATCATGCCATGTCTTTCTCGGGGGTCCCCGGCTTCTTCTTCCATTCACATTCGTGTCATACATTCTTCTTACACTCCTTTCTTCGTTCATTCGCTCCACATGCCCAAACTATCTAAGCGTCCCTTTCTTAATCTTACTCATTACGCTTACATCAGCCTTGCATTCTTTACGAATTTCAATATTTTTCACAAGATAATACATGGTTTTACCACACATTCGTCTCAGAGATCTCATTTCTACGGCATTCAGCTTACTTTCATCCTTCCTCTGCCAATTCCATGCCTCACTGCCATACATTAGGGTAGGTATCAGCACTCCATTGTGGAATGCTAGCTTCGCTTCTTTAGACAACTTTTTGTTAGCGCCAACTACGTTCAGTCCTCCGTTAATGGAGTTTCCTGCATTCACCCTTCTTTCAATATCCCTATCAGTCTTTCCATCTCTCGTAAACATATTTCCCAAATATACAAACTCATCAACCTGCTCCAAGTATTCGTCATTCACAACTATATTGCACACTGTTTTCGTACTTTCTCTTTCAAACACCATGACTTTAGACTTACTTACATTCATCATTAGCTCATTCTTCATGCGTACTTCATTCATCCTAGATACGAGGGACTGTAAATCTTCCATACTGTTAGCAATCAGTACCGCATCATCAGCATACAACAGGCAATATTCTTTCAGATTACTCATTTTCGCGCCCAAGCCCGCCTCTTTCAATTCTTGCATACAATTATCCATGTATAGATTGAATAACCACGGTGACATTACGCAGCCTTGCTTAACACCTTTTGTGATGTCAAACCACCCCGTAAAATCACCGTTTACCCTAACACATGCAACGCTTTCCTCGTACAGAGACGCGATTGCCTGTATGAGATTCGTATTCACTCCATACTTGGACAATACCTTCCATAATTTTTTCCTATTAACTCGGTCGTACGCTTTTTGTAGATCTACAAAGGCACAGAAGAGTTTCTGGTTTTTTGCCAGAAACTTCTCTGTTAGCATACGCAATGAGAAAATCTGATCCATACACCCCCTTCCGCTCATAAATGCACCTTGCACATCCCATATTTTATCCTTTGTTTTAGTTTGTACCCTTTCAATCAATATCCTACCATACAGCTTTCCAACTGAACATAGCAGGCTAATAGCCCTGTGATTTCCACATTCCATACGTGACCCTTTTCCTTTGTATAGAGGCATGATCACAGCCCTCCTCCAATCTAATGGCGTGTAACCCTCCTCTAAAACACTGGTTAAAAATCTTGCATAACCATATGAGAATTATACGGTTATCTCCTTTAAAGTATTCAGAAGCAATATTGTCGAAACTAACAGCCTTACCATTCTTCATACATTTAATCGCTCTTTTTATTTCATCCATGCTGATTTTGGGAACATTCACGCCATCGTCATTCATACCTGATTCGCCACTGGGACCACTATCAGTCGGGTTGCTTTCAAAAACCTCTTCAAAGTATTTCATCCATCTCACTTTTATTTCCTTCTCATTCGTTAACATTTTTCCATCTTTTGATTTTATCACTTTCATACATCCGCTTTCTGGACCATTTCGGGACTTTTTGACCTCCTTCCAAAACAGTTTAATATTTTCTTGGAAGTGTTTTGTCATTTTGATTCCTTCTTCCTCTTCCAGACGTTTCTTTCGTTCTTTCACTCCAACACTTACTCTTTTCTTACATCCCTTGTATACTTCTTTCGCTTTATTCCGCTCTTCACTAGGAGCACTGCCAGTCGCTATCAGACATAACCACGCTTTCTTCTTCTCTGAAACCAGTGCTATAATTTCACCATCCCATCATGCATCGCCTTTCTTCCTACCTTGCGTACTTATTCCACATTCCTCTCTATCAGATTCACAGAGACACTTCTTTTATAATTATAATTATCAATAATTATTATTTTTGCTGTTCATAAATCACCACACCTCTCAGAAAAAATAATTATTGATTTCTTTTATTTGTTGTTTGATTGCATTCCTAAAATTCGTAAGAGTGTGAATTTTAACACAATTTCATAACAGAGAAGTACACCGAAAACTTAATTTCTGTAAGAATATATAAGTGAACAAGGTTCCTTGAAATCACGTAATGGCGTAACAAGGTTCCAACTAATAAAATGACTTTCCCAGATTTCGTATTTCTAATTAATAATGATCCTTGATAATACTTAAAATCAGTTAAGAACCTACAACTAACCGTATTTGCATACTCAAAATAATATAAAGTTGAATACGTACTGAAATACAGTCATTCAAATCTTTGAAGTCCGTTATCTCAGAATAGGGTCAGTGTCAGATGGAACCTTGTCATGCCAAGCGGTCGAAATGTTGAATTTTTTTTTACAACAACTTCACACATTTCTCTCAAGGCCTATGTCATCTTTGGGTATGCAGTGTAAGGAGAAGTGAAGGAAAAGAAGGACTGAACCTACCTCTTTATTTTAAATGATGCCACAAAGTGAATTAACACTATTAAATGAAGAAGCATGTGATGTAATTTAAAATACCTATAATCTTCTTCTTTTTTTACGGTAACTCCACACAGGAGACCATGAAGGAAATAATTTCCCTCAAGGCCTATATCATCTTTGGGGATGCTGTGTGGAGGGTATTTTAGAGGATAGGAAGGAGTGACTTGGATCTTGAAGAGACCCATGTTGTAGGATGGAGGAAACACAGAGGCCAGCAAATCATTCCATAGCCGAGCTGTTGAACACAGGAACGAGTCGTAAAAGCGACCCGTTCTCATGTGACAAATGTCGACTGCGTGCAAATGTTGGGCCAGCGTTTCTTCTTCTTCTATATTATATAAAGAGGAATGTCCTGGGCATTTTTTTTTAATACAAATCTACAGTTTTATTCCGAGCTTGAGGAAATTTTGCACACTTGACCATCAAAATAAGAGGAAGGTCACTTATCTACATGAGTTTTTGGAAATCCACCCACATCCCTTCAAGCAAAATTTTGGTACATCTTGAAGAAATTTTTCACACTTCAAAATAAGAGGAAAATTACTAGGGGTAGGTGTAACAAAAAACCTCAAAACTTACCTCCAAACCATTCAAAAGCCAGGGTTCTTCAGCTAGTTCATAATTTAATTTAATTATATTTCATATATTTTTATTTACATTTTGCAACAAAAACACGATGCAAAAAGTCCCGACACACTATTGTTTTGTAGTTTGTCTAACGGAAGCTTGTTATTCAAAACTCAAAATTTACAGTTAAGGTAACAAAATATATATATATATATTGAGATCCCTTCTCGTACTATGTTGATCAGACGCGACGGTATGCCAGGTTTTTGTTGATCTGTTAGAATTTGTTGATCCACCCACATTTGTTGATCTCTTACGAAAGCTGGCATATATACGTTGATCCAAAAGATCATCTTTCGTGATCGAGATTTTGCTGTAAGCCACGCCCATTTTTCCATCGCATATACATTTTACACTTTTTCTCTTTGTTGATCCGATTTCAATGAACCAATCAGGGCACTCTGTTTATCAAAGGCGTGCACTTTATTCTCCACTGTGAACATTTTTTGATTTAAATTAACCAATCAGAGAGCTTTGCTTATCAACTGGTATATATGGTTCTTAGCAAGTATAGGTACCGCCGTCCCGGGAACGATTCATTGGATAAAAACTATCTATGATTTTTTTGTGAATACCACACAAGAGTCCCAACTGCTTCTAACCTGGAAGATTCAATTTGGGAAGCAGGCGTAGGCACCGCCGCCCCAGGAATCATTTAATGTAGAGCGGATGAAAGAAGAAGGTAGTGTAAGGAAAATATGTGACGTGAAAGTGAATGGTAGAAGTAGTCGGGAATGCCCGAAGAAAACATAGCACGATCGAGTGAACTTAATACTTGAGTCAGGCCATGTCAAGAGACTGAATAACAGAAGATTATATATGAAACGAAGTACCGTAAACCGTTCCTACTTCGCACCAATTTTGGCTCCACTTTCAGAAATTTTATTGAAAATTGAGAAAGGCGGATTGTATATCTCTTCTATTGGTTTGACCGATCAGAAGCACATTTAAGCTATAGCAAGACAATTTTTTTTTTTAAGTTTAATGGTTTGTTTCGATTTTTTAAAACTTTGTTTTTGGAGTAAAGTAGTTCCTTTGACTAGGGTAACTTTGCTCCACCATGTATTTCCTTAAATTTTACGTTTATTTGTGCTATGGAGCAATGCAATACGTTATTATTGTTACTTTGCGCTATCGGAAGATGACCCAGGATTAAGAAAAATGCAACTATAAATGAAAAACACATTTATTTTTAAGAGATCCATCAACTTAACTTTGGTTCATAGTAAAAAATGCTTAGTAAAACTTAAAAATAACTTTCAATGTAATTTTTAACAAAGCAAGACATGGTACTTTGGTAATCAAGTAGAAAACGCAATAAAATTTCCAAAAAATAATTATATTAATTCCATTTAACATTACAAATTTATTAGTTAAACCCCCCATAATTGGTTTAACTCGGGTACAGAGTAAAACTCGCGTTTTCCCATTTTTGGTGGGTTAATGCATCCCAGGACGTTGCTCCATTTATATATAATTTTGTCTTTAGCTTTTGGCCACTTCCATTTTTTTAATGAACGGGCCATTGCCGAAATAGTGGGCCCATTTCGTATAAAAACACGACATACCGGCCCACCTCTCTCACAAATCTAGTTGATTTTGGCCTTCTAATGTATTTGGTTTTCCAGATCAGAAAGTGGTCCTTCAGAAGAATCTCTCAATGAAATTTTATCACTAGCCTCACTACAGCTATCATTGCTACGAGTTTTTCTGGAACTCGTGCTGGGCATGATGTTTACCATTTGCCCTGTCGTTTTCGTTAATATCTGTTGCACAATATTTTATTCTGGTTCTGTTAGTAATTGCTCCGTAACACTCATTCCTGGCACTAACTTTAGCTTTTTACGTTCTTTCTGGCTGATGCCTTTAGTCCATTCGACTCTTTTGTTTTGAAGGTTCTCTAAGAAAGAACTGTTTATGGCCTCTTTATCTATAGGACCAGCACAGGGAAGTCGATCTAAGAGAGGTTGCATATTTAGGGGATAAATTCCACTGTTTTTAAATCCAGCCTTGATATTGTTTCAGCTGTTGGGTGTTAATATTTCCATTAAGCGGCTCAGCATGCTCGGAAATAGACCCTTTGGTAAAGTGGTATCTTTATGGCCAATATCACTAGCTTTCCAGTCGCAGAGAACAGATCTCCAACCAACTTTTAATGGGTGGAAATACGGAACATCTAAAGGTTGCTTGCGTTAGATGTGTACTATTTGGTGGTAGACAGAGAAACTCGATATTATTTTTCTGGCATAGCTTGAGAACGTCAATGGATATGTGCGCGGACAAATTGTCGCCTATTATCACTTTTTTCCCTGATTGACTTTTTAATTTTGGAAGGAGTAACTTTTGGAACCAATCCGTGAAAATGTTCATGTCGAACCACCCACTAGGACTACAATTATATCAGATTCCAGGTGGCCCCCCTTCAGTCCAAGTATTCCATAGACAGGTAGACTTATAGACGACGTATATGGGCAGCATTTCGTCTTCCGCATTGCCACAAAACATCAGGGAAATTGCGCTTTTCGATGAATTTCGTATAAGTTCAGGATACTTAGTACCTCTTTTGATGATTACTTTTTTATTACCAGGATCATCAGTGACATTCGTTTCATCGAAATTCCATATGTTGGCTGGCGGCACTCTTTCAATTGCTACGCCAACATTGTCAATGAATTGCTTTAAACTTTCACAATTAACAGCAGCTCTTGATCTTTTAATATTTGCCGCAAATCTTTTAGACAAGTTTATAAGTCGGCGTAGGAATGATGCCACCCATTCTGAACCTGGCAAATTATTTTTAAAGACCTTAAGAGTTCGACCGATTTTGTCCAGGTAGGCTTTAATAATAAAACGCAAATCGAATTCCGATAGAGGAAAGCCATATTGTCCCATTGACTCTATGCATTCCGAAAACTGCGATTCTTCTTCCTCGTTAAATACAGTTGGAAATCCAGGTGGACGCACTTGCGTACGTGTCCTTTTAGCTTTTAATCTGTTAATAATTGTTCTTCTTGGTATTCTATACACTTCTGAAGCCTTCCTTTGGGTCAAGACTTTATTTTCTATAGCCAACAGACATTCTTGTAATCTATCTTCACTATAGTCTTTATAATGTCGTGCATCTACTTTTCTTACGTATGATCTAGGCATGATTAATCTAAAACAAAATAAATTTTACAAATAATTTCCTTTACGGGGATACATTGCTCCAGGAGCATTGTATCCCCAAAAGTATGTGCAAAGAATACCCAATCTCGAAAATATCCTATTATTCCAAAAATATCACACAAAATTAAAAAATATCTCGTCTACAATTAGTTAATGAAAATCCTTATAAAATGATATAACACTCACCTGTATTCGTCCAAAAAATTCTCAGATGCAAATGGATTTTGACGGAGAACGTAAACCACAGCCAGCACACACTCAGAGGTTATGACAGAGAATGTCAAAAAAAGTTCGACTTCCGCCAATCTGTCATATTAGTTTTGCCAGAGGAAGAATAGTATTTAACGATTACACTTTTTAAATTACTAAAATTCGCGAGTGCTTCCATCTACAAATAGTCAAATTTTTTTTTTTTTACTGGAGCAAAGTTACCTCGTAGGAGCAAAGTAGGAACGTTTTACGGTATTCGTATGCAAGGAGTGTAAGCCAATACAGAGTTGTGTGGCGGTCCATCCTCTCTCCCTAACCCTGTGGGAAATGGCGTGATGGTTAGTTAATTAGTTAGTTAGATAAACTTAAAATAATCTTATAAGTATGTACTTAAAAAAAAAGGTTTTTTTAATTTAAATTATGTTGTTTTTCATGCTTTTTATCAACTTGTATTTTTAATAATTACGATTATTCCTACATTCGAGTTTCCTTTCTTAATCTTTTTTCTAATAACTTTTCTGTAACAGGGTACAATAAAAATTGTGTGCAGGATAAAAACAGTGAGATAAAGTTAGTTAAACGATTAGCGTACTAACACCGCACAAGAGTCCCAACTGCTCCCAACCTTCTGGAGCAACTGAGATTATGGCATCTCAAATTAGGGTATGTTGTGAGGCAGGTGGCAGAGAGGATGGGAAGGAGATGGGGGTAGAGGGAGCTGGCGAAGTATCTCGCTATTCAGATCTGTTCACAAAATACGGCAAAAGCCATTTAAGCAATTTTATTTGATTAATTTAAAGTAAAAGAATCCATGTGGTAAATTAAAAAAAAAAAATTATTATATTTTTCGTTTTGTTTTTGTTTTTAAAGTATATTGCTTTTTTAAAAATTTATTGTAGAGTAATAATGAATTACATACGAGATATAAAAGTTTAAAGTATAAAGTATAAAAGTTTAAAGTATGATATGCATTTTTAATTTAGTGTAGAGTATTAATGAATTACATATGAGATGTAAAAGTTTAAGTATAAAGTATAAAAGTTTAAAGTATGATATGCATTTTTTAATTTACTGTAGGGAAATAATGAATTACATACGAGATGTAAAAGTTTAAAGTATAAAAGACTAAAGTATGATATGCATTTTAATGAATTACACATGAGATGTAAAAGTGTAAAGTATGAAAAATAAAAGTTTAAAGCATAAGAGACTAAAGTATGATACGTATTTTTTTAAATTAGTGTAGAGTAATAATGGTTTACAATTGAGATGTAAAAGTTTAAAGTATAGGGTATAAAAGTTTAAAGTATAAAAGATTAAAGTATGATATGATTTTTTTTTTAAATTTAGTGTATAGTAGTAATAAATTACATATGAAGGTTTTATTAAAATTGTACATATCTATTAATGAACATATGCTCGCTTTTGACCCTCCTTAAATCTAGAAGCCATACATTGATCAGTTTACGCAGGACGTTTGTACTTTTCATTTTCCATGTATCGGGTATTATGTTGAACAATTTTGGTTAATTAAAGAAATAAAATTTATCTATACCTATCTAATTATCTGTTTTATTATTATTCTTCTCGCCACTTCTCGCTTCTTCTTCTTGCTTCTCGGGGTCCAGGGGGCACTGACAAACATTCTGATAATTTGTAGAAATTTCTAAAATATTTATAATAAAAAAAAATTAGTTACTAAGAGAAAATGTTTTTGTTTCCCGCTTCTTCATATTTCCGTTTCTAGCTTTCCGCTCCCTGCATTTATGTTTTGATTTTTTCTTCTAGCCGTTTCTCGCTTTTTCTTCTTGCTTCTCATTTTCAGTTTCCCGATGTTTCATGCTTCCCGCTTCCGTTTTCCCGCTTCCAGCTCAATAAAATATTAACAAACTAAATTATATTTAAAAAAAAACACCAAAATTTTACTTGAGTCGTTATTCTTCTGGACGTTTTTGTTTACAATAAACTGTAAAATGAAGCCTAACCTCGGCCTCCATGGTCGAGGGGTAAGGCTCTCGACTACGAATCCGAAGGTCGCGGGTTCAAATCCCGGCGTGCGCAAGTAAATTTTATTTAATTAATTTGTTTTGTTTCACAATTAATTCATTTAAAATAATAGTCTATTTGCGCACGTTCCAGAGTGGAAGATACACTCAGTATCGCCCTGGTGAAAGACCACCATTCAGAATTGAAACGTTGCTTGAAATGGATTTTAGCCGTGTTTGGTGACCAGATCTGAATAGCCAGGTATTTCCCTATGTCGCCCTACCTTCTCCTTCTCCTCCCCCTCCCCAATACCTTCTGCCTCACAACAATTGGGAATGCAATAGTCTCACTGGCTCCAGACGGTTGGGAGCAGTTGGGACTCTTGTGCGGTATTCATATAAAAAATAAAAAAATGAATGGACATTGCAATTGTTTCAAAATCAGCATAAATCCATAAAAAATATTATTTAAATATGTACTAAATTGACGAAATTTGTCAACAGACCATTATAACTTACCAGTCATTTCAGCAGTTGGTTTGTAAACGTCTTCAAAGTTAGACTCTCAGCGTCTTAGTTTCTTAGCGTGAAATTCAGGTAAACAGTAAATAACATAGTTTATTGGTCTATTCATTTTAAATGATTTGTAACTATTGATAAATAACTAAAGCAAAGTAATGATAGATTATGCTTAGATGAATTACAATGTCATTGAGGTTATGGTACTTTTTGAAAATAATAATGAAATGTCAAAGACCTTGGTGTTGCCATAGAAATGACATGCTTAGTTCCAAATTTATTATTTGTCAAGAATATTCTGCCAGGCTGTACAGTAAATAATTTTTTCTTTGGGATTTTTTTTTGTCTAATATTTTCTTTCTCCCTTGTGTGGTATGAATGGAAATCGTTATTGTAATGTAATTTTCTCTAAAGTAAGGTGGTAGTAAATTGTTAACAATCTATTTTTTTTATAATTTTCCATAAAGGGAACCGTATAATAAGATAAATATTAGAAGTTAAGTATTTTATTAATTAAAACACATGTCTAAATATTATTTTCATAAAACGACAGTGTGACAGATTTCGACCCGATAAAATAAGTAATTAAATCCAAAAGAGAGATTATTATTTATTTACTATATTTTTTAATAATATACTTTACTCAATTTATTGTACTTATTCCAGCTACAGAAAACCTATTATTATAGAAGTTAAAAAAAAAATAGGAACTCCAATACACAAATAATGTTAATTATTAGAAATACAAGTTGACAGCATATTTAAGATAATTAAAAAAATCTTTTATAATTCTCATCTCTATATAGTATTTATATACCAATAAGGTACTTATTAGTTTTATTTCTCTCCATTCATAAGCGAATGCTTTTGATAGAAGAGTTTAAAAAAGTTATAGGATTGTTTTAAGAAACATATTTTTCCTATAACTACGTTATTATATTTTTTAGTAAAATATTATAATTATTCGTTAATTAGAAGATTGTTTCTTTCACGTAAAACATATTTTTGATATCGCCGATAGAACACAGTTGAAGTTATTTGTTAGTTTCGTTAATTTTATTAAAACTATATTATTTCTAACCTAGCTCAATAAAGGAGTGCGACAAAATATAAATAATTGTTATAGGTAGGTATAGAAAGATTCATATTATTATTCCGTTCTTTGGTTCCCGCAACCTATGTGTATTTTCTAAAATAAAATTATTCAAATTTGCATTATCTAAGTTATATGTAGGTAGATACTATCCCACGTCGCTATTACGATGTAATTTTTTGTTTAATGTTTCATTTGAGATTTGTTAATATTTTTTCATTCAACAAATAAATTAAATTAAGCTACAAAGGAGATCAAATTAATTTGTCTCCTCATTTATGAAGTTAATAGTTCATATTTGAACGGAATATTTATTCCTTTGTTTATTTATTGATACTAGATGATACGACTAAATATTTGAGTCGGGTCATGTCAAGAGTCTGAATAACAGAAGAGTACTCGTATGTATAAAAAGATGTATGAATGTGAGCAAAACAAGGAGTGTGTGCCAAGACAGAGTTGTGTGGCGGTTCATTCTTTCTGCCTAACCCTGTAGAAAACGGCGTGATGGTTAGATTAGGGAAACTTAAAACAATCTTGTAAGTGTGTACTTTAAAAAAAGATTTTTTGTTTAAATTATATTTTGTTTTACACTATTATCAACTTGTAATTCTAATGGTTAAGATTATTCCTACGTTGGAGTTTCCCTTTTTTAATATTTCATAACATTACTTTTTTGTAGCAGGGTACAATAAAAATTGCATACAGAATAAAAAAAAGTTGATAAAGTTAGTTAAACGATGCACCTATCTAACTTTTATTCATGTGAGCAGCGCGCAAGGGTCCCAACTGCTCCCAACCTTCTGGAGCAAGTGAGACTATTGCATCCCAAATTGGGGTATGTTGTGAGGCTGATGGCAGAGGGAATGGAAAGAAGATAGGGGATAGAGGAAGTTGCGGAAGTACCTGGCTATTCAGATCAGATCACAAAACAAGGCAAAAGCCATTTAAGCAATTTTATTTAATCAATTTTTATTTCACAATTTAGTAAATTAAAATAATATATGCCGTAGTCCCACTGGCTGCAGATTTTTTTTTTAACGTTAGCTCCACACTTAGGCAAGGCCTATTTCATCTTTTGGGATGCTGTGTGGAAGGTATTTTTAAGGAAAGGAAGTTCTGCGCAGGAAAAGGGTATGACGGGTGGGTACGAATCTAGAGGTCAGTGCATCCAGGAATGACGTATGAATTCATCCCTCCCACTGCGGTGCAAGGCGATGATGGGTCGAAAGAGTCCGACGGGAGAGGCAAAGAGTCTCCTTCAATTGGCCTTTCTCGATCTGGCCCACTACCCCACCCCATGAACCCGGGCACCCCTGCTAAGTCACCAAACGTAGCGAACCACTTGGAGTGATCTGTGGCAGAGGTGTTGGTTATCCATTAAATGGTTCCCGGGGCGGCGGTGCCTACACCCACCTCCCAAATCAAATCTACCAGGTTGAAAGCAGTTGGGACTCTTGTGCGGTATTTACATAGAAAAATCATACATCATTTCATACATACTCTACTGTTAAGACATGGACAAACCTCACCCGCATGAGCCCAGGCACCCCTGCTAAGTCACCAAATGTAGCGAACCATTTGAGATGACCTATGGCAGAGGTGTTGGTTATCCATTAAACGGTTCCCGGGACAGCGGTGCCTAAACCGGCCTCCCAAATTGAATATCCCAGGTTAGAAGCAGTTCGAACTCTTGTGCAGTATTCACAAAAAAACCATTGAGGTAGTGTTTATCCAATGAATCGTTTCCGGGGCAGCGGTACCTATACTTGCTAAGAACTAGATATACGAGTTGATAAGCAAAGCACTCTGATTGGTTCATTTAAATCATATCAACAAATGAGCACAGTGAAGAACCAAGTACACAGCTTTGGTAAACAAAGCACCCTGATTGGTTCATTCAAATCGGATCAACAAAGAGAAAAAGTGTAAAATGTATGTGATGGAAAAATGGGCATGGCTTACAGCAAAACCTCGATGATGAAAGTTGATCCTTTGGATCAACATATATATGCCAGCTTTGGTAACAGATCAACAAAAACCTGGCATACTGTCGCGTCTGATCAACATAGTACAAGGGATCTCTACATATATAAAATAAAAACATATGTAACAGACCTAAAGCATAAATATTTCTCAAGAATCTTACTCAAAAAGATTTCTAGAAACAAAAACAAAAAATTTAATTAAAAAAAAACATAAACGACAACAATAAATCGTACAAAAAATAATACTTCTTACAGCTAGCCAAGTTTTCAATGGGTTTAGTTTTAATAGTTTTCTATTTCAGCGGGAAACATTTGAACACCTGGGAATCATGTGATCTAAATTCTTAGTCCATATTCGGTTGTATGCTTAGGAACCATAAATCCTTCATTAAAATTGGAAGGAGTATTGTAAGTGTGCTCTAGTCTATTTGTATTATATGTAGGGTTATTGTACGGGACAAGATCTGTAAACTCTTGCGCACGTTTTAGAAGAAGAAGATCAGGCTGGCCACTTCGACGCTTCAGAGCAGGGTAGGAAGGAAGGGAGAAATGCCTTGAAAAAGGCAAACGATTTCTTGCAAGGAGGTGGTGAGGGCGAAGAGAAAGTCACGGTCGGTTTTCAGGCCGGGTGAAGATGCAGGCGAAGTAGGTAGAAGGCGTGTTGAATCCGTGAGAATACTCTGAATTTTAGAAATGCACTCGTCGTTCAAGTACTTCGGTGCGATACCGTGCGGCGAATCGGGCAGTTTGAACTCGTGAATATTTCGCGAGCTGCCGTAGACTCTGTCAATCTTGGATCGACTTGATCAAAAAATTAGGATGTCAATCACGACCTTCTGCTTGAATTGAGCCTATTGCAATCTTCACCTATTTTTTATTAAAGCAACCAAAATTATTACAAAGTATGTCATGGGGGTCAAAGTAGGACAGGTAATACTTTGCCGTCAATTTACAAAAAAATGCATTGTACAAACATAAAATAAGTAAGTTTACTCGATTACGCGGGCGCTAATGAACAGATCAGAAAAGATCGTTTATTTAGATCAGTCACTGCGGCCGCAGGAATCGCTCACAAAGACAGACAATTTTGGTAGAACAATAATTTTGAAAGGTTTTTGTGGATCAGAGGGGCTCGACCAATGAGAGCCCGCTCTGTTTCGGGACCGTCGCCGGGAGCGACCGTAGGGTGGCGGGGGTCGGAGAAATGTCCCGTTAGCACCCAGTAGCGTCTCGGGACGAAAACGAGGTTCAGGGCGTAGGAAAAAGAAAACGATGACGTGCACTGTCATCATCACTTCTTCGAAAACCCCGGAACTACGCTTGTCGAAAGCCAATATGTACTGAAATGGGGCGTTTGCACAAATCCTCTTTTTGTGCAAACATAACAAGATAGGGATGCGTATCTAGTCGCTTCTATCAGGTTAAAATTAAAGTCGGGCGTTGCACAATTAATTATTTGTGCAGACAAACAAACAAGACAGAGACGCGTATCTAGTCGCTTCTCTCTCTCTCTCTCTCGTTTGTGGTCAGGTCGTCTGTTATGAGCCTGATTAGTACTACATGCCAGCTCGATCGAGAACGTATCGAGTCGTCTCTCGTTCGAAACTGCACGAACTCAGTAGTTGATTTCGTATCTAGTCGTACCACCTAGTGAGTTATGTACTGGTTGATGTTATGCAAATGGAGGGTATTACAAACTTTGATAGTCACGTCTGGTATATTCTCCCCTCGGTGCAGTAACGTCTGTGCCTAGCTGTGAAGACGTGTACTCCGGCGGTGACCTCGCCGGCCAGTCCCTCTGGGCCGTCGGAGGGCGGTCCTCATCGGCACCCTTGGGCTGGCGTGGGTCGGTGCGGGCGTCAAAGCTGGTACTGGTGGTGCAGCGGATGCGGGTGTCGCAGCGGATGCGGGTGTTGCAGCGGATGCGGGTGTTGCAGCGGATGCGGGTGTCGCAGCGGATGCGGGTGTTGCAGCGGATGCGGGTGTCGCAGCGGATGCGGGTGTTGCAGCGGATGCGGGTGTTGAAGCTGATGCGGGTGATGAAGCTGGTGCGAGCGTCGGTGCCGGGAGTATGACCGCGACTTTGACCGCTGGGCGCACGTAGATGCCGGTGGCTGTTTGTATGCGGACAATTCTTACTTGTCCGTCAGCGGCGGGCTTAGCTTCGATTACACGTCCGCGTGGCCAGCTGTTTCGGGGTAGAGCGGGGTCCATGATGACCACCAAGTCGTGCTCTTTGATGGGGTCGGCCTGGTGGTGCCATTTCTGCCGGGCGGCCATGGTGGGGAGGTATTCACGAAGCCACCGCCTCCAGAACATGTCTGCCAGCTGTTGGCTTATGCGCCACTGGCGGCGGAGGCATACCTCCTCCTCCCTTTTGTCATATAGTGACAGGTGAGGGCGTTTTCCCGCTGACCCCATTAGAAAGTGGTTGGGGGTCAAGGGCTCCTCGTCTCTCGGATCAACCGAGACGTGGGTCAGGGGCCGGTTGTTGACCACGAACTCGGCTTCTGCAAGCGCCGTAAGTGTCTCCTCTCTCGGGGCTCTTTCTTTCAGTGTAGCTCCTAGGGCTCGCTTCACTGAACGTACTAGCCTTTCCCAGGCTCCCCCCATATGGGGACTCAGGGGTGGGGTAAAGCGCCACTCGATACCCTGTATGGCTAGGGTATCCTGCATCCTTGCGTCCTGGCATCTCGGATTTCATTGTTTGCTCCATGAAAGTTGGTACCGTTGTCGAAGTACATCACTGCTGGTTGTCCTCGGCGGGCCGCCATCCGTTGCAGGGCCATGATGGCCGAGTCAGCACTCAGCGACGCAGCCAGTTCTAGGTGTATGGCGCGAGTGGAGAGGCATGTAAATATGGCCCCGTAGCGCTTTTCTCGGCGCCTGCCAATGGTGACCTCCATAGGGCCGAAGTAGTCCAGTCCGCAGTGTGTGAACGGGCGGACATGGTGCGTCAGGCGAGCTTCGGGGAGCGCTCCCATAATAGGTGGGACGGGCTTGCTCTTCCGCATTCGGCACGTTGGGCAATCGTGGGCGATCTTCCTGCTAGTGGTACGTAGCCGCAGTATGAAGAAGCTGCCCCGTACCTCTGCGATGGTCTTCTCGGTGCTCGGGTGGTCCGCCTTCTGGTGGTAGTGTCGGATCAGCAGCCGAGTATAGGGGTCATCGCCATCCAGGATGATCGGAGTCTTGGCTACGCTCGTGGCTCCGGTTACTGCTTGCAAACGGGAGCGCATCCGCATGACTCCGTCTGGGCCGAGGAAAGGCGTCAGGCTGTTTAGGCGGCTAGCGGCGGGCAGCGCCTGGCCGTGCTGTATGTTGTGAAGATCGGGGGTGAAGGCATTCTCTTGGGACCTGATCACCCATCTGCGTTCAGCCTCCTTGAGCTCCTCGGCTCGTAGCGGGCCTTCGGTAGGTCGGCCCGACCCCATCCGGCAACGCCTTATGAAGCGCAGTATCCATGCTGTGGCGCGGATGAGGCGGTACCATGAGGAGAACCTCTCGATAGCGGGCAGGGCCTCCCCGGCCGTGGATATGAGGCCGACATATTGGGGCCTAGTCTCCAGGATCGAGTCATCGGGCTTCGTGGTGAGGGCGCGCTCTTCGGGCCAGTCCTCGTCGGGTTTCGTGATGAAAGCAGGTCCGCAGAACCATTCTCCTTGCAGGGACAGGTCGGGTAGTGCCAAGTCTCGGGTGCCGATGTCAGCGGGGTTTTGTTTGGTTGGAACCCACCTCCAGTCAGCTATGTTGGTGAGTTCGTCGATCTCGCCCAACCGATTCGCCACAAAGGCGGAGTATGTCCGTGGGTCGGTGCGTAGCCAACACAGCACAGTGGTCGAGTCGGTCCAGAAGACGGTTCTGCATATTCGTGCCTGACTTTCAGATTTAATAGTCTTGGCCAGTCTAGCCGCCATGAGCGCGGCCTGCAGCTCGAGGCGGGGAATTGATAGCGGTTTGAGTGGCGCCACCTTGCACTTGCTTGCGATGAAGGTGGCTCGCGGCGCGCCTTGCACTTCCTCAACGAAGTAGGCGACGGCGCAGCAGGCTTGCTCGGACGCGTCACTGAAGAGGTGCAGTGTAACGTTGCTCAGCTTGTGTCGGAGTGACCGTCTCGGGATGGACACGCTGCTTTCCCTCAGCAGACTCATCCAGTCCCTCCATCGCTCGGCATGCTCAGGGGCGATGGGGTCGTCCCAGCTGATGCTCGAGCGCCACACGGCTTGCAGTAAAATCTTCGACCGAATAGTGAGGCAGGCGACGAAACCCACCGGGTCAAAGATTTTCATGATGATGGATAGGAGCTGCCTCTTCGTAGGCCGTGTGGCTTCTTGGGGGCTGACCGCGTCGAGAAAGGTGTAAAGAAATCGGTCAGTCGACGGGTCCCAGACCAGTCCCAGTACGCGCTCCGTCCCCGTGGTTCCGCTGTTGATCTGCACTGCGGCGGTTGCTCGTTCACCGGGGAGAATCTGTGCTATAGCGGCCGGGCTGTTGGAGGCCCAGTTGGTCAGGTTGAACCCTCCCTTTGCAAGGAGGGCCTTCACGCTCTGGACCAGTGCGGCAGCCTCGTGTACGTTATCCACGGCGTCCAAATAGTCGTCCATATAGAATTTGGAACGAACGGCTGCTGCGGCGGCGGGGTGCTCGGTTTCGTATTGCCCGGCCACTCTGTCTCGCACGTACTGGGCACTGCTGGGGGAACATGTCGCCCCGAACATCATAGATGTCAACTGGTACGTCTCTGGGTCCCGTGTGCCAGGCGACCTCCAGAGGTACAGCTGGGAGGGTTGGTCCTCTCTCCTGATGTGGATGCGCAGG
Organism: Halesus radiatus; assembly: GCA_022606495.2. NCBI lineage: Eukaryota > Metazoa > Arthropoda > Insecta > Trichoptera > Limnephilidae > Halesus > Halesus radiatus. The sequence goes on along the minus strand of JAHDVE020009785.1, from coordinate 154,051 downwards.
AACATCTCTTGTATATCTGCAGCGATGGCCACATTTCCCTCTCGGAAGCGAAGGAGGTTCCCCAGGAGTGAGGACAGCAAGTCAGGGCCGGTCATCAGCTGGTCATTCAGAGACGTCCCTCGGCATCGGCTGGCGGCATCAAAGACGATTCTGATTTTCCCCGGCTTGTTGGGATTTGTCACCGCGAAGTGAGGAAGGTACCACTTTCGCGGGGCAGGTAATGATGCCTCGTGGGTTGAAAGCTTCCTGGCGTAGCCTTTGGCGACAAGTTGTGACATCTTGTCGGCGTACGCGGCCGCCAGGGTGGGGTCCGCCGCCAGCTTCTTGTCGAGAGATTGTAGCCGCTTCAGCGCGCACTGCCGGTTGTCGGGTAGCACGGTTGTCGGGTCTTTCCACAGGAGTCCGGTTTCCCACCTCCCGGTAGCGAGGGGGCGGGTGGTCTCTCCCATCATCGCTAGTGCCCTTGCGTCTTGAGCATTGACCCGAGCTGCTGATGTAACGCCGAGGGAGTCGATGGCGAAGTTTGTCCTCACCAACTCCCTCAAGCGAGCGTCCGCGGCGGTCTCTGCTTGCAGGGCCAGAGTAGTGGCTGGGCCGTCAGCGCCAGGGTTTGTTCCCCCGTGAGCGATCCACCCTAAAGCGGTCCGCGACACTATGCGCGAAGTGTTGTCCTCACGGACCTCTCTCGATACAATCAGGTGGGCGTTGTCCTGCCCGATCAAGAGCTTCGGGGTGATGCGTCGTCCTGGCACTTGCTGCTCCGGCAGGTTCAGCTCGGCTATGGTGCTCGCGGTGATGGAGAAGGTCGTGTTCAACCCGGCGCCTCTGATGGTCAGCTTCACGCGTCGGGAGCGGGCGTCGGAGGTGCACATGCCCTTTGCTCCGTGAAGCCGTACGGCACGGACCGGACCGCTTGCACCGGTCAACATCGCGATCTCGGCGTCGACAAGGGTCACGGTAGAGCCCTCATCTAACAGCGCGAACACTGACACTTCACTCCCTGCGGGCCCGCGAAGCACAACCGGCACAATTTTCAGCAGTACGCTATCGTCCGTATTTCGGCGTCATAAGTTTACTTCACCCACAACCGGCTCCGTTTTTCGCACTTCATGGAGCAACCGATGGTGGGGATGCCGGCACTCCCCCACCCCGCACCACACTTTCACTTTACACTCCCTCGAGTGGTGTCGACCGAGGCACTTTCGGCACAGGTTGCTTGCGCGCACGGTCTCCCAGCGGAGGGCGACAGATTTCCCGGCGAAAACCGCACAATCCCGAATGGCGTGGAACTTATTGCACTGCGCACACTTGTCACTTCGCACTGTCGCCCTTTTCCCGGCTGAAGACCGGTGGGCAGAGTCGGTCGCGGCACGCTTCCTGGGTCCGGGCGTAGCCGCGCTCGTCGGGGGCGCGGCCGCCGCGTTCACTAACACTTGTTCGCGGCGCCCTCGATTCGGTCGAACCGGGTCGAGCATGCCGCTAATCGGGATCACTTTCGCGACGTGGATTGGCCTAGCTGGCGCAACTCGAGCAGCCAAGACATCCTCAGGGTGCAGGGCATCTTGGCAGTGACGTCGGCTAGTAGGGCGGGGTTGGTGAGGTAGCCCTCCGTCCTCAAGTCTCGCAGGGAGGCCACCAAGTTCTGGACCGTCCCAGCGAAGTCGGCGATCTCTTCGAGTGAAGCTTCCGCTGACAGGTGCGGCAGCTTCTTCACCTTATTTAGCATAAGGTTGGCGATGGATCCTGAGCCACCGTACCGCGTCTCGAGGGTGGCCAGGATCTCTGGGACCTGTTCGGGGTCCAGCAGGAGGGAGTAGACAGCTTCCCGGGCCCTGCCTTTCAGCGCACGCTGCAGTCTGATGAGGTTCTCGCTGGATGTCAGCCTGCAGGTGTTGGTCGACTGGTGGTACTGCGCTATCCAGGCAGGCCACTCGAGAGGATCCCCGGAGAACGTGGGGAGGTCCTTGGCTGTAGATTGTCGAGCAATGAGGGCAGTCATCCGGACATCCTCCTCGACGGACGGGCGGGGGCTCTCTGGTACGCGTGTCGATCGGATCGCCTCGGCAATCATAGCGCCGATCCGTGCCACGGTAGGGTCCTCGCCCTGCTGGACCCACTCTCTGGTATGCCGGGCAGTCTCGTCGGCGGTAGGCTGCGGCGGGAACAGCGGCGAGTAGCTGGGATGCCCGATGTTGACGGGCTGGGACCCCGCGTGCAACTGCGAGGTAGACGGCTCTGCATAGGGCTGCGCGTAGAGTGGGCGGGCTCGTGGCTCGGCGTACGGCAGCGGCTCGGCATACGGCAGTGGCTCGGCGTAGCGTCCGGCCGGCGCTGCGGGGCAAGGGAGCACAGCGGGGCCGAACGTTGCAGCGGGGAGGGGGTACCCCTCAGCCGGGGCTCGCAAAGCACGCGCCTCTGCGTCGGTCATCTGTGCTCGCACCGGCTCGGGGATTGGCTGCACAACTGCGGGTCCGTCCTGCTTGGCGGGCTGCATGGCCGACAATAGCGCGGCAAGCTGCTTGGCATGCTGCTCCCTCAAGGCGCGCATCTCCCGTTGTAGCTGCCTCACGGTGTCCTCTGTGGTGGAGGAGTTGTTCTCAGCATCGGAGGACTGCGCAGTGGTGGGTGTGGGCGCAGCGCCGAGCGCAGCGCCGAGTGCAGGGCCGAGCGCAGCGCCGAGCGCAGGGCCGAGCGCAGCGCCGAGCGCAGTGCCGGGCGCAGGGCCGAGCGCAGCGCCGAGAGCAGCGCCGAGCGCACCGGCGGGAGCAGCGTCGGGCGCAGGGGCGGGCGCAGGAGGGGGTGGGGCAGCGGCAGACGGCCCGGCGGCAAGCCACGTGGCGGCAGGCCACGCGGCGGCAGGCGGCGCGGCGGCGATCGCAGCGGCGGGCGCGGCGGCGAGCACAGCAGCGGGCACAGCGGCGGGCACAGCGGTGGACTCGGGCTGAGACTCCGAGCTCGAGGCCCCTCGACGGCTGCGACGTGCAGGCATCTCGGCACGTACAAGGCACGAAGACGTACAGACGTCGCTTGTAGTCGAGAAGGCGTGCAGACGTCACTGAAGGCGAGAAGGCGAGAAGGCGAGAAGGCGTGCAGACGTCACTGAAGGCGAGAAGGCGTGCAGACGTCACTGAAGGCGAGAAGGCGTGCAGACGTCACTGAAGGCGTGAAGGCGAGAAGACGTCACTAGTAGTCGTGAAGGCGTGAAGTAGATCCGGCTCGAAGGACCATGTACGGGACAAGATCTGTAAACTCTTGCGCACGTTTTAGAAGAAGAAGATCAGGCTGGCCACTTCGACGCTTCAGAGCAGGGTAGGAAGGAAGGGAGAAATGCCTTGAAAAAGGCAAACGATTTCTTGCAAGGAGGTGGTGAGGGCGAAGAGAAAGTCACGGTCGGTTTTCAGGCCGGGTGAAGATGCAGGCGAAGTAGGTAGAAGGCGTGTTGAATCCGTGAGAATACTCTGAATTTTAGAAATGCACTCGTCGTTCAAGTACTTCGGTGCGATACCGTGCGGCGAATCGGGCAGTTTGAACTCGTGAATATTTCGCGAGCTGCCGTAGACTCTGTCAACCTTGGATCGACTTGATCAAAAAATTAGGATGTCAATCACGACCTTCTGCTTGAATTGAGCCTATTGCAATCTTCACCTATTTTTTATTAAAGCAACCAAAATTATTACAAGGTATGTCATGGGGGTCAAAGTAGGACAGGTAATACTTTGCCGTCAGATTACAAAAAAATGCATTGTACAAACATAAAATAAGTAAGTTTACTCGATTACGCGGGCGCTAATGAACAGATCAGAAAAGATCGTTTATTTAGATCAGTCACCGCGGCCGCAGGAATCGCTTACAAAGACAGACAATTTTGGTAGAACAATAATTTTGAAAGGTTTTTTGTGGATCAGAGGGGCTCGACCAATGAGAGCCCGCTCTGTTTTCGGGACCGTCGCCGGGAGCGACCGTAGAGGTGGCGGGGGTCGGAGAAATGTCCCGTTAGCACCCAGTAGCGCCTAGGCACGAAAACGAGGTTCAGTGGCGTAGAAAAAGAAAACGATGACGTGCACTCTCATCATCACTTCTTCGAAAACCCCGGAACTACGCTTGTCGAAAGCCAATATGTACTGAAATGGGGCGTTTGCACAAATCCTCTTTTTGTGCAAACATAACAAGATAGGGATGCGTATCTAGTCGCTTCTATCAGGTTAAAATTAAAGTCGGGCGTTGCACAATTAATTATTTGTGCAGACAAACAAAACAAGACAGAGACGCGTATCTAGTCGCTTCTCTCTCTCTCTCTCGTTTGTGATCAGGTCGTCTGTATGAGCCTGACCAGTACTACATGCCAGCTCGATCGAGAACGTATCGAGTCGTCTCTTGTTCGAAACTGCACGAACTCAGTAGTTGATTTCGTATCTAGTCGTACCACCTACTGAGTTATGTACTGGTTGATGTTATGCAAACGAAGGGTATTACAAACTTTGATAGTCACGTCTGGTATATTTACACCACTGTTTTAATATATAAATATCACCATGTTTCGAAAGCCAAGCTTTCCTCACCAGGATACACAGTATGTATAATATAATTCTTCTATATGGTCCCCCCACTATAAAATTCATTCCGACTCTATTGAAAAGGTTCAACATAAATTTCTGAGATATAATTATAAACTATAAACTGAGATATAACTATAAACTCGGATTACATATAGACACTATAAATTACATTTTGTTTGATTTTTATGAAATAACTAAAATTATTAAAACTTTCAGATGTAAGACTTGTTTCTGACCTAACTTTCATTTTCAAAATTGTTAATGGTTTTATAGACAGCCCTGAAATTGTCAGCTTAATTTAATTTAATATTCCAAGTAGAACTACTCCATATAAAATTTTATTCAATTGTAACAATAATTTCAGGACTGAGTCATTCAAAAATTCTCTATTACCTAGACTCCAAGCAGAAGGAAATACATATTCACACATAGTAGATATGTTTAACTGCTCGGAATACAAATACACACAGACGATTATTGCATACATTCTCAACAATTATTAATATATGTGTCTAGAGTATAAGTATCAGTAAATGTGAGGTATGTTTTGAAAATTCGAATCTGTAACTAATTACTTTGAATGGTACTTACACCATGTTATTCCTGTATTTGTTCGCATATAGGGCGTATATAATACAATGAAAAAAGTATTGTGTAAGCAGTTCTTAATAATTTATTAATAATGGAGTCACAAAATTACTATTGAAGAAATGTTATGTACCTACCAAAGTAAGAATCGTGGCTCCCTTATCAGAGACAACAAATCCTTTTTTCTAATAAAGGTATACATGACCAAGAATACCCATAAATTAAATAATTTGTAAATTACTTGAAATGTAACTCGTAAGAAAAAAAAAGGTTAAAACGATGTATGTGTTTAATGTATGTAATGTTTTCTGCCTGATTCACAAATATAACTACAATTTTTTTTCTACGTATTTCTAATACGTGTAGACGGTCGTTTAAATTGAGCTTTAGTTTTTCAAAGCTCAGATTGTGATAGTATTGGCATCACCGGGCTTTAGAATCGTGATCCTTCATTAGTGTAATGTGCACAGGTGAATAGTTGAATTCTCGCAGGACTAGCTATACGAAGGGGGGACCCTTTCCCGGAGAATTGAGACAGATACAAAAGGGAACATTCCTTTACGGGATATTTCCTTTTTTTAAACTTATTTATGAGAAAATTCCACACAAAGTAAGTGAGTTAATAACATTTGACATTAATTTTTTTTTTTTATCATTGTAACTATTTATGTTTATTAGAGTGTAAATGTGCTGCAATTAATGATGGTCAGAGCAGTAAGGTCGTTGGATTATGTCATGCCGTGTGGTGGATACTCTTAGCTTTTGACGGCCTCCGTGGTTGAGTAGTTTTGATCCTCGGCCACGAATCCGGATGTCGCGGGTTCGAATCCCGGCGCCCACAAGTAGATTTTAATTATTTGTAGAAAGCATTAACTTTGTGGCTCGCCATAATTTAGAATAAAAAACACATAAACAATTACTTGGTAAAAGACCTCTATTCAGAATCGAAACGTTGCTTGAAATGGCATAAGCCATGTTTGGTGACAAGATGTGAACAGCCAGATATTTCCCCACCTTCGTCTTTCTCATCTCCTTCCCCTTCCCACTATCTTTTCAGCCTCCTCAGGAAGGAAGGCAGGAGTATGCCATAGTCTCACTGGCTCCAGACACCAATCTAAACCGTACCGTAGTTTTAAATGCCTTTAGTCATGTTTGTTGACTAGATCTGAGTAGCCAGATACTTTCCAAACTTTTTCAGATATTTTCCCCGTATTCTTCCTCTTCGTACTCCTTCAATCATACAATGTACCATACTTAAGGATGCCATACTCTTAATGGATTCTGACGGTTGGGATCATTTGGAACTCTTTTCGGACTACGGCATCCCCAATTGGGGTATGTCATAAGGCTAAAGAAAGTGAGGACGGGAAGGATATAATGAAGAGTATGGTTGGGAAGTACCTGTCTATTAAAATCTAGCCAACAAATACGGCTAACACCAATTCCAGCAACGTTTCGATTCTGGATGGTGATCTTTCACCAGGGCTATACTGAGAGCATATTACACAAGAAGTATCCACGTTCGTTGTACATGTTTTTTAAATGATTGATCTGCCACCATTATGGAATAATCCGTCATACAACATCATGTGCTTCCAAACCCGCTCGGAATTTGCTCGCTTGAATTTCGTTTAAAAATAACCTCCCACTACAACAACCCAGGCTTTGGTCGCGGAGATAAAACGACAACCTCGCTACAATTGAACCATTATTTTGAGTTATTTTATCCCTGGTTATATCAAAACCATCTCAACCAAGGCCAGGATACTGAAACATGTTGGCCTGTTATTTATGTAACATAATCCTCTATGACTATTCTTTTGAATGTTTTAAATTACAGGTTTTTTTCGATCACCAGAGTAGGCACATGCCCAGATGAATCGTTAATTCATCTCATTACCGGCAACCCGGGCGATCATTGGTATATAAGTTTATATAGATACGTGCACCTTACACGTCTCACTAGACGATGTCTGTTCTGAGACGGGTTATAAGGCAGTGGTTTTCAAAGTTTGCGCCACGGCGTCTTGGGGAACCGCGGCTTTGTCCGTGAATAGGCTGATTTAAAAAATTATTATTTATTTATTTATTCACGCCACATTTGGGCTTTTATACTTTATTAAATTACGTGCAATGATCATTTTAATTTTAAAAAATAACGACGTAAAATAAGTAACGCACATAATAGTAATAGAAATAATTAATGTAATAATAAATAAATAAATATGGCTTAAAGAAATCAAAGAAGAGGACTTATTTTATATATTAAAAGAACTTCGTAGGAGCTTAAAAACAATCAGTTTTTTAAATAAAATCTATTCCGCCTTTGTACAAAAATCCCTAGTGACGAGGACTATGCAAAACACTACAAATTGTCTTATTAGCTTTGTAAAAATTTATTAACCAAATCAAAAAATATGTATTGAAGCTAAAATTAAAAAATATATTTAATCTATGTGTTACTAACAAATCTCCGATGCAAGGACTTTTGAGGATCTAGAGTAATTTTATAAGTGATGAAACTTCATTTATACAAAAAAAAAGAATTGTGTTCTGACGAATACGGGGATAGGAGGTAAAATAACCTGTTTCCTTAAAACGCAGTGGGAAACGATGGGAAAACTCATGATCTAAAAAACACAGTGAGCTTCTGGAAAATTTGGAAATCTACCTTACATAACTACTTACTTCATTAAATATTTAAAATGTTTTATTAAAGTAGTTAAATGCGGTAGAATTGCTCATAACAAAATTATATAGGAGGATCTTATATAAATATCAGGTCAACTTGATTCAGTGTCCCGGCCCGGGTTGAGGTTGCTATGGATAGATCCAGTCTACTCATCAAATATCACTGTGTTGATTCTGGTTGACCCCTAGAAGCGAACCGCCGAGATACTCAGCTGGGCACTGAACACATAACCCCTAGAAGGGTGATCTAAACCAATAAAAAATTTGGTGTGTTCAATTTACATAAGACCTTTCGATGCTTAGGCCCCAGACAGACCAGCGAAAATGTTTATGTATTGAAGAAAGAATTTAGCCATTTGAAAATGTTTGACCACTTTTAGCAGAAGTATGGAAAAAACATGTTCGCATGTGGGCATATTTAAATTTCAGGTTTCAGTACTAAGGATGTAGAATTATTAATCTAAGCAGGGGCGTGCTTGGTTAAATTTTTTGATTTATATGATTGTCCCGATAAAAAAAACGAATAATTATTTTATTTTATTTATTTACATATACAATTATACTAGTGTAATAATATAAAAATATAATTTTATTATTTATGCAACGCAATGCTATCCATTTTGACATTACAGAAAATAAAGAGAGGGACAAAATGAATAAACATAAGGTAAAAAGTAAAGAAGAAAATAGGAAAATTTTGCGTACGAAGAGTAAATAGCAAAAATCAACAACAGAAACAGTAAAGAAAAGGGTTAAATCAGCATAATTAGTGAATTACAGAGTATTAGTCACTAAGTAGTCTGTAAAAGGAAGATGAAAAGAAACGAAAAATAATTTATTTTTTTTGTAAAAACATTTATTTTTCACTGCTCGGCTATACATTCCAGAGCCCAGAGTGCAGATGGTTTTCAGTAGTGCTAGTTAATGTTACATAAAATCTCTACACTTAAATAAAATAAAGAAAAAATGAAATAAACAAAATAAAAATAATATTAACATTTTTTACAAAACCAGTAACGATAGTATCCATTTCATTATTTATCAATAATATTGTATGTAGAAATACAATTTAACATAATGGTTTATGTTGAATTGTGATAATGGTGATAAAAAATGTTAGAAATTTTATAGCTGATATTTTGACTAGCGCAGACCAGTAAAAAATCAAGGGATTAAATAAATGTTATAAAAAAATACTTCCCGGCCGAGAATCGAACCCCGATCAGCTGATGGGAGACAACTATGCTAACCTTTGCACAACCAACTGTTTTAAGAACGGTGGCATAAATTCATTTATGTACCTGGTGAAAATAAGAATGAAGTATTTTTGAATTAGATTTGAAGTTATTATTAATTATATTATATTAAACATAATTTCGGTTGTGATAGTGTTAGGTTCCGTACTCACGTCACAATAGAAATTAACGGGGAGAGGGACGTCGGAGAGTTATTATTTACTACTTCCAAATAATGATAGTATTATTACGCAATACGATTAACATAATGTTTTTAAATAGAAAAATATTTATTAAATATTTTTAAAATTTATATTTATCAAAATCTAATCAGAAATATTACTTTTTTCTGACCGTCCCATTGTGTGTTTTACAAAATATTTAAAATACGAATATGATTTTTAAAGTGGAGAAAAATGTGTTTAATCATTTATCTGTGCGTTTTCGTAAATAAACGTAACCAAAGATCTGTAATCCGCATTACATACAAAAAAAGAACTGTTTTTTTTTGTACGAGTAAATAATGCTTTTGTAAAAAAAGCTATTTAAAAAAAAAGTAATATTTCTGATTAGATTTTGAAAAATGCTAAGCCTATGTAAATTTAAAAAATATTTAATAAATATTTTTCTATTTAAAAACATTATATTTATCGTATTGCGCAATAATACTATAATTATTTTGAAGTAATAAATAATAACGCTCCGACGTCCCTCTCCCCCGTAAGTAATTTAATGTTTATGAAATAAATGAAAACACCACCAGAATGGAATTCGTTTTCCTATGTAACCTTTGGACTGGGGAATGAATGAAATGGTTTGTTTTCGACGAATTAACGTAGAACCGCTCTGGAAGTTTCGTGTTACGATTTTGTACTCGGAACGTTATTAGCTCTGTTAGTCAGGTGCATCCATTGGGTCATTAGCTAATTTGTATTAGAGTACCAAGTCGCTCCATGTTCTTCTGTAAGTGTTATGTTTATAGTAGGTATATTCTTATATCGTCATAGAGGACTAAGTAGAAAAAGAGTTACCATTGGATAGTTTACCGTGGAGATAGCTAATCTCCGATAGGAAAGGGCACCTATTGTTGATGCTTCCGTTGAAACATCTACTTTCTTCTCATAAAAGACGCCTGTAGCTTGAAGAGAGTTACGAAAGTGCGGCGGAGACGCTATATTCATTCTTTGTGTGGAATTTTTGTTTTTTGGCTGCAGAATTACCAACCTAAGACTTTACATTTCGGAAATGTGACAAAAGTTCCAGAACGCCCCTGATATGTACACCGTAAGCACTGGGTGCAGACCGCCGGCTCCGCGTGCGAGTATGTGTGTGGCCCTCCATATTGTTTGCATACCTCCACAAATCACCGGTACAAATAAATGTCCAAAGCGAGTATCTCCGTCCGCCGCCCGCCACCCGCGCCCGCAGTACATCAGCGAAATAAACTGTTGCTTTTGCCGTTCCGCCCGGAGGAAACTTTGCGTATAAAAAGGATACCGAGCGTTTGAATTCCACACGTGAGAGCTCCTGAAGCGGCGTCCCTATCCCCGGCGCGAGACGCAGATAGCGGCCGGCGCGACTCTTGCCACATTTCCACGGAAATGGTTCTCTCCCATGCGCTATGGCGGGATTCTTACATCGCGTCGCCGTCGGTCGGTCGATTCGGGACGGCAATTTTGAGATAGCAATCGCGAGGAATATTGTTGCTGGTAACTATTCTCAAGGACGACTATTCATCTGGTAAGTGGTCCGCAAAGGCCGGACGAATAACTTGTCACTGTATAATATTGTTATTATTGGATTACATATTGTTATTTAAGTAAATTTCACGAATGTTACGCTGTATATCATTGAATGTTTTTACGCAGATAAAATATTTATATTTTTACACACTTTGTGTATTTATCAATGTTCTTTACTAGTGATACTTTTGTATGAACCATCAATTTAAAGATCAACAAAAAATATGTGGATTAATATTTATTATTTATTATTAATATGATTGAAATTGAATACATTTTAATTCAATATACCATAATTTAAGCAATGGTTATGTAGGGAAGCGGACTGTACATATTGGGTATACATGTTTAGATAATAATAAAGTGTTATAAGAAAATGATGCTTGAAATGGTTTACACGATAATGTTACAGAGTTCCTGATTTAAATAATGGAAAAAAAGGTTCATAGCAATTTTGATTTAGTAGTTATAAAAAACATAACATAATGCATGTAAGTACAATGTGACATAGGATATTTACCGTATAGCAAAACGGTACAATCTTATCCGGGTATATGTGAGTGTATTGTTTTTAGTTTGCTTGATTTTCGGGGATTTTAAGCTTATTTTGAAGTGTTTTTTAATTGAATTTAAGAGTTCGTTGGTATCTTTTATTTTTCTAATGTTTTCAGGTAGTTAATTAAAAAAAAAAACAATTCCTTGATATGTGTAATGGTGTTGTCCAAATGAAGTATTTATTTTAGATAGTGACAAAACGAATTAAAAACTTGTGCAATTTTCTATGATGAATTTGTATATTTGTTTTTCGTTTATTACCTGAAGAATTGATTTTCTTAAAATATTAATAAGAATTCGTACTTTAAATGGAGAAATCTCTAGTTTATTTGTTTTATAATTTTGACAACAGTTTTTGTTTACTGGGTTCAAGCAAGTATTATATGCTGACCCCCATCTAATAATGGCGTATTGTAAAATGGTTTGAATTAGTGCATAATATATTAAATACAAATGTTTTGTGGAAAAAAATTCTTATTCTTGTAGATATGCATATTAATTTTCTAATTTACAAAATTAATAAACATCACCAGTTGGGGATTCCAAGTCTCCCTGGCTCCAGCCGATTGAAAGCAGTTGGGACTCTTGTGCGGTACTAGCAAAAAAATATGTAAATCAATTTTCTAATGACAACAACTTGACACATTCGGTCCTTCCGTTTAAGTTTTGTATCGATAGTTGTTCAGAGATATTTGATTTTATTAGTTGATTTTAATTTTGTGCAGTTCGAGAGACTATGCGCTATATTTTAAGTAGAATGTCCATGAATTATTATATGAACATCTTTTGGGAGTTATTCTTTCATATAGAAAATGGAATAACAAAGGTTTTATGGCTATTTAATGATAGTAGGTTAGTATCGAAAAAAATCGTTATTGCATTTATGTCTTTGTTGGAATTGTATATGGGTTATTATCCTTCATTCTAGAGTACGTCTTTCAAAAGTTAAATAACCTAATAATTCGCCGCACAATTTGTAGGTACCGATGATTTTACTTAAAATACAGACCGTGATTTTTCACACAATATTTTATTATTATTTTTGAAACATTGCCACCTTTCGGATTTTACTCATGGAGTATAAGACATATACTATAATGTGAAAAATAAGTAAGCAATAAAAGCCCTTATGAGCGTGTATAATAACAAAGATAAATTTCGATAATATCTGTAAATAACACAGCAAGAATAAGTGTATATTAAAGGTATATAAAAATTAGGACCGATGAAAAAAAATAAAGAAAAAATATTATTAAAATAAAATTACGTTAATAATACATCAAATTAAATGGTTTAATAATATTTCTACACATCATAAATATTTAAATATATCATTATAATAAGTAGAGATATGTGTTTAATATTTCGTAGTAAATAATAAATTTACAGAAGTACATCCTCAGCGAATATTTCAGGGCAGATAAACGAGTTCGTGAGTAGATTGTATCAGCGATACATTTCATATATCTGAGATATGCGGTATACGAAAATATTACCAAAGTTTTGAATTCTATGTAACGGAGTGTTAAATTGTGCGGCCGTTGCAGTATTGTTACATTAGAACGGTAATGATAATCTTGTATTTCTGGCCGGTACATGAATGTTTATTAGCTGAACTAAATCAGGGCAGTCAATTTCATTATATAAGATTTTAAATAATAACGCTAGATCGAAAATAATTCTTCTATCAATCAAATGAAATAAGTTCATTAATCGTAACAGATAGGTGCGGTTTAATTGTTCTCCCGGTATATTTTCTTCATAATTCACAAATCTTAGGAATTTGCCTATTCTATTCTATCCTTTCTATTACATGAGCGTTGTAGTGTGGAAAACATATATTATGTGTTACTCTGCCATCGATATGTGAATTAGATCTGGTAGATATATTGAGTACTTGAGGAGACTTATCACTAGATGGCGCTGTACATATGTGATGAACGTTAGTAATATAACAATATGAGTGAAACAGTGGCTTTAATGTATGGCTGCACCATTAGGTTCCGCTTACCCAACCCCTGGGAGACGTGTCGATAGTGTGCATGTTTTTCACTGAAATCTTTAGCTTCGCCGCTAATCTATACGTTTCTTATAGCGGGGCGGTGACGGGGTTATGACGCGGCAGAGTCGCACGTCGCATCGCTTTTTACGTCGAAAACAATAGAAAGATTAATGACACATCGCGGGACCTGGGACATGTTTTCTCAACGCCGCGAGGGTGCACGACGATAGCGCGCTCCGCCTTCGTGGCTAACGCGAAGGTCTGCGATTAATATTGCCTTATCATAGTTATCATCATTTTTATTTGTCGCATTTGAAAACATTAACTGAGCGCCTCAAGAAGGAAAGAGTATACTTGCCGCCCATTTTGGTGGCAAAAAATTCAGACAAAACTTGGAATTACACGTTTTTTTTGGTTCGGTGCAATCAATAAATCGATTTTGACAGATGACTCGATTTTTCATAGTCCAAAACACCCTTCAAATTGTTTTAGTCCATTCGAAGCGCCATTTCACAGCAATGTGGAGAGATTGACAATTATAGTGATGTCATCTGATTCAAAATAGTATCGAGCTCTTATCAATTCGGATCGGGCATATTTTAACGAGGCAAAAAAAGTATTCTGTCATGGAAACGCGTTTAAACAATACTATCATTTTAGTTAGACGATGAACATATATATAAATATTTTTAAAATTATTGTAAGTTGACAGGAGTTTTAGAAGATTATAGTACTGTGGATAGCACGAAAAATTAGATGTTTTTCACATTTAATATAAAATACTTATCTAGTCTTCTGATTTTGTTCCACGTATACTAGATGACAGAGTTTTCTCCTCCCGAGAACTGTCATATAATAATAGTAATAATCATGGCGAGGCGGGGGTTGACGAGGCGGAGGTGGCGGCGAGAGGTGGTGGGGTGGTGTTTGCTGACGACTGTCACGTGATCAAGAACATATTGTCTATCGATGGATCACATTGTCAATTGCAAACATCGCGGCGTTCAAGCATCGGGAAAACTCTAGCACGGCAGAAGTAAAAAGGAAGCAGCACAAGGATGAAGGATGTAGTGTTTGCATCACTGCGTTAAGTGTGAAGTGAAAGGGAGAGCTTTGGGTTCAATTCCAGTAGCAGTACAAGAAATAAGGAATTTAAGTGAGAACATGTTATGAAATTACATCAACATTTCATATTAAATGTTCATTAGTTAGTTCCTCTTTTGGCTGTCTGTACATATTTGTTTTGTATAATATTTTTAGTATTAAAGGGCTAATAACAGAAGATAACATCGTAATGAGGAATTTGAGAACAAAATATTATAATCAGATCAACAAAAATCCGCTCCGAATAAATAAGTTTTATAAAAATATGGTTTTACGTGTAATTCATAAATTAAGTCTAGAAACATCGAAAAAAAAAACACATGTAATCGACTTAGTTCTGACGTCATATAATCCGCATATGACGCTATAATGGATTAGATTTACAACCATATGTCGTCATATGAAACAAAATTCCTTAGCGCCACTTCGCCCGAGAAACAAAAAATTCGGCAGTTCATATTTAAATCTTAAATATTTTTTACAAATGTTATTGAAAAAGTTAATGATTAAAATATAATAATTTTTAACTTGCCTATATAAATACTTGCATATTCCTAGTGTGAGAGATACGGTAAAAAATATTATATATACTAATAAAAAATTATAATACAATAAAATGACATAACTGAAGTTCAACTACATCAATTTTTTTTAATCTTTTATATCTTTAAATTGTTAAATTATGTATTTTTATTTTTTATTACTAAATTGTAATTTTTATAATTTACAATAACCTATCTGTACAAACCGCTATTGTAAATTGCCATCCCAATAAAGGCGTACACGCCTATTGAGATGGGCAATACGTTATCACAGCAATAAATAACAAATGTTTGAAATTAGATACATGTATACGTAATTCAAAAAAATGGGAACAGTGAAAAAATACTGCTATTAAGAAGAGACGGCATTTCTTGTAAAATATTGTGCAATACATCGAAATTTTAGATAGAAAAAAAATCTTCTCTATTTTTTTACATCTTTGCGAAAGTGTGTTCGTATCACAGCTCCGCGAGCTAAATATTCCCCCCGTTTGACCTGTGGATTCCGTTTGCTGGCGTCGATTCATCTCTGTCACGGACATTCCTATCAGCGGGGAGATGTCGGCCGGGGACAAGTGGTTTGCTAATTCCTCCCGCGGAGCATTCACTCCTCCCCAAACACCCACCCGGCCATTGTGGTCGTCGCACCGCTGGAAAATAATACATCACCGCTTGTTAATAACGGGAAACGCGATCGATTATCCAGCGCATCTTGTTTATAAAGTCTTGCAATACAATGAATCGCCTCACAACATACCCCAATTAAATTGGGATGCTATAGTCCCACTGGTTCCATAAAAATTTCTGTTCTTGCGCTGAAATGTCGACATGGGAATTTGAATGTAATTAAAAACATCCCATTTTCAGTACCGACGAAATTGCAGCATTTAAATAGGTTTGTTGACATTTACGTACAGTTTTTTTTAAATATGATTCACAATTCATTTTATTTTACAATTTCGTTAAACCTATGTGCGGCAGGTAAAAGGGTCCAATTCACTGTCAGTTTTAAAATTTCAATCGTAAGAAATGTTCCTGTAAAAAATATAATCATTTTCTTATGGTGACGTCACGAGCATAAACCAAATATTATTAAAAAAATAAATTATTTAATTTTGTTTAGGAAATAAATAGATTTTATAGATAAGTGTGCAAAAAAAGAAATCATATTGTAGATCAACATATTTCGATTAAATGAATCCATAGTACCTACATAATATTAAAAATAAAAATAAAGTTTTCGTATTATTAATATAATCAAAGTGAGCAGGAAATAACAGTTTAGGGGTACGCATATATATTATTAAAAAGAAAAAAAAAACAGTTAATTAACTAAAAATAACAGAAAGTTTTCACGTAATTTAAAGTATCAATTCAGTAAACATCAATTTAAATGATTTAAAATTATAATTGAAAATGTTTACATCTCGTAGGGTATTGCGAGTTTGGCAGGTAATTCCTATTAAAGAGTTTTGCGCAAATTTGGATTATCCGTTAAATTTAATGAAAAAAAAACTGTAATATTATCCAAATTTACATGACACGATACAACATTTTCATAAATTAGTCAAAATGTTTTGAAAGACGATGTTTATTTTAAGTAACACTATAAACCCAACAGCCGTTCTTAAAAGTCTTCAATAACATGTATTTAAATAAATCATTATTACGAACATTTTTTAACTAGAATTTCCGTATTTTCATTAGATAAATCTATTCACATGAACTTTTCAAAGCTAGTTGAAAATACATGAAGGAGGCCCATTGCATTTCCCAAGCTTGCAAACTAAATTCACTGTGCCCGAAATTCGCCGTAATAGCGTTAGAGCGACAGGTCCGTGCATTGCATGTACGTCCCACGACAGCGACAGTTATTTCCGCCGTTGTTAGCGACAGTGACGGGAGGAAAACGTTGGCATATAGGCTCAATGCTCGTACCTATAAGCGAGGAAATTTAACGTAAAAATGGAAAAAAAATGGATTGCTATCGACAGTGTAAAAAATCTATGTTAATTTTCATTGCCCTATAGGTAAACATTAGTCAAATCAATACAACGATTACTAATCAAAATCATCGTTCGTTTGAGCCTCGAAAATGTTGAAACATTCACTTGTTTGAATCATTTAGATTTTGGCTCGTCCATGTATTAATAATAACAATAAAAAAATAATTATTTCTATAGCGCCATTTTCGTGAGGAAATCACCTCAAGGGCGCTTTACAACATAATGTACCTAACCTATAACTTATTACTTAGACTTCAATCTATTCATTTACAACTAAGATTTATTACTAATAGCTTAATTCAGATTTATAATATGTGTAATTTCTTCAAAAGTTTGGTATTCACTTTATGGCGTCACTATTAATAAATGAATAAAAAGTTACTTTGTAATCACCACTTTATTAATATATACATATTAACATGTTTCAAAAGCGATGCTTTCCTCATAAGGAATATGCAAAATGTTAAAAAATAATAATGTCAAGTAAAGACAAACGATTAACATAGAAGATAATAAGACAATTTATAAACATAAACTAAAATTTACAAGCCTCTCTCATACTAATAAAGTTGGTTGTTTACAGGTGAAAATATAATAAAAACAGTAATTATTGAATGGAACACTAGTATATATTGATTAACTTGGCGGGTTTGCGATAAGCCGACGTAGCTCAACGGTAGAGCATCTAACCGGACATTAGAAGGGTGCGGGTTCGAGTCCTGCCGGCGACATTTATCTTTGCTCGGAAGGTTTTTTCAATTTGGATGAGTGTTTTAAATTAATAATTATTGTTTATAAAAATAATAATTGTTACCCTTTGCGCTATGCACAAAAATCTTGTCTTAAGTTTTTAAGAACTTTAGTTTATCAATTAATAAACTAAAATTGATTAATATAGGTAAGTAATTAATAAAAAATTTTAATTAAAAATTATTGTAAAACATTGAATAACAAATTTATATTAGAAATTAAAAAATAAATTATTTTCATTATTAACATTAATATGAAAATTAATTCAAGAGACAGCTATTTTAAAAAAAAAGATTATTAATTATATTTAATTGATTATTAACACTTTTTCTGATTTCTAAAATTTCAAATTTGTCTAATTGTAAACCGATTATATTTGCAATAATTTTTTTAAACCTTTATTTATATCAAAAAAAATGTTAAAGTAGTGTTTACAAAGTAATTTAAATTCATTTATAATAATAACGACTTACATCTAAGACTTATATAGCTAGCGACTTATTATTTGTATTGTATCTCTAGTGAATAAACAAACATTTATATCAATCCATAAAACACGATTAATAATTGTGTATTTACACTATTAATATATATATATATATTATTGTGTTTAATTTGTAGAACTCCATTTACTGTTTTTTTTATAATTTAAAGTAAATCAAATTTCCACTAAACTCTAAAATTATAATTCCTTAAAATAATTCAGGGGTTTACCACACACATTTAAATTCATTGCTAAAATAGCATTCACGTCATTTTAAAAACAATTGAAACATCTGCCACCATTAAAAGCGGTGAAAAACAGATTTCAACCAGTAAGCACCCCATAGAATAAAGAATACTTATAATCACAATTATTTTATGAGTAATTCGGTTTTTACCAAAGATATTAATAAATTATTTAAAAACCATTCATAAAAATGGGTAGGTTCTTATTGGGGTCTAACCAAACCGAAGGCCGAATCAGCTGTCACAATAATAATAAAAAAAAAACTCAGAAAAACTTGTGGAAACTAATAATGACATTATGAAATTTTATTAAGCTTAAATAAATAAATAAAATTATTATATGATATACCTACCTATTTACTTAAATGGATTTTCTTAGAGTTCATTAAAATCTAAATCTAAAGTACGACAGAAAACAACTGCGGTCGTTGGAAAATTCGAACGTCCTCCTTGAAAACTTTGCGTAACTCTGTTACTTTTTCGTAAAGGAAGCTATCAAGTAAACAGTAACGGGTATCGGTACCCTAACAAAACATTAATAACGTGCCAATACTAAAATAGTGTACACCTACCTGTAACATTCACGCATTAAAAAAAAATGTATTTAAATCATCCGTGAGTTTACTACTCCTTGATAAGTATTACACCCATCTGACAACTTCAAACGTAAAATAAACATCATAATTTCAGCTTTGTTAAAAGGGATTTCAGAAAAAAAAATTCCAGTGGCTTGGCGCTAAATTATATGCAAGAAGAACACACACGCATTAAAACAGCGAATGTCAAATTAAAATGCACGAAAGAATTAGCAATGCGGCATAACAGGCGCTTAAACTTAGCTAGGCGCTGATTACGTATTGCAGAAACTTCCTACGTATGAGCCGGGTGTAAAATAAATAATAATCGATGTGAATTAGAGAGGAGCAAAGTTTGCGCAAAGTGTTAAGCTTCTCAGTAGGGTGGGCCGTTAATGCATGGAAGTTTTTTTAAAATTGAGATATCGTTCTCTTTGGCCTTAAACCTTGTCCATGACTAATTTAGCCTAATATTTCATTTTGAATATTCACGTTCTAAAGTAAACTTGTTCGGTGCCGATAGTTAGATAATTTTATTGGATTATTGGTGTTTTACATATTTATTTTTAACTATCTTGTTTTTCTATAATTAATTTTTTTTTAATGCAATGAAAAGTACCTACAATATAATTTTTTTTAGAGTATTTTTTGGCCGCCATGATAGAAATGTCCCTGTGTAATGGCAGACGAAAAAGTAAAATGTTTTTGAAATCTTTTGCCTCTGCGATAGAGTGCCCTTTATAGAGTCCCAACTGATCGGAGCCATTGAGACAATGGCATCCGCAATCGGGGTATGTTCTGAGGTTGGAGATGGTGAAAGGGGTAGAAAATGGGGAAAAGGAAGATAGGAAGGTACCTGGATATTCATATCTGGTCACTAAAGACGGATTTTCAAACAACGTCCTTATTTCGAAAGGTGATCAAACTAATATGCGCATTGAGACTCCTGACGTATCAAAACAAAATAAAAAAATATTTGCGGCCCACCCTACTCAGTAGTGAGTATAGGTAGTAGGGTGGTAGCTGGTAGTAGGGCTCAACTGGAATATTTAAAACGCCCGCCTGAATCAGAGGAGGGACGGAGACACAGCCGAGAGTTCTCAAGCCAAGATAAATGTCAGCCATGTTTGATTTGGAAATTAATTTGAATATTCACGATCCAGACACGCTTAGCTTCCATGTTGAAATTTAAATGCTGAATAATCCCTTTTACCATTACATTGCTTTACTACAATATTCGTACATTATCATATTATTAATCTTAATTCTTAGTAATTGCGACAAATCATAGATTAGCCATACATGGAAAAATAACCGTTTTAATCATACAACGTGTCTTAAGTCAACGGGATTAAAATTTAATACAGAAAAATAATACTGTATTTTTACTTAAACTTAAAGAAAGGTAGATACTTTCCGTAGCACCCTGGTGAAAGACAACCACATAGAATCGAAATATTGCTTCAAATTTACTTACTTACCAGATACTTTTCTACCTTCCTCTTCACAATCTCTTTCCTCTCCCCACTACCTCCAGCCTCACAATATACCCCAATTGGGGATGTCATAGTCTCACTGGGTCCGGTAAGTAGGGAGCAGTTTCTGCTCTTGTGCAGTTTTCACATTAAAACATACGTATTTGAAAACATTCTTATTCACCAAATGAAGTGTGACTGAAAAATATATTAAAAAAAATACTATTTATTATATTGATTAGCAAACTATAATATAAAATACTGGTAAGTCGATAAATGTGAATCTTCTCAGAGAATTGATCTGTTTCGTGTATGGCATGGATGAAGCTACATAATCTAATTGAATCTGCAATGAAATGCCTCCGGGAGGGCCGCTGCAGACCCCGACCTAAATTGGACAGCACATTTTGATCTCAGTTCTGGAGTTCACGATTGCTCGGGAAAGTAAGAAATAAAAGAGGCGGTGTATCAGAGGATGTGGAATCCCCTAATGGATAAGCGAGTATCTTTGATTGTTGAAATGTTCAGGAAGCATCTTCACGATGAAAGGATGACTATGAAATATATAATAATTGTAGTACATGTTGAATTTTAGATAATCTTTGTAATGAAATAATTACGATCTGATTCAGAAATCATCTGGTATAGACATACTCCATAGAAATAGATAAGTTTTACGATTAAATAATATAGAAATTATAAAAAAATCCATTTAAAAGTAAACAATTAGATTTATCGAGAATTTTAAAGAATTTTAAATTTAATGAAAATAAAACAATAACTTAGTTTATAACCACGAGAATTTTATTTAATTTTATTACGACCGACCGGTTTCGCTTAACATAAGCATCTTCAGGGTACAAAAATTAAACTGATCAAAAATACATAGTGTGTGTTTATATATACAAAATAGAATAAGACAGAACATAACATAGAACAAAGAAAAAATGAGATAGCATGAAATAGCATGAAATAGAAATAACCGAGCGAAAGAGACAGAAGTGCACATAATGGAATACCAAGGAATAACTGAACAGGTGATTATGGGATGGGAAATTTTACGAGATTATAGGGAATATACCTAATATTGGGCTATTGGACACATTTAGTTGATTATTAAGAATTTTATTTTTGGTTTTAACAGCTTTCTTTATTTCTAGTGATTCTAAATTATTTAATCTGTATCCATGACCATTTTTATGAAGAATATTAGCACCGGTGCTTTGATTGAAGGTATGATCTTTATCAATAAGGTGATTGGCGAATTCTGCGATTGGCGAAATTTTTTATCAATAAGGTGATTGGCGAATTCTGCGATTGGCGAAATTTTTCATAGAACTATGAACTATGAATTTAATCGTAGAACTATGAACTCCAGTGAAAAATACAATGGCTTTAAAAAATTATTCACATAGATCAGCAAACGTCGATTCTGAACATATAACTTATATTATATATAATTATACGTAGAATTTATAAATCGATATTTAAAAATGAATAAAAAATCATCTCATCAAAACACCTTGTTATGTTGGTACCATTGCATTTAGATCATCTGACGTCACGTGAGCATTCTGTTTATGGACTAGAATGGAAATTTTTATTTTTCAACTGTGTTTTGTATTTTAATACGTATTTTTTTTCAAATTAAATATGATGGACAAATTTTAATAATACGATAGTTTGTGTAGGTCTTTTATAAATCTTCAAATAACCAAATAATTTGAATTCTTCAAAAAAATAAGATATTGATTTTAAAAACGTGTTTTTAAAAGGTGTTTACTATAATTCTAATTTTATGTAGGATTTGTAAAGCGGAACGTTTTAATATTTAAAAGTTTGAAAAAAAAAAATTAAAAAAAAATAATTTCATTAATAATAAATATTTCCACGCGAAAGAAACCATGCTGACGATTACACCACCAACTATTGTAAGAGCGGCGGTATAAATTCATAAAATTCATATATACCGAAAATGTATTTTGTATCTTAGAATTTTAGAATCAGAATGTTACGTAGCATCATATCACGTTCGATATTATATTGTTTAATATTTTAATTTATAATCATGACGGAGGATCAGGCTGATCCGAAATCGGTTGGTTTACATATCGAATAAAGTGGCATTTAAAAAAATATATCATTATAATGTATACCCACAAAGTGATTTCTTTATATGAAACTTTAATAAAGAATGACTTCAAATGATTAAAATTAAACTTCTTTTTCTCAAATAGGATAGAAATTTAACAAAAGTCGTATTTATAATGTATAGTAATGAATTATTGACATATTTGTTTATGTATTCAACAGGGTAATAATTGCAATTATTACCGTATTGGGAAAAAAATAAGTTTTTTTCATACGTTTTTTTACTTTGTTTATGTTTTGTTTTACTTTATTGTTGATACTTTTATTACACTTTGTTTTTGATTTATTGTTAATCCTCTTTTTACACTTTGTTTTTGGTTTTTTGTTGATCCCTTTTTTACACTTTAAATTTTTTTTTGTTGATTCCCTTTTTACACTTTGTTCTTACTTTATTGTTGATCGTTTTTTTACACTTTGTTTTTGCTTTATTGTTGATACCGTTTTTTTTTTATTTCTTTGTTCATACTATGTTTAGACGGTATTTGTAAAATTTTTATACCATATTTCTAATTGCTTGATTTTATATAAAGGTAATATTTTATTTTATAACAATTAATACAAAAATGTTTCACACCACGTTCACAATCGATTTAAAATCGTACTTTCATTTAAATCTAAATTGAAAAAAAAAACTTGTATTGGACAATACAACGATAGCAAGGAGCACAGAAAATAATCCACAAAGATGACTAAATATTACATAATAATATTAACTCACGACGGACGATTCATCTAGTTCCATTTATATCATGGCATATAACATATCTTCCTATCTTTTTAAAGTTTCTCCACCGGCGAATATACAGAAAGCTGGTCTGAGAATATCGTATCTCATGTGTTCCCTGAAAATGTGAAACCGATAGCATTTCGTAGGATCTCCAACAAACACCATTCGGATGTTGATATAAATTTTACTAGATGACCTCGTCGTAAGATATACAACGTTAAATAATTATATAGGTATTCATAACCCTATTTGGCATCGTAAAAAATATCAATAAAAGCATAAAAAATATTTTATTAATTTAGTCTTTAATTCAGTAGGACTGGGTGGATACACTCGATAGTGCAAAGCCAAACTGCCATATAATACGAGATATATACAAATATGAATTGAGAAATGAATATAATATAATTATAGTTAATAATATCATAGAATAAATTAAATTTATTTAATTTAAGGGATCGTCTTTCAGGGTGTTATCCATCCATCGCTCATAAAGTGAAGAGCTGAGCCACTCGGGTGCAGCCACGATAATGGCGAGGGTTGACTTCCGTGTTCTGTCCTAGAAGCTGGCTAGACGGTGGCGAAGTAAGGCGGGGAATGAGTGGACCCTCCCTTGAGTGAACATCGTAGAGGCACTGCAGAACCTTGGAAGTTGCAGAAGTTGCCTGTATGCATTGTTGTAGCATACCCTCAGGTTGTCCATTGCGCTGCTGAATATTGTGTCCACAGCTCAGATGTGTACAGGGTAGTGTAGTATCTCGTAAATAGCAGTTTCCTGACATGGTCACCACGGTGGTCGAACCGCCTTGAGAGCATTTTATATCTTCCACATCTTTCATGTCTTCTGTAAGGATATTTCTTCTGGCCAGATTGGCGGGATATTTAGTGGCACCTTGTTGTGTTCGAACACAAGGATAACTGAATTTTTGGAGTAGTACAGCAATTTATTTGATTTTGCGTACTCTTCGCATATTCGAACAAGTCGTTTCATCGCATTAATCGATGGTGCGAGCAACACCATGATATTATTTCTCCTTTGCCCGCAGATATGGCAACCGATTCGTGATTCGGTAGGCTCTTGTAGGAGGTCATAAATGTATATATTATACATAGTTGGAAATATACTACCCCTTGCCTGACTCCGTTTTTAAGGAATAGGGGTTTAGAAGAAGAACGAGCTTGATAAACTAACAATATTTTAGTCGGTATCAACTGTCAAATGTCAACGGCGTTTTGCGGTCGTACTACCGAGTGTCGGCTAATTACCGATATTGATTTACCGTATTAATTTTAATGATAGCCGATGTAGCAGCGTCTTGTTAATGCACATAGGTACTATAGTTCGATCAAAAACAAAATACCGTATCGCAGCGTTGTCCGGAACGAAGCGCGGTGCGGGAGGTAAGCGCAACGCGGCAAATCACTAACGAATGCCCCTTTTGCGCATAGCAAGATATGTGCATCTTTGCATTTTATTCCGAATTCCGAAATGGATTAATCCGGATATCGACAAGAGCCGCTATGGGCTATATTTTATCGATGTAAGTATCTGTATAACCAATTTGATGAGCATTTGTGACTAACCCCCTTCTATGCGAAAGCAGTGCAAGGACACTTGAAGGTTTAGAGTTTTTTTTTAAATATAGCTACGTTTAATTAAAAAAAATTTGAGTCTTGACGTGCACTTTGGAGGAATAACCATAAGTTACTTATACCCGGGAGGGAAAGTGTTGGGTAATATCAATTGTGCATTTTATTTTGATTATAGCCTCCTAGTGGGTTTCTTTCCACATCGGGCAGTTAGTTGCCTTGTCCGCTTGCGGTCCTGCCAGATCTGGTCATTCCGGCAGCGACTAGTTGTATCTAGCGTACTCTGTGCCCACGCCTCTCGGGCATGCAAATACATAAAGTTTCCGGGGATTTTGGTTAACGGCACCGACGTGTCTGCCCGTCATGGGTATAATCTCTTAAATTCTACACGAAAACAAACCCGAACTTTTTCCTTCTCCCTCCCGATCCTGCCTGCGACACCGGCGCTGCGTGGGCTTCGTAAAGACACTCAGAAAAAAGAAATTTCGTAAATTAATTAACAATGTGATTTTGTACATTTTTAATTTCAGGTGCATAATGAGCAATTCATTTCTATTTCTCTTCTTCTATTTTTACTCGTTGAAGATAATATGAAACTCCTAAAATGAAACATGAAATCGAAGACACTATGAATATTATCTTCAATGATTAAAATATTATATAACGCTGAGGTTTCTAAGCTTCAATAAGTTATTTCTTCAATAAATGTATAATTATTTTTTCGGCGTCAATATTAATAAAATTAATAAGAAATTCTTTGTTTACACCACCGTTTAATATGATATATAAATATTAACATACATATTGTAATAATAATAAGATATATTAAAGAGCCGTGTAAATTTGGAATTTCTTATATAGAAGAATCCTGATAAGTTTTTCAAAAATTGGATATTAATCCTAGACTTGTAGAAACAGTCAACAGATGTCCCATATAAAAAAAAACTGGGATACGTATACCTGAGACATTATCTAAAAAGATTACAAATAAATTCAAGTACACGGTATATGGGAATTAATTGAAGATTTATTTATTTATTTTATTATAAAAATGCCCAGAGGGCTTTTACATACAGATACATAATTTTTAAATCACATAAGAAAAACAAAAAATAGAAAACATGCGCAAAAGTTAAATTACACTTGAAAAAAGTAAAGTTACACTTGAAAAGTTACGACAAAACTACTTGAAAGTACTTGAAAGAAGAAAAACGAAAAACTGCACCAAAGCTAAAAATACAGAAAAAAAAAACTTAATAGTACCAATGTTCATAAAGTCAATATTAACATAAATAACAAATAAGTAAATAATGTGAAAGTTGTAGTCAACAATAATTTATAAACTAGGCAGAAACAATTCGTTCATCCATCTTTTGAAATTTGAAGATGATATTTACAGTTTTTAGAAACCGAAGCAAGATATCAATATAAATGAAAAAACGGATTGGGGTAGCTGTCGCTCAGTGGATTAGAGCGCATGGTCGCGGATAGACCACGAGGTCCTGGATTCGAGTCACAGTTACTGCCGTTATTTCTGTTTAATGTTTCATTTTGATAGTTGTTAATATTATTTTCATATATTAAAAAATATGTTATACACTCACCATAATAATTATTATAAGGAAAGATAAATACTAGATTAAGCAAGTGATAATTCAAGGGAGGATTGTTCACTTCATTGTTTCGTGACAATCTACGTGATTGGTACGAGTACAGCTCCGTAGAGTTATTCTAGGCTGCAGCCTGCAGGATTATATGAGAGGGCGCCAGAAGTAGAACTTATTTTAAGTAGTTCTAGGCAGCTCCCAAATAATGAAAAGTGTGGATACTGTGCATTCCCAATCTCCCCCACAATATCAGCGATTGCTTCGTTTTGTTCACAAATAATAAGTGTGTCAACCCATATTGTCTCTATCGTTTGATTATGTCAATCTAAATTGTGTGTTTGTAAATGTATTCCCTAAATTACAATATTCAGAGAGACATTAATTACATTAAAACAAAAGAGAAAAACAATGCAAAAAACAGTCTACCGATACATGTATATATTTTTTAATATTTTCTTTACAGGTATTGAAAAAAATCGCTTACCGCCTATATCATCTTTCTGTCTCTGACAATGTTTTTGTTGCAGATCAATGAACTTTTGCTGTGCGAACCAATTCATTGTTACGCGGATGACAGTACAGTCCGTGATAGCTTTTTGTTTGACAAGCCCCCGAAGGGCACACAAAGTCCAACGGCTCGCAGGGCTTTGAAGCAGAGAATGGACGGCTACCTCGAGAGGGTTTCCTCTTGGGGTAAGAATAACCTCGTCGAATTTAATGTTTCAAAGACCCTATCATGTTTGATTACGTCCAAAAGGGATCGGAATGACAATCAAGTCTCCTTCAACGGAAGTAATCTTACCTACATGCCTTCCATTGATATGCTTGGTGTAACTTTAAGTGACCAGCTCGGGCTCCATCGATGCCAGAGTCAAGTTAGGCTCTCAAAAGCAGGGCGTACAGTATAGGGCCCGGAGTTACTTTAATAGTACATAACTGCTGACCCTTTACTAATAGCAAGTGCGCCCTACTGTTGAATTTGGTAGCCACCTCTGGTCTGGAGCCCCAAAATACCCCAAAAACCCTTAATTCCGTGCAGAAACGGGCGACACATATTGCAATCTTTAGAGCACAGGCGTTAGGTGGAAATGCTGTCCTTCTACCGGTATTTCAATAGAATATATATGGGAATTAATTGAGGATGATATTAACAGTTCTTAGAAGTCGAAGTATGATACCGATAAAAATTATGGGATGGATTTGGGTAACCGTTTCTCAGGTCTCAGATAGAGCATGAGGTCCTGGGTTTGAATCTCAGCTGTTACCGTTGTCTTATTATTTTCTGTGTTTTTTCGGTTTCATGTATCGATTTGGGAGTTGTTAATATTATCTTCAATGATTAAAAATGTATTTATTATTTAAAAATTCATAATACATGCATAATTCTATCACAATGCAACGTTTGAATATTTCTGATTATAAATTGTTTCGATATTTTAGTAACTAAATAATAGATTTTTTAATTTTTTTTTTATTTAAATTTAATATATTTTATTAATTCGTCATATATCATAGCACCGCAAATCAATAACTTTTGACTTTAAAAAAAAAGTTAGTCTTATTTGATCACTATTCCTGGTCGTAGAGGGAAGTGGAAATATGAAGGATTAAATTATTTTGGACACCTGGATATTCAGTTTTTACTTACATTTGACTTGTATAGCAGACCTGCAAAAAATCTCGGAATATTAAAAAAAGTTAAAGAATAATTTATTTTTTTGCTTACCTTATGTTTTACCCCACTCCTGTGCGTATGTTTATGTTCCAAAAACTATTACACTTATTGCAGGTTATTATAGTTTTGAAGTGTTAAATAATATTCATAATAATATTGTGTTCAAGGGGGGTTGTGTGTTGTGCGCCATATATATTGCTAAAACAAAGAAAGATTACCTAGAAAAGAGTTTTAATTTAATATAACAGAATCAATTTTATAAAAGACTTCTCCTGGATTTAAAATATTGGAAATTAAGATTAATCATAGAATATTAAAAATAAAAGTGAAAAAAA
Source organism: Halesus radiatus (assembly GCA_022606495.2). NCBI lineage: Eukaryota > Metazoa > Arthropoda > Insecta > Trichoptera > Limnephilidae > Halesus > Halesus radiatus. The sequence goes on along the minus strand of JAHDVE020009785.1, from coordinate 125,416 downwards.
ATATTGTCACGGCCGAGAATCGCACCCCGATAAACTGCTTGAAGGCGACTATGCCGACCATTACACCACAAACTGTAAGAACGGTATCATAAAATCATTACTATTTCACAATATCTGATTCATAAAAAAAATTCGAAGACAATGTAAAAAATTGGATTAAAAGTTATGATAGGGCATTTACCGGAGCACTCACCCAAATTCGAAGTTATTGATTTAACCATTTACGGAACATATCTTAATATAAGTGTATATTCATAGGTGTTATAAAATTATAAAATAATATGCGAAATTACTGCCTCAACACAGGTTAGCCTAGTGAGGCGGGTTATGTGAAACTTCAACTTATAACTATATATTTCTGTTATTCTATATATTCTTTACATATTACCTGCTGTTATTATATTATTATTTTTTTTAATTTCTTGTATTTTTTCGGCATTCACTATATAGCAATTTCTAGACATTTTGTTTGGAAGTTTTAATTTCCTATTAACTTTGACTTCTCCTACCGCCCACCCCCCCTCCAAATCACCACTCCCTCTACCCTCACCTATTTTCTGTACTTGTGTCATTTTAAGTTAGTTTTAACAACGCTCGTCAATGGCACGGTTGTGTCGAAACCGGTAGCGAATTTATTAATCCAAAAATAGCAAAAGTAAATGGTAAATTAAAACTTCAAAACAATATATATATATTTTTATTTCTTTTTTTTATATCTACTTTATATACCACTGTACACTTTATTGTACAAGTAATTCAATTACAGTTAAACTTAATTACAATAAAGATATTATTATTATTTGTACTGCACAGTTTGTTCTTATTAGTGCCGGAAAGGTTTATAGATTAGTTTGAATGAAATCCAATATGTAAAGCTGTTGCTATAACGTTTTAAAATTAGTATAAAAACTATTAAACCCTCCATGTTTTATTAACGTTAGCCAATAGATATACCACTCTGGTTAGCCACAGATTGCATATTCAAAAGAATAAGGTTTTTTTGGGAAGAATATTTTCAAAATGAAAAACACGAGTGGTACCCACTTATGAACTTTATTATTTAGATTTTTAAAAAATAAACGTTTGGAATGAAATAAAATATTCAAACGAATGTTTCTTTACTTGGAGATAGTTACTTTCGCTGTCAAATCAATTATGGCACCCCAATGACAAGTGAAAAATCCCGAGCAAGGCCGGGTACACACCAGCTACTTGTTTATAATAATAATTCACATTTCTACAAAACATCCAGTGGTTACTTCGCCGTGTCAGTATACTCTTACCACTTTTTGGATTCAATGTCTAACAATAGCGCCAACTTGCTGCCTTCCGCAGATGTGTATAAATAAGCGAATTACTCCGGCGAATGACATTCAAAGTGGAGATATACAATAACAATTATAATAGACTCGTGATTAATGGCTTTATTATTCAAGTCCCCTTCTTCAGGGAATGCTGGCGTCTTCGTCTACAGATATACACGGCTAACTAAGTAGCCGAGCAATCTAATTTATATATGTGCTTAAATACGTATCCCAAATAATTTAAATGGGTTCTACGTGCGCGTGCCTAGGGGAAGTATTCCCTTAATAAATGTAGCTGCTTCCTGTTGTCGCTGTTTACACGAATGAACATTTAAAAAATGTGTTTATTCACATAATCTTTACTGTTTAAATTAATGAGAGAATTATTGCAAGAGTATATAAAAATATTTAAAATAAAAAATAAATTGCCACGGCCGAGAATCGAGCTCCGATCAACTGCTTGGAAGGGAACTATAAATCTATAAATCATTATTTAAAAGTGAATAAAAAGTCAGCTCATAAAAACATCGTATTATGTTGGTACCATTGCATTTGGAACATCTGACGTCACGTGAGCAATCTGTTTTCGGATTAGTATGGAATTTTATATTTCGATTTTGTTTTGTATTTTAAACATGTATTTTTTTAGTTTTGGGCGAAATTTTAACTTAATTTGATGACTTTAAGCTCTATGATTGTTGTTCAATATAAAAAGAAAACTATTTTTCATGAAATAAATTAGAGTACTCATAATAAAACTAATTAACAATACGGAAAATATTATGATAATGTTAATGGTCAATACTATTATTATTCCTTGAGTTAAAGTTTCTAAAAAGGTGCATAATTTCATTACTTATATTTAGTGATGGTTTACTATGAATAGAATATACAACTGTGTATGGTCAAGGTCATCCTTGTCTTAACATTTGATATTCTAACCTCAAAACTGATCAAAACCGACCGGTCATAGATTTGGAGCGTTGTGGCGGCCTTTGAAAAATTGAAACTTTGAAAATTATTTTAACCACGAAAAATAACTTTAGAAAAAAAAATATACACTGGTATTTACGTTTGAACTTCATTATTGATAATAAAATTGAACCGGAGTTCCTTATTACGTACTTTAGAATTAAATCGAAAATAATTTTTTTAATAATTCATTTTAATTATAGTATTACGTATAGTTCCCCGTATTCACATTATAAAAAACATTATATTGTTTAATAATGCAAAGAAACTATTATGTTTCACACTTTGAAGAATGGAAATTTGTGTTAATTCTACATACTCTTGAAATATTGTAAAATTTTAGAGTACAACTGTGCAGAGATTTGAATTATCCAAGAGAAAATACCCCGTTTAATAATCCTACCCATGAGTATGAGGTAGCAAAAACTGTAGAACGATGACCATTGACGTCTTTGTGGTTGAGTGGTTACGATCCTTGGCTACGAATTCGGAGGTCACGGGTTCAAATCATGGCGTTTTTATTTATTTGATTAAATTGTGTTATTTCAGAAATAATTAATTAAAAATAATACGTAGTATATTTGCGGCACGTTCAAGAGTATCGCCCTGGTTAAGGACCACAATTCAGAATCGAAACGTTGCTTGAAATGACTTTAGCCGTGTTTGGTGACCAGATCTGATTAGCCAGGTACTTCCCAACCTTCTTCACAATCTCCTTCCCTTCCTCAATACCTCCAGCCTCACAACACAGCCCAATTGAGGATGCCATAGTCTCACTGGCTCCAGACGGTTGGGAATAGCTGGGACTCCTGTGTGGTATTCGCAGAAAAAAAATACTTGAAGTTAATGCTGCATTTTTCAGTTAGCTAAATTACAACACAAGCTATAGAGCTTTGGTATCAGTTCTATCATGAATAAATATCACCACACGAGAGGCTGGCCAAAGATTGAAAAATCTCCAAGTCACGGAAAGGTTAAATTCGTGGCACTTAAGATTTGGATACCTTTTTACAAATTGATGATTTCCACCGTGAGATAGAAGACAAATAAGGTATACTTGACCGTGAATGGTAAAACTGACCGCTGAAGAGACTTAGAATAAGGAAGCCACATATTTTATTATGTTTTCAATTTAATGTATACCCGGCCTTGCTCGGGATTATGAATGGCTTCGAGGAAAAGTTTTAAAGATGTGAATTTTAGTTAACTGGGTGGAATTTTAGGTTGGAATATAATTGTTAAGTTTTAATATTGTTAAAACTAATTCCAGCTACTCCTACCATACCTATACAACTACAGATACCTCTACAGCTACCCTTACTACCCTACTCCTATCTTTACAGCTACCCCTATAGCTACCCCTACCTCTATCCTACCCCTACCCCTTTCACCACATCATTCATTCATTATCCTTATCAGTCTTTACAACTCTTGTAAACATTCTAAATTAATAAAATTAAACTATGAAAGCATTGTTTGGAACTTCCATCGTAGAACAAAATAAAATTGCACCGGGGTGTTCGAACTCATAAAAGCTCGAATTTTGAATGTTTTGTAACTAAAAGTGTTCTGTTTTTTTTTCCCCGTAGGTGTCATTTTTAAAACTTAAATGAAACCTTTTGCTCCCTCCGGTGACCTCGGAGGTCGAATCAAAGTAAACCACATTGTTACTGTTAAAAAATACTACATTTTATGTTCTTTAATTCGACCCCGTAATCCGTTACAGTGGTGAGGTAATGCGTAGCAATGAAACAAACATTCATACAAACAAACATACTTAATAATGAAACAAACATACATGAAAACAAACATGAATAATAATGACTAAACAAACATAAATACAAATAAACATCCACATATATACTCGAAAATAACATATTATATAAAATTTGTTGAGAGATTGATACAAATATTTTTTAAAGAATTGAATAATTTAGTTGCTAGAGAAACTTGTTTCAAATCGATTGAAGATTTCACGGCCACGGAAAGGTTAAATTCGTGGCACTTCAGATCTGGGCACCAATTCCAGATTATCCCGCCTGTCACCCATACACGAAGGAGAAGACATACTAGATGTATGGAGTGACTGACCTCTGAAGAGACACCTCGCCCAGGTTTTGAATAACGAACCCCCATTTTTGATGAAATTTCCCGAAGTAGAAGTAAATCGGTTTAGCCCCAAATGACGGTAAAGCCCGCTCCCCGCGAGCGCCGCTGATCCGCCGCTTACTCGGACCATTCAGGCCCCGGCGGCGGATCTACACATCCACAGTATTCCGGCGGTTGAAAGCTTTAATTTAACTTTGAAAGGAACCGTATCGATTCACGACAGAGCCGTCGCTTTCAAAGCAATACACATTTAAACGCGTTAGGCAGATGGAAAAATCGGATACCGGCGTAGGTCGACTGGGTGGTGACTCTTCCACTGTGCGGCGCGCCGTACGTTTCCTTTCAGCGCGTTAATGAGAGTGAAGAACCAATCGATATCGGCTTGAAATGCGCACTTTGTATGGGTGGTTGTTAGTAATTACACACAAGAAACTTCACTCAGTATGAATCCGTTTGCAAACATGTCACCGGCTGAGCGATTCAAAGCGTCTGGTTCCCACCCTAGCATCGGAGTTCAATTCTATGACAGCTAAATCTTCCATAATAGCACAAGCAACATTTTATGCTCATAATGATGGTAAATATTACAAGGTTTTTCATGAACACAATTTTTTAAATTCATATTAAAATCGGCGGTTTACGGTAGGCACCCAAAAATACACAATTGGCAGGTTGCTAACTCAAAAAATATTGTGAATGATTTTTCAGTAAATTATACGTGGGTAATTAGGAAAATGTGTTAGGTTTCAAAAGACAATAATCCTTGAACTGTACTCGTTTAAATTCTATATGAAATAATACTGGAATTTAGGTAAAACGTTCAAAATAATTGCTTTCATTGCTTTTCAAACTGAATCTATGTTCAAACATTTTAAGATTACAGTTTTAACCGTTTTTGTGTTTTGAAAAATTTAATTTTCTTAGAATTTACATAAAAATCATTTCTGATATCGCTTGAGATAGCAACCTGCAAAGTGATGTTTAGGGCCATTTTTGAGTGCTGCCCCTTAAATATCACGGTATTTAAAATGGCGCTGATCTTCTCGACCGATCAAGTATTGTATTTTGTAGAAAAACGCATTTTTCAAAAAATTAAAATTTAATTTCAATACTACAAAGAGAGAAGTTGTATAATCACCACTCGGACAGCTAGGGCATCTATCTTAAATGCATTGCAGTCAAGTAAATTGGCAATTAGATCCAAATCTCAGAGGAAGCCGTTCGATCCATACCTATCGGGGGATACAAGCAAAACGATTACAGCTGTTTGGTTAACTGATACTTGCTCGAGGTTAAAACGGCTTTGTCAGATCGGCGAATGATTGGCAGTAAATCGAAATGGATCAACCGGGCGAACACGTGATGCTTTTGGAACCCACTTGCTATGTGGCACATACGAGGTTTGAATTAAATGTGATTACTTTGAAAGGAGTGCAGGTTTTTTTTTTATGAATTATTTTATATCGTTGCCTTCATTCAAATGAATATTTTATTATCGTTTTGTACTCAATTTTTTAATTAATTTTATGATTATTTTTTTTAATGTTTATTCCAGATCTCGGGAGGGTGGTGTAATCCTACGAGTTCCATATACAATAATATGTGTATTAAAATATAATAAAATATAAAAATATAGCTAGATACAAATGCAAAAAGGTAGGATATGAACATATTTAAAAAAAAATCTAAATCATCAGGAATTGGCTTCATCGCTTGTAAATGGGACTCTGCCAGAAGTCCAGTGCTGCCTTCACAAGGGTGTTTTCGCTCTTCGCTAGTCGCGTTCTGTATTTGGCGATTCGTTTTTTGATTGGAACTCGGAAACCGGGAATGTGCCCTTCCGCAAACATCTCAGTGGCATTGAGTACTAGGACAGTCCGTATATTGCACTTCCATTCTTTTTAGAGTATCTTTATTAAAGTTGGTCCACAACTCTGAGGTATGCAGACTTGTGCAGTATGCATTGAAAAGTTGCCTTTTTGCTTCTGGGCTACATTTGATGAATCTTCGAGAAATCATGTTTGCTCTAATGCATAGCATTATTATATAGACTATTTTTTTATATAGACTATTAAAAATGCCAAATTTCCATAAAAATATTTAGATGCAGCGCAATAATATTCTGTGATATTATGTCATATGAAATACATATGCGAAAAAACCATATTTGCAATTTTTGATTAACATGTTTTAGATACTGACAATTCGTAATGGAGTTCCATTTTAATGATTTATTAAAACAATTTATAATTTTTTTTCAGTCTGAAGATGGCCGTGATAGGGTGAAATCGGTTAGGTCAAAATTACGACGTAGTAAAAAAGTTAAATATTTATTTTAATTCATCATTATGTCATGCAGTATGGTGTTTTTTTTCTTCGGATTTGACTAGAATAACTCTCTCTTACATTTCAAATTGTATGTATGATCTCTGACATTCCAAAGTATTCACCAATCCTAACACAACATTTTATTTTTATTTATTCATCTATACAACCTCAATGTATTATAAGGGTTATGGTACTGTGCTTGTCTTACTAGGAGAACCTTTGTTGAACAACGAAATAAATTATTCTTCAATTTACAAGAACGGTAATTAGTGAAAATTTCGATTTGTCGAGAAAATCATGGTTTTAAAAATAACCATATTTCCACCACAGAAGTATTTTTTCAAAGTTCTGTTACCATCGTAGGTAGGACAGAATCATTGATACCAGATCAATAAACTATTAGGTTTCAAGAAACTGAAACATGCAAGAGAGGTATTTTGCTGTGGTCTAGCTGCTCTTTGATACTCCTTTGATGCAAATCTGTCCCCGTGTTATCAGATTTACTGTTCGTTTCTCATAATAATAATATGTATGACTCTTATTTGCACTTTTGCATTTTGTTGACTATTTCCCCACCTTTTGGATATTCTTTACGTGACTTAATAATAGTAACTCGATCTGTCCAGGGAATTCTCAGCACGCGATGGTATACACAGAGTTCAAAGGCTTCTACCTTCCTTTCTGTTGCTTTTATCTGGGTTCGCGATTCTATCCCATACGGAGCATCGATAAAATGTAGCATCTGATTATTCGCAGGAGTTGTAGATTGATGTCTTCTCAGCATCTTCTTTTTCCGCATCATCCTTTAATTCCGTATGAAGATGCACTCAAACTTTCTTACTCTGATGTTGATTTCTTCGCTGGTTTCTTTGATTTTCACGTGAAATACCGGTAGGTTTTAAAAAAAAATCTATATACCATTTTGACAATATAATAATAAGGGTTTATATGTATTAATATTCACCTATAAAAGAAAAATAAATAAAGTACAAACATTTTTTTCCAGAAGGTGTTGCATTCAATATAAGATATTATTGATTGAAATAAAAGAAAAACAAACAAAAAATTCGCCAGGGTAGATATTAATAGAAATAATTATATTTGACCTTACTATTTGGCACATGCTGGCGTCTGTGGCACGAATAAAGCGACCTGCGATAATTTTTAGTTTTTCATAGCCAGAATTTGTATTATACTTTTGAATACATGAATATGTTACTATTTTGTAAATACTATGAAAAAAAGGAAACAAAAAATACTTAAAGAATTAATGCAAAATCACCTTGTTGAATCCTTTTCAATAAAATGATTAAGTAATTTCTTCAAAAGATGTATAATCACTTTGCGGAGTATATATTTATTAAATTAATAACCATAACTTTGTTTAAAGCATTGTATTTGATATATCAATATTTACATATTAAAAAACAGTGGTTTACACAAAGTAATTCTTATTAAAATTTCTTCAAAAGATTGGTGTTCACTTTGTGGCATTATTATTAATAAATTACTTTGTAATGACCACTTCATTAATATATACATATCAGCATGTTTCGAAAGCGAAGCTTTCCTCATCAGGAATATGCATAATACTGTATATTCTGTGTTATATTTAGTATTCTGTATATTACTGATGATATGTATATATTAATAAAGTGATAATTGCAAAGAAATTTTTAATTAATTCATTAATTCTTATAAATCTATTAAAATTAAAAAAAAATACTCTTTTGTTATTTACGCCGTGCGATTCAATGACAAACATTATAATTGCGAATATTACGACTTTAACGCCTTTCCCGAATATTTTGCCTTCTTTAGAAAAAAAAATCTGGTCCTCTTTGGGACAAACCTTGCTAATTTAAAAAAATAGCATAATTAAGTTTTCTGGCAATAAAAAGCTTCCAAGAGAGAATTCAATGAGATCGATATTTGCTCGATCATCGCCGGAAAAGCGAAATTGGAGAATAACACAATGTTAATCACGAAATTTCGGGATTAATGGATTATTATTTCGTCGAATCCATTCGTAGGTATTATTCATATTTCGCTGAGCTCCTTTGTTGGAAGCTATCAGTCTTGTTTGATTAATGCAATGCGATGGGGCTATCGGAATCATCGCTCTATCCCGCGATGTGCGATGTATCTCCTCGCCCAGTTCTTATACGTGACTTGTAATACGAATGTTTTAATTAGCCAAGATGGGAGAATTTTCAATTTGCTGATTGAAACATACTTTTGCTGAATATGTTATTGGAAATAAATTTGTGCTATTTTATTATGGATATTCAATATGGAAAGAAACTGGTGGGACTACGAACAGGACGCTGCCACCGCAGAAAAGACGCGAAGCTGTTGCGGGAAATGTGAACAGATTTAAAAAAAAATACTGCAAGTAGATTGTTAACAAAAGTTTAGTTTAGCAATATTATGTAATACAACAATAAATAAATAAAATAATCGTACAAATCTGAGCGAAATAATAGAACAATATAGGTACACGCACGTTGTGGTCAATGTGCACAAGTTGAAAAAAAAATTAAAATATATGAAAACAGTAAAACAGTTTTGTTATAGTAATAACAGACTCCAATTACATAATAGCAATGAAAGAATATTATAAAAATATCAGCAAGTATCACACAAGTTGAGAAAGACTAAAACAGTGGTACAGTTTTGTTACTGTGAGAATAGACCCTTAATAGGATATTAGCAGTTAAATCGATTAAATTAAATTATAGATATCCGCAGATATTAAGGAGACAATCATATTTGATTAAAAGACTACATAAGAAAGACCAAAATAACATCAATCCACAAGGTCACTTTCCAAAAGCAATGATAATTTCATCATAGAGAATATATATTTTTTAATTCGTATGGCAACTTGTTAAATATTAATGTTACATGACGATGAAACAACATTTGATCTAGAATGCCAATGTTCTGCCTAGAAGGGAAGAAGGTTCAGATATACTGGTATGTGAAGACACGCGATGGAACCAAGAGACAATCCAAAGGTAACCCCGGTGAACTTAATTAAAGGGTCTGGGTTTTTATCAAGGGAATAAGCTAAACATAGTAGATTTCATTCCCTAATGAGATTTTAAAATTTATTTTGATCCATCTCAACGTAGTTGTTAATTTAAAAGAAAATTTCTTAGAATTTCCCACCCTTTTTTATAATTATACAGGATAAATTTATCAGTACCTTTTTCAAAATAAAATAGGCACATAGTTCAATTTGTCTACCCAAGTATTATTTATTTATTAATTTCTATTTATTTGCAGACAATTTTTATAATATAAGCCATTATTATAAAGGATGACGTGTATGTACTGTAAATTATTAATATATAATAGCGTATCGTGAACACCTCACTGGGAGAACCTGTACTGAGGTGTTCACGTATTTATGATATAGTAATATTGTGAAATGGTTACACAATTGTGTTTAACAATAATAAAAATAAAATTAAAACTATGTAAAAGGGACAAAAATGCAAATTAATTGTAATGTAAATTTGTTATGTTTGATTTGGTGTAATTAAATTAGCGAAAAAATCTGTACCTTTTGACTTTATCCAGATCGAGATGTTAAATTTTATTAAATGTTTGCTTTAAAGATACATCTTTGGGCATGTGATTATATAGTTTAGGTGCATAGTATTTTAAATGTATTTGTCCATGGGCGGTATTTTTTTTTTATATGAATACCGCACAAGAGTCCTAAAATGCTCCCAACCGTCTGGAGCAAGTGAGACTATGTCATTCCCAATTGGGGAATGTTGTGAGGCTGAAGGTATTAGGGAGGGAAAGGAGAGAGGGGAGGGGAAGGCGGGGAAACGGGGAAATACCTGGCTTTTCAGATCTGGTCACCAAACACGGCTAAAAGCCATTTCAAGCAATGTTTCAATTCTGAATGGTGGCCTTTCACCAGGGCGATACTGAGAGTATCTTCCACTCTGGAACGTGCGCAAATATACTATATATTATTTTTAAATGAATTAATTGTGAAACAACACAAATTAATTAAATAAAAATTACTTTCGCGTGCCGGGATTCGAACCCGCGACCTTCGGATTCGTAGACGAGAGCCTTACCCCTCGTCCATGGAGGCCGTCAAAATATGGGGTGTATTTTAATGGGAAATTATAGGTGTATTTTGTTGAAGATATTATTGAAATAATTGATTGGGATTAGATTTGAAGAGACGAAGAATTGCAAATTTAGCATAAAGTTGTCTAATTGTCAGAACGTCTATAACGTTTGAATCCACGGAGTTAATAATACATTTACCGTTTATTTGAAGACTAGTGTATACACAGATTTAATAGCAAGATAATTAAAACGCATGTAGGCAATAAGCATAACAACTCGCGATCACTGAAAATGATTAAATTAAACGAACTGTAATAACGATTAATCAAAATAACTGTAAATTCTAAGAGTTGTGCATTTATAACGCGTGCTTAAGGACAGAGGGAAGCAAACTTGAAATATTGAAATATATAATTTTGAAAATAGGTGAATAAGAGTAATGAAAAATAAAGTTTCTTATGAGTCTTTCAAAAGTTTATTAAAATGAATTATTTTTCAAATATATGCAACCCTGGTAAGACGTAGTATGATGTGGACTCTCGTTTAATAATGTGAAGTGTAGAAATTGTAGACGAAAAAAAAATCATAGAAAAGATGAAATGTAACTGATGTCGCGGTTTCGAAATCTGGCAAACGTTTTTAAGGATTCCTTATTTTTTTTGGGTATTTTTAGTCCGTATTTTTAAAGGTTAGCAATAGTGGTCTGACCATAAAAAAACACCTAAATTTGATATTTGTTATTCCTTAAAAATACTTTTCTAAAAACAAACCACAGAACAAACAAGGTTTACCAAAAATTTGACCCCAACCCATTAAACAAGTGTTTATTATCAGTGGAAAAAGGTAAAACTTTCAATTGTACTTGTCCCGCATTGTGGAACTTTTGGGTTGGACCACTTTCACGCTAATAGCCTTATTTTTTAGTATTTATCTTTCCTACCTGGATATGTTATTGTTATATGAAAATAGATCCCTGAAATGGCAAATTAATAAAATAGGTGACAAAAAAATTTAAACAAAAATAAAATTTATAAATGAATTAAAAATTACTTTATAATCACCATTTTATTAATATATACATATCAGCATGTTTCGAAATGGAATATACATAATACTAAAAAACAATAATGTCGTGCAGAGACAAATAATAAAAATAGAACACAATAATGTAAGAATTAACAAATTATAAATATAAACAAAAATTGATTATAGTAGGTAATAATTAATCAAAAATGCTAATAAAAAATATTATTCTTAAACATTGAATAATTAATTCATTGTAGAAATTAAAAAAAATATATATATAAAAATAAATTCAAGAGATAGCTATAAAAAAATAAATTATTATAATAAAATATATTAATGAAGTGGTGATTTCAAAGTTATTTTTAATTAATTTATTAATAATGACGTCACAAAGTGAATACAATCTTTTGAAGAAATTATAAAAAATACAATTATTTTACTAGTATGAATCTATGCCATTTGGGATATCTTGAGTCAGATTTGGCATATATTGAGACAGATTTGGCCTATATTGAGACAGATTGGGCATATATTGAGACTGATTTGGCATATATTTGGACAGATTTGGCATAAATTTGCTTGGCAATAAGACTTTTTGTAGAAGAACGTCAACATGAAGTATTTATTAACAATTATGTGAAAGTGAGCTATGGGATTTAAAAATCGGTTTCTAGAGGAGTTATGCTTGTTTTCACGAATTGTTATCTTCAGTACTATGCTTACCAATGTTGGCATACCCCTGTGTAAGAGGATTTGAATTATTAAAATGTTTGATATTTTATGTGCACAGAGTTTTCGCTTATCTTAAAAACGTGTTTGAAATCGCCAACGAATTGAGTGTAAAACTTAAAATGTTTCGTTTTGTAATTTATAATCGAGTAATGAATAAGTATTACCCCTTAGAGTAGGAGGCAACAGTCATAAAAAGTGCCACATGGCGGTTTATATTTTAGTTCCCATAAACCATAATATTTGTGAGGTGTGTTCCTATTACGCATACATCATTTACTAACATAAACACTACAAGAAACATACATTACTTTTAATTTTTTTAATTTACGATTCACGTCAGGGGTGGGAAACCGTTGGCTCCTGGGCTACATGTGACCCGCGTGATCATTTAGTCCAGCCCGCGAGTATTTTTAGTTCAGCCCGCCACAACCACCCTATAAAAAAATCTGAACCTTAGAACCAGGGGAAACAAATTCAGTCAACTGATTTCATTCAATTGTGTTTTTACCGTTAGAAGTAAGGATGTTTCTTGACTGACAGCAATAAAATGCAAAAAAAATCATAGAAAAGAATAATAGATGTCTGGCAACACCTGAAGAAATTACTGAAAAAATGTGACAAATAAATCAGGCTAATGTGAAACACCTATTAAGTTCAATTCGCATACTCGTATACCAGCACCGAGCAGTGCAGAAACGTAAAGTGGCAGGTACGACACAATTAGCTCTGTTGCTTACATTGTTTATGAAAACATTCACGCACGGTGTAAGGTGAGTACTCTCTTTGTACCGTGTCTGCCATTTTATGTGTCTGGACTGCACGGTTCCAGTAGATGTGAAGAGACCTTACCTTACAGGACATAATACGAGTATGTATATGTCTCACCTGTGAGTGATACGTACATATCGAAACGGCCCTTGGCGATAATAAGTTTTCCATTCCCGAGGGTTGAGAATTTTTTTTTAAGAAACACAAACATTCCCAGGTTACGAATTACGTGACAATATTTAAAAATCTCCCACTACCTTCACAGTAAGTGAAAAATTTTGTTTGTGTTGTGTTGGAGGACTAAGCTAGCCGAGGATTAATTAATAATTGATAATTAGGATAATTGGGCTTGAGTGGGATTCAAACGCGATGTCAACTCAGCCACCAACGTGGAAAGAGGTTGAAATGTTTTTTCTCTAAGAGAAGGAGAAAGAGGTGTTATTAATATCTTGATACAATTGGTACATTCCTAGGTAAATTGAATGCTTTTCTAAATTTATTCCATTTTTGTCCCCTCCAGGATTTGAATATCTGTGATGTAGTCCTGAAATCAAGGACCTACCGCTCATTTTAATAAAATATGTTATATAATAATACTGTAAGATGTTTACACTTTTTTCGATTGTCGTATTTGTGCTTCGGTCATAAACCTATCGACGTTAAAGCCGTGTTTCTACAGCGAGTACTCACGTTCAGCATAATACTTCCACATTGCTTTGACTGACTCCCCCGAGACCTTTGTTATTTGAACTCATTCGCGGCGCTCACTTCAGTCGTAGGCAAAGCACACTTCACTCGCAAGCTCGGAATAATCGCACTCCTACTTGGTATTTCTTTATTAAATCCATTTTTAAGAATCAAGCGTCATCCGGTTTACGATTACCATGGCAGAGCCTCTGTCTCCTGAAAAGTCGTGGACATTAAAAAAAATAACTACTCCTAACCGTATGGAGCCGGTGAAACTATGGCATCCTCATCGGCGAATGTAGTGAGGCTGAAGGTAATGCGGACAGAAAGGAGATGTGATAGAGGAAGGTTGGGGAAGTATCTAAACGGAAGAATTAAAATTTTGTACTTATATTGACGCCCTCCGTAGTCGAGGGGTAAGGTCATCGACTAAGAATTCGGAGGTCGCGGGTTAAAATCCCAGCGTGCGCAAGTAAATTTTATTTTGTTAAATTTTACTATTTCATATTTCATCCATATAAAAAAAAAAAAAACATATACTGGCGGTAAGTTCCAGAGTGGCAGACGCTCCCAGTATCGCCACGGTGAACGACCAGCATTCAGAATCAAAACGCTGCTTGAAATGGCTTTAGCCGTGTTTGGTGACCAGATCTGAATAGCTAGAAATTTCTCCACCTCCCTCATCTTCTTCCCCTCCATATCCTTTAGCCTCACAACAAACCGACCCTAATTGTGGATTCCATAGTCTAACTGGCTCAAATGGACATATTATTGTTCAATTAACATCTTATTTAATACCTCAAGGCGGTAATTTGAACTAAATTAAAGGGTTATTATTTTAGAATGGTTAAGGTTGTAGCGCTACCACTCCATGATAACGATACGAGAGACAAAAAAATAATTATTTCTTTTCGTTTCTGGATTTTTGACCTGACTAATTGAGTAGTACAATTAAAAAGAAATACTCTTTTCTCATTCAGCGTAGTTAAACAGTAAGAAACTTAGACGTATGTTTAAGCTTAGTATCCACGTTAATACATGTACATAAATTAATTATTTAAACTGAATTCCATTTGAAGATTCGGTTAGGAAATTAGTCCCAGATTCCCCTCAGAATAGCCGGCGCCTCATTAACCAGTCATTATTCATTAAGAAGGATGCCTTTATAAAGTGCCTCCCTTCTAACTGTGATTAAATCTGATCCACGTCTCAGAATCAGCTGCAGAATTAGGAAGCCGGCGATTAGCTTTCCCGAACACGCTAGTTAAAGAAAACATTTTCATAACAAACGTTAGGAAGAAAAATTGGTGAGTGGGATTAGAAGAATGCAAACATTTCCTCCTGGCCGGCGCTCAAATAAACCTCCCCAGAGGCCCGGGCCCCTCGGTACAAAGCGAGAAGCGAGGCAAACTGCACAGCAGCTGTTTGTTTAGCAGTGTACACAATATTTTAGCCGGCATTTGTCGAAAGGCATTTGTTTGCTGGAGTATTAAATTCATATAACTCGCGTCTTGATACTTCCGCGCGCCCCACTCCGCCCGCGGTAGGTACGTCCTTTTTTGCGAGATACGTCCATATTTTAGGATTATGGAGAGTGGCTTGTTACTACAACCCAGTGAGCCGAGCGGCGCCTGTAGAAACAACTTAACTAAATGTTTTCACACTTTTCTTCCTACGATGCCACTTTCGTTTAAGTGTTTTTATGCGGGAAGTGGGAATAGCGCGTAAGTTCGAGCAACTTTCCATGTTTCTGGGGCGGAATGTATGTTTTTAGTAACTGAATCGAATGAAACACGTCGGAAATCAATTCTGGGAAAATTTCACCGTGCAATAACAAGAATTATTTCCAGTAAAAGGATTTTAATATTCCACGGTAAATACACCACCAGCCTACAGGCTGATTTCTATCACCGGGAAAGCAACAGAGTCAATATTTATATATATATACAGGGGGAGCGGTGGAAGCAATGCAGAGCAGAACAAACATCCGTTCACAGTTGCTGTCGGCAGCATGAGGAGTTATGATACATTTAAATCGTCTATGAGAAGATACCATTTTTTCACGATAGGGCATTAAAAGGTATTCTATTTGTTAAATTTTGATGCGAGGTTTAAATTATTCAATGGAATTTTAAATTTAAAATTAAAAAAAATGGGAAATTAGAAATGTTGTAGAATGTGAAAATATATTACGAATTTTGATTAATACAATAATGAAAACTGTTGAAAAACGTAATTGTCAAACTTTATTCGTGCATGCGTAGTTTAGTACTAATATATTCCTGACGAGGGAAGGGTAGTACCGAAACCAGTCGAGATTATTGTATTAAATTGATGTGGTTCATAACAAATTTATGCGTTTTGTATTAATAATAATAAGTATTTATTCCAGTATGTGGGGAGGTTAGCGCAGTCCCACATATTTATGGAGTGCATACCACTGATATGTGAATAAGTTAGAAATATAGTTATTTTATATGCCATGTTCTGAAAATACCATTAAAAAGGAAAGGAGATTAATATATAAATATTGATTAAAACATTAAATGCTTTTTTTAAGGGGAACGGCTGGGCGCCCTTCTTCATACAAAACTTTATTTTTGATTTCAAGTCAAATCAAACCAAACTAAATCCTCTTTTTAAAATTAAAAAGTGGGTCAAATTTTTAGTAGTCAAAGCCGCTTTTTAAGTTCTAAAATATGGGGCATTACGTAATTCGATTTTTCATGATTGAGCAACTATGAAAATTATTTGTGAATTTATGGAAATTAACTTTATAAGTAATTTCCAAACTTGCATCTGAAATCATGAAAAAAAACGGATTTCTTTAACGGCCTATATTTCATAATCAAGAATAAATAAAACAGATGTAGCGTGCACTAGAGTTTTGTCATATATTTTAATTTAAAAAGACCATTCAGTTTGGTTGAGTATTTAGACCTCAAATCAAAAATTAAGTTTCATTTGAAACAGACCTTGACTGCATTTCTTTTAATGAACGTTCCTCTCTTCAAATGTTCTCGCCTATCGAAGGTTGTTCATGATCAGATCAATTTTCATCTTGCAGAATGCAGCCCAGAAAAGTTCACTTTGAAACTTTACTTCGTACCAGTCACGCAGGATTCTAAGTTGTTCGTTTACTTCGTCCTTCTCTTGTCTTTGCGTGTGTGTACTAATATTAAATTCGGTGAAGTGGCTAAGATATTGCATATTTCATTTCTTTACGTGTTGCATTTTTTTGTTAATCTAAAACTGTCCATTTCAAAACATTTACACAATTAGATGTTTTGTATTATTTGAATTAACTCATTTAATTTAATTATTATATTTATTTGATATTTATTAATTATGTAATGTATACGCCCCATATGGGCTTTTACATAATTCGATAAAAAATTCTAATTACAATAGGGAAATAGGTGCAAAACACATAATAGTAGGTACATGGATAGAATAGATAGCCTTCACGAAATACAACGACTAAATATTCAATTATATGAAAACAAATTCAGCAATAACATGTAAGTGGGATGGTATTTTAAGCAAATGAAATTTTTTATTTTATTTTTTATATGAATACCGCACAAGAGTCCCAACTGCTCTCAACCGTCTGGAGTCAGTGAGACTATGGCATCCCGAATTGGGGAATGTTGTGAGGCTGAAGGTATTGGGGAGGGGAAGGAGAAGGGGAAGAGGTGGTTGGGGAAATACCTGGCTATTCAGATCTGGTCACCAAACACGGTTAAAAGTCATTTCAAGCAACGTCTCAGTTCTAAATGGTGATCTTTCACCAAGGCGATATTGAGAGTATCTTCTACTCTGGAACGTGCGCAAATATACTATATATTATTTTTTAATTAATTAATTGTGAAACAACACAAATAAAATAATTAAAAATTACTTTGATTTTGATTTTTTTGATTTGACCCCCGACCTTCAGATTCGTAGTCGAGAGCCCTACCCCTCGACCATGGAGGCCGTCATTTATGGACCTTCCTTTTACCACTCTTCCATAAATTTATTCTCCTGCATTAAATATAGGTGTGAAATAAAAGCTGAATAAAACAGGTCATAATAAACAGTAAAATTTACTAATTATCTACGTATGTGATTTTCAATAAAACCGATTACACATTTTCGGCTCCAAAAATACTTAGTCTGAAAGGCGGCCCACGATACGAAGGGATATTTGGGCGGACTCACCAAGTCGACCCAAAACCACCTCAACCCAGGCCACGACACTGAATATAATAACCGGCCTCTTATTTCCACAAGATAATCCTATAATATCATTTTAATAATTACTATTTTTAATAAAACGTTATTCTTTATTTCAGTCATTTTAATGTATGTGACCGCACTCTTGTAGTAGATATCAGTTATTAACTCAACTAACAATAAAAGTGCAGCAACCGCAGCCAAAAATAGACATTTTTCCAAAATCAAGTAATTTTCCCTGTCTAAAATGTCAACGTTATAAATAGCATCGGAATTTGATTCATTGTTCTTCTTTTATGAACTTTTCTATAAATGACTGCCTTAATGAACTTACCGTAGGGAGATTCAAGCCTTGTTAGAACATTTGTATTAATTTACAGCGCCCTTAAGGTGATTTTTCATTAAAAAAGGTGCTGTAAAAATCATATAATTATTATTATTAATCATAAAAAAATATATAAAAGTGTTAAGATAGTGTTTTCATTTAGTGAGTTAATAATCACCAACTTTCGTCAAAATTTTCGCGACATACTTCAATCCATCTATGCAATCCAAGATTTATAACCTTGGCCAGATCGAGGACTTCCTGGCCTAAACACACATAAGCTTACTGTATTTTATTTAATGGAGTGGTTATTTAAAGTAATGGCATAAAGTATAATTACATAGGAGAGACTTGTACAAGAAGCCGGTTTGATTTCGTGTTCCGGCCTGGGTTGAGGTGGTTTTAGACGACTTGTCTCATCCGCTGACGGCGCGGGCGTTTGATGTTCGGGCTTGTACCTATTAAGGAATTTTAATGAAGCATTTAAATAAGGTAGAATGGCTTATAACATACTTATAAACGAGGACCTTGTAGAAATAAAAAGTCCGTTTTGATTCAATGTCCTGGCCTGAGTTGACGTGGTTTTAGTCAACTTGTTTCGCCCGCTAATGGCGATAGCATTTGATGGTTGGGCATGTATTTTTTAAATAAATATTTTTTTTATATGAATACCGCACAGGAGTCTCAATTGCTCCCAACCGTCTAGAGCCAGTGAGACTATGGTATCTCTAATTGAGGAATGTTGTGAGGCTGAAGGTATTGGGGAGGGGAAGGAGAAGGGGCAGAGGTAGTTGGGGAAATACCTGGCTATTCAGATCTGGTCACCAAACACGGTTAAAAGCCATTTCAAGCAACGTTTTAATTCTGAATGGTGGTCTTTCACTAGGGCGATACTGAGTTCCATTCTGGAACGTGCGCAAATATACTATATATTATTTTTATATCAATTAACTGTGTATCTATTAGACATTTTAATGAAGCAGTTAAATTAGGTAGAATGGTTCGTACTTATAAATGAGGAACTTAGAGAAATAAGAGTCCGGTTTGATTCAGTGTCCTGGCCTGATTTGACATGGTTTTGGTCAACTTGTCTCGCCCGCTGACGGCGAGGGCGTTTGATGGTCGGGCCTGTATCTATTAAGGCTTTTTTCCGCATACGGTTAGTGGCGAAGGATCATTTATTATTTCGTCCAGTAGACAGTCTCGGGTTTGTTGTGAGAGGGGTTTCTCCGTCATTTTCCACTCGGCCAGATCACACGCCCATTGTCCGCGCAATCGGCGGGAAGATGGATCACAAGTCAGCCCTGCTTTTTCTACCTCCTTCCCTGGAAAGCCATCTTAAACTCTAACGCGATAAATGCGTCAACGGATTTGCAAATAAGTGCGCAAGGGAAAAAAATATGTTTTCCAACATTATCCCGCAAGATCTTCGAGCCCTCAAAGATCTTATTTAAAAATAAATACTTAATAATATTTGTAAAATAAAACTAACTTCACGCACCATTGTGAACTAATTATTCAACAATATCAATATTATTCAAACAACAACGAAAAATGATTAGTTAAATAATAAATGGATACGCAATTGCTTTGTGGTTTGACATATTTATTAAATAAAACAAAAACAGGGTTAAATTTAAAACTGGTTGGCTCGCTTGGTTTTACAACCCCCTTGACGAAGCTTGTGATAAGCGAAACCGGTTTGTGATGAATTTAAAATAAAGTAGTGGTTCTAAGCAAAGCGTTTGTTCTATTTAATAGGAATTATGTTTTTCAAACCATTATTATAAAAATTAATATCAACATGTTTCGAAACCAATGATCCTGATGAGAAACTTGTTGACATTTATTTATTGGGTTTAAATGGTTTAAACAAAATAACGTTTAATTGAAAATAATGTCACGAGGTGTTTTTTCATTAATTGAAGATAGGTCTCGTTGGTGACCAAAACGTTTTTTTTTCTGTGTCTCTTACTATTGTTTGAATATTATTAATATTTTTAATCATTGAAGATTATATTAACAACTCTCAAAATGAAACATGAAACCTAAAAGACAGAGAAAAGAATAAGACAACAGTAACAACTGGGACTCGAAACCAGGACCTAATGGTCTATCCGGGACCTTGCGCTCTAATTCACTGAGCTACAACTACCCTAATCCGCTCCGTCATTTTAATACTTTAATTTAATTTTAATTTCATACTTTAATTTCTAAGAACTGTTAATATTATGTTCGATCAATTTCCAATATTTTTGGCTGGTGTCTTTTTATCGTGACTACAACCCCCGAATTTATTCCCTCTCCCCGAATTTATTTGTAATCTTTTAGAAAGTGTCTCGTATAAACCTATTCGATATTTATTTCTATGGGAAATCAGTAAGTTCAACTTGATTCTGGTCTTTTCGGTTTAATGTTTCATTTTGAGAATTGTTAATATTATCTTCAATATACCGTATTGTAAAATTTTTGTGTACAGTGCCAGGGAGCATTTCTCCCTCTTCCTATGTCAACTGTAGTTAGAGGTGTATAAATGTGGAGATAATCTTCTCCACAGAGTATCAGAGTGACCCAGTGAGCGGGCTGCTTATTGCCACTGTAGGGCTTTAGTTACCTTCAAATGACAGGAAAAAAATGACAGAAAATAAAAAGATTTCAGTCGCATCTGGGACTCAAACCCAGGTCCTCTGCCTATCCGGGGCAACCGCTTAACCAACTCAGCTAATGAGACCAGTTCAATTTATGCCACTTTCATCGATATCATATCTCAAATTCAAGATTTGTTAATATTATTCTCCATTTTTTAAGCGGTTGCCCCGGATAGGCAGAGGACCTGGGTTCGAGTCCCAGATGCGACTGAAATCTTTTTATTTTCTGTTATTTTTTCCGTTTTCATATTTTATTTGGGTTAAGTTAATATTATTTTCTACAGTGATTAAATATTAAAATGAGATTTTTAAATCTCTATAAAAATAATTAATAATTAAAAAATTGAACATATTCTTCAGACTTTTATAAAAATTCAATAGATGTCTCATATTAATAAAAAAATTGATATTAATCCGAAGACACTGTCTAGTTTGCAATTGTGTTATTTAGGAACTTTGTAATCATTATAAAGTTAGCTGCCAATAATATGGGATAAAAATGGGCTTATTTTTTTTCCTGCAAGCATCATTATTTTTTTATCATGTTCTTTATAAGGATTTGAGGGAATATAAAATTAATCTATACACGAATCCAAATCACGAGTTAAACCGGTTAAAAAAATGTTAATACTGAACTGTCTCAGGTCAAGCTTAACAAATGAATCAGAGCAAACGCAATAAACGTGAGTATCTATCCCGTCTACCTAGTACAAAATTACTAATTTTCAATGTACACTTTAAAAACCTGTAAAAGAACGGAAAAGCAAGTACGAATTGGAAAGAAATGTCATTTAAAAGAATAGCCAATCGGCGCCCGGCAGTGCTGATGAAGCCCCCACTTCGCCGGGATCAGGTTCACAATGCGCAAGAAGGATTTCGGGACGTGCTGGCATAAAAAAAAGAAATATTGTAATGTATAAAGTTTACCTTTGAAGACGCTTTGAGCGCTGAAAGCAATTCGGTCTCTAAAACACGTTTTATGTTTTTTCTCTTTTTGACCTCCTAGGTTTTACACTCTCGCTAGGAATCCATACATTCCTTACCCCATTAATATAGTGAAGGAGTGAGAATGTAGGTTCTAGCAAAAGCCCTTTCTCCTCGAGAATTGTGCCAGTTTTTTCCCTAATGTATCGAATGAAACATGTTTTATGAGGGAAATATGAGAAAAATCTATCGGCGAGTACATCGGCTGTAAAAATGTTACGGAGGTATTTTCGAAAGCAGTCATATACAAGGGCGGTCTCTTTAGAAATAAAAGGATTTTAAATAGGCCGTAAAGATCCGTGAGCGTAGGAAAATGGCCTATTTCGATATTTATGTTCAGTCTAATTTCGGAAAGCTGCGAGTTTGGTTCAGATTACGAGTTTTGTATTCGTACAAATACTATTCGAATAAAATGAATAAAAATGATGCAATGTTATTGCCTTCGATTAACTATAAAAAAAATATACGTTTGTGTAGGGACGATTTACTGCTGTCAAAGGGGCGCGGAATAATTAAAATAAATTCTTCTTTTTCCGTTGATATTCTTAACTATAATATATATTCTTGTAGCCCAAATTTGCCATATTTCTAAATGATGTGATGAAATTCAGAACGAAACGTATTGTTTTGTAAAACATTGGTAGAGTAGGTATATATTTCTAGATCAACTATAAATCGACATAAAAAAAGCTTTTAGTTTGCGGTAGTTCCTTAAAAATGTGAAGTTGAATGTTGAAAATTGTATTAAAAGATCTGTAATGCCGTAAATACTTTGTTATGACGCATTGATTGCATAGGTAAATATAAAAGAAAAAGTTATCGTTATATAATACGTAATATAAGACGGCCTCCATGGTCGAGGGACGGCCTCCATGGTCGAGGGGTAAGGCTCTCGACTACGAATCCGAAGGTCGCGGGTTCAAATCCCGGCGTGCGCAAGTAATTTTTATTTAATTAATTTGTGTTGTTTCACAATTAATTCATTTAAAAATAATATAGAGTATATTTGCGCACGTTCCAGAGTGGAAGATACTCTCAGTATCGCCCTGGTGAAAGACCACCATTCAGAATTGAAACGTTGCTTGAAATGGCTTTTAGCGGTGTTTGGTGACCAGATCTGAATAGCCAGGTATTCCCCACCTTCCTCTTCCTCTTCCCCTTCTCTCTCCTCTCCCCAATACCTTCAGCCTCACAACATTCCCCAATTGGGAATGCCATAGTCTCACTGGCTCCAGACGGTTGGGAGCAGTTGAAACTCTTGTGAGGTATTCATATAAAAAAAAAAAATATCCCCTCGATACTTGCCGATATCTTGATATTTTTACAATATTATTTAATTGCTATTGTGTGTAATTTTAGTCTGTTATTACTAAACAAAAAGGTTCTACTGTTTTCAAATTTTAAATATATCCTTTTTCAACTTGTACGCATTGATAATAATAGTAATAATAATGCTTGGATGATTTGTATAGCGCCGTTTTATCTTATTATGTACATATACAGAAAACATACTTACCTGGTAGGGCACTCCAGATTAAAACGTTAAATTACAATGTTTTGGGCTGAGATGATACGACTTTGTACGCACAGGACACATATATCAGAAAACACTGCACATTGCATGACATTCCAGTTACTGCTTAAATCCTATTTGTCATTGATATTATATACATTAGAAGGTTATTGGCAAAAGAGTAGGTACTTATTTGAAACATGATCACAGCATGCATGTACCTATATTGTTTCTATTATTGCGCTACTATTTGTATGATTATTTTTAGTTATTGTTGTAGTATAGAATATTGTTGAACTAAACTCCCGCTGACAAGCTACATGCAGTAGCTTAGTGGGTACAAATACCCATTGTATGAAAAAAAATATTATACAATAATAATAATAAAATTGGGAATCCACATAGGCGCTACTCGAATGTGAGTAATATAAAGCAAATATAACAAATACGGTCTCAATGTCATAAACGTGGAAATAAAAAATATGTATTGAAAATAAAATCTGTGTTGTCACACGCAAAATTTATAAAGTGACAGTAAGGGAAACGATGTTAATTCTACAAGTAATAGGATCAATAAAAAAATTTTAACTAATTTTAAGTTTTTTTTTTTTTTTAATATTTTTTTTACACAACAGACTGATGTCATTTATTATAATGAACATGAACAGTAACAAATATACATTTCAGCATAAATTTTAATTACAATGATATAAATTAAGAGACAAATTTGAATTTCTCTTGAAACATTCAAGGTTTATATTGAAGATATCAAGAGAGATGTTATTTAGCAGCGCCATGCCCCGCGTCTTGCTGTGCTGAGCCAACACGTCTGTTTTGCCATGTGGTATTCATAGCAGATCTTGATGCAGCACCTGGCAGTAGTTGTCTGATTCAAATAATTTTATTTTTTTTTATTTAGAAAAATATACAGTTATAAAACAATAAACAGTTTTAAATATTAAGTTATTTGTTGCATTAAACAGTGAAGTTTCCGCTATATAAAAATATATATTTTTTTAATGATTTATTAAATAGAAATATAATATTAAAGTGAAATTGAAAAAGAAGATGGACATAATAAAACATGTGATCCAGTTTCTTAGAAACACTGAATAAAACAAATTATAAATATGTACATAGATAACACAAAATCCAATAACTAAAAAAACACGTTTTAAATATAACAATGAAATGAATATAACCCACAGTAGGGGTAGGGGGCTTTATCTAACCTTGCGATTTAATTTTTTTCTGATGTGAATTTACAAAATTGTCCTGAGGATAAATGGAAAACATTATAGCACCTGAAAAATATGTTGTATTTTGTGCATGTTTTTTTTGTGCTCCGGGAGCATACCTCCAATTATGTATGATTTTGTACTTTGTTCCAGACTGAATGATCTGATCAAATCTTCGTGATATATTTGTTTAAAAATTTCAATATATTTTTTCTTGTATGAGGCACATACAGCAGAAGCATACTCTAGCTTGGACCTTATTATGCAGTCGAACATAGAGGTCATGGCTTCCGGTTTAATAAATTTTTAATTAGATCTTGTAACATACCATAATAATTTGTAGCACGATGTAGACACGATGCAATATATAAAGGACAAAGACTACCCCTAGGTCCTTGATGGATTCTATAGATGAAAATATAATAATTCTACAAGTACAATTAAAATAAAAAGTATGTACTCGTACGTGAATTTACGAGCAGGTACGTATACATTATGATTTAATGTAAAAAACAGTTTTGTAATTACAGTATGTACCTACTTACAATTTGAATTAAATCATCCATCAATCGTTATGTTTGAACTATGGCGTTTTAACTCAACGTTCTCACTTTAATGTAGTAGATATTTTTTTATAAGGAAATCTTTGATTTTTATCCTGACGGAGCCGTGGAGGGTCGATGCCCAAAAAAATACGAGGTGAGGCGCTCGCAGAGCGGCTAGGGTGAGGGCGCGAGTGAAGAATGAGACGGATTATCTGGATTGAATTTTCAGTTTGTATCAGAGGAAAAGACCCACGACGAATCGACAACACTGCCACCCGGTGGCATTGAGTGGCAGGATCTTTTAAATAAAAACACCTATTTTTTATGTACATTTATATCGTCAAGTATAGCTCCATTTTTGATACGTATCTATTCTGAATAATGTAAACTTCACTAATAAATAAATAAAAAATTACTTTGATAAAAATGTTTAGAAAGCGATGCTTTCCTCATCAGGAATATACAGAATACTAAAAAATAATAATGTCAAGTATAGATAAATGATTAACATAGTAAGAATAGACAAATTATAAACATAAACAGAAATTGATTAAAGGAGGTAAGTAATTAATCACAAATGTTACTAAAAAATAATTATAAAATATTGAATAACAAATTTAAATTAGAATACTAAAAATAAATTGTTTTTATTACTGAAATTAATATGAAAATAAATTCAAGAGATAGATATATAATTTTTTTTGATTATTAACACTTTTTCTTAGATCTCTCCTAGAATGCACTTCCAACTACAACTGCGATGTTGTCATTCTAGGGGATATGAATATTCACCTGGAAAAGAAAACCAATCCCGACTCAACAAAATTCAGTAAAATTCTGCGTGACTTCAGCTGCGAGCAGTGGGTGAACTCAGCCACACATGACGCGGACGGTACTCTCGATGTCATTATTTCACGTGTCGAATACCTCCCGAATAGTACAGATGTTTTTGACATTGGACTATCGGATCACCGTCTCGTCACATCCGTGTTTGCCTTCGATCCTCCAAAATTGGAGTTCAAATCCATAATCTCCAGAAATTGGAGAGAATTCGACATCGAAACGTTTTGTAAAGATTTGAAGATCTCGCCTCTCTGTGACGAGGAAAAGTATTGTGGAAGACAGATATTTTTTTTTTTTTTGATTTTACGGATTCTTTCGTAATCCTCTAACTAGCTGGGGCTTATACAAATACCCCTCATGAGTTCTGGCTAACTAGTACTCCGGCCACTTTGGCCTTATTACTATTACCATCTGATGGTTTTATTTAAATTGACTGAATTTATTAATTACATTTCATGACTTTTTAGGGAAAAGATCTTAACTGGATAAAAAACCCTAAACAAAACTGGGAAAGACAAACATTTAGTTCTGAACTATTTACTGTTGTTTACTTTTAATTTTACTGAAGTTAAATATTTCAATACTTTACATTTCAGGTACTTCAATACTTTACATTTCATTGTATTTCATCTATTTCATTTTTTCCGGTGTTAGTCCTCTTCTTTTTTGGTGAGTCGTCGTCTTCTATTTTCCTAGTCCGGGTGTGCGGGATTGCACCGGACCCAAGCCGGTGGTGGCCGCACGCGGGTGTCCGTGTGGATGGTGACCGGGTGGACACCCGCGCTGGGGGTGTCCGTATTGGTGACGGTGGTGCCCATATCGGTGGTGTCCGCGCGTGGGTCGGGGCCGGGGGGCGCGTCGAGATCGGGGGGCGCGTCGGAGTCCGTGTCGTCTTCGGTGTCGGAGTCCTCGTAGAGCTCCAGAATAATGTGTTTCGGCATCCTGTGCTTGTAGCGGAACGGGAGATCGTCAGGTGAATTGTATGCGCCCAGTTCTTTCACGAGTGGATTTTCGGGATTTAAGGTGTTGTAAAATCTCGTCGTCAGTTGGTGAGAGTATTCTTCGAGTGTGGGAATTTCCTGTTGTTCTTGTAGGATCTTGAGGTTTGTGTACATAGGTGTATTGTACGTAATCTTTATACATTTGTTCTGAAGAGTTTGAATTTTCTTGTATGTAGATTTGGATATGTTACTCCACACTGGAATGGAATAAGTTAGAACTGGGCGGATTTGACTCTGGTATAGTAAGAGTTTTTTCTTCTCAGCTAGTGGGCTTCTCCGATTGAAGATGGGGCTGATTGCTCCTATAGCTTGCTGCGCTTTGTTTCTGGCGTTTTCGATGTGGCTTTTCCAGTTTAGGCGGCTGTCCATGGTGAGGCCTAGGTATTTCACTTCGGGTTTCCACTCTAGTTGAGTTCCGCTCATGGTGATTTTCTCGTTCGGTGTCTTGTTTTTC
Source organism: Halesus radiatus (assembly GCA_022606495.2). Lineage (NCBI taxonomy): Eukaryota > Metazoa > Arthropoda > Insecta > Trichoptera > Limnephilidae > Halesus > Halesus radiatus. The sequence goes on along the minus strand of JAHDVE020009785.1, from coordinate 97,620 downwards.
AGCCTACGTGTGAAGGTGATGGCTTCGGTTTTGGCCTCGTTGAGTTTGAGGCGCCATTTTTTGTAGTAGTCTCCGATGGTGTTGAGACCCTCTTGTAGGTATTTCACGGCCAATCTGGGCGCTGTGGATGACGCGTATAGGCCCATGTCATCGGCGTACGTGGCTTTCTTGCACCGGTTGAGAGGGGGAACATCGTAGGTGTAGAGATTGAAGAGATGGGGCCCGAGTAGACTTCCTTGCGGCACGCCCTTGGGTACTTCTCGTGATGTTGATGTGGTCTCCCTCACTTTGACGTTGAAGGTTCGGTTCTTCAGATAGGCTTGAATTATTCGGATGATGTACGTAGGTGTTTTCGTGATGTACAATTTGTGAATCAGCCCGTCCATCCATACTGTGTCGAAAGCTTTTTCGAGGTCTAGTAGAGCCATGGTGGTGTATTGGTTCACGTTGAAAGCTCTCGAAATGTGCTCCGTGACGCGCGTGAGCTGGTGGACTGTCGAATGTTTCTTTCTGAAACCGAACTGTTCGTCAGGTAGAGTCTTGTTGTTGACGTGGTGGGGGAGGTACCGGTTGAGGATGACTTGCTCGAGTACCTTGCTGAGCGTAGGCAGCAAGCTGATGGGGCGGTATGAAGTCGGATTCGATCGATCTTTTTTCGCTTTGTGGAAAGGTAGGACGCAGGCGTTTTTCCATGACGCGGGAAAATGGCCCAGCAGTAGGCAGGCGTTGAAGATCTTCGTCAGGTAGATGATAGCTCTCTGCGGAAGGTGTTTGAGGAGCGTGTTGGTGATTTGGTCTTCCCCCGGTGCCTTGTTTGGTTTGAGGTACCTGATGATGTGGGCCACTTCTTTCGGTGAAGCGAGCCTGATGTCGTCCACGTCGGTTTGGGGAAGCAAATGTAGCTCTGCTAGTGTGCTGTCTACCATGCTGGTTACTGCCGGGTTGCTCATGCCGTCCGTTGTAGCGTAAGCTTTCTCGAATCCGTCGGCCAAGGTGTTGGATTTTTCTTCGTCCGAGAGTGCCAGGTTCGAGGAGTTGATCTGTTTGAGGGGCGGGATGCTGTTATCTTGATAGCGCAGGGCCTTTGCCATTTTCCAGAGTGAGTTGTCCTGGGTGGTGAGAGACGTGATTTTTTCTGACCACAGAGTATTTTTCAACTTCGCGATCTCTTCCTTGATTTCTCTGCCGAGAGCGTTGACGGCTACTTTGAAGCAGGTTTCTCGGGTGTTCTGGTGGATTCGGCGAAGTCTATTTTTTTCGGTGATCAGAAATTTGATGTGCGGTGTGAGCTTCACGGTGAAGGGTTGGATTTTCTTCACGGGGATGCACTTATCGCGGGCTGTTTGGATGTTTTTTGTCAGCGAGTTGACCGCTTCGTCAATGCGCGCCGGCGTAGTGAGAGTCTCAGATGTTAGGTAGATTTGCTCGTTGATCCCCTCCTTGAAGTTTTTCCAATCGGCTTTTCGGAGATCGAGTTGAGTTCTGGTTTTTCTCGTGATGTTGCCGCCGATTGTGAAGCTCACCGGAAAATGGTCGGATGATAGTTTGTCTAATGTCATCAGTGGAGATATGTGTGGTATGTTTTTCACCAGCGCGATATCGAGAGTGCTCGGGTATTTCATCCTCGGGTTGTATAGGGTCGGCTTGTCCGGTGCGAGCACTACGTAGTCGTGATTCTCGAGGTGTTTGAAGAGAATATTTCCGTTTTTATTGGATCTGAAGTTATTCCAATGTCGGTGTTTGGAGTTTAGATCGCCTCCTACGAGTACTCTTGTACCTAGCGCGAGTAATTTGTTGAGGTCGCCTCTCGTGATATTCGCTGAGTTCGACGGGCAGTATGCCGAGATGATTGTAGTCGGTAGGTGGTTTATCTCGACTCTGATGACAGTAGCTTCCATGTTTTCCATAGCAGGTGTTGGTAGTCTCGTTATCTGGAGTCCTTGGCGTGTGAGGATGGCTGTTCCGCCCGCTGCGCGTGCCCTTCTGTCCTCAGGTAGTGGTCTGTCGTTTCTGTAGACGTCGTAGCCTGGCACTCTGAGTCTGGTTTTTTCGGAGAGCTGAGTTTCGCTGAGAAGAATGATGTCGATCTCGAGACTGTTGGTCAGGTCTAGCAGCTCGTCGGTTTTGTTCTGGATGCTGCGTGCGTTCCACATGAGTATCTTCAGCACGGATGCGTCCTTATCCATTGATGGTGTCGTTGAGGAGCTCCATGAGGATAATCAGCTTCTCTGCTTTGGATTTGCAGGAAGCCAGTCTGCTGCGCACTCGGATGAGGCCGTGCAGCAGAGCCATGATGTCATCATCATCGCTGTTGGTGGTCGGTTCCGGTTCGGGTCGGTGGCGTGGTTCGGCCGGTGGAGGAGGCGGGGTGGAGCCGCTGGTGACGTTGGCCCAGGATCGCCGGTCGTCAGCTCTGACGGTGGGTGGTGGGGGTCGTGCCTCTGTTGCCCTGTTCAGGGGCGTGGTGTGGCGCGTCGTCGATCTGCGCTGGAGGGCAGAAACGTACTGTACCCTCTTGGGGCACTCTCGGTAGTTGGCCGGGTGTGGGCCTCCGCAGTTGCAGCACGCGGCGGGCTCGTCCCTGGTCTTCTTGGGGCACTCGGATGAAGCGTGCTCCAGCAGGCATTTGACACAGCGTGCCGTGTGGGAGCAGTTGTTCGACCCGTGGCCGAACCCCTGGCATCGGTAGCACTGGGTGCCGTGCTGCAGGTGCTTGCTGCGGTACTTTTGCAGCCTGATCCTGCAGTGGCACAGGTATAGGACGGAGGTCCTTAGTCTCCCCATATCCACTTCCTTGTTGAAGTGGGCCAGGAAGAGCGGGTACTCGGAGGATGTTGTCGTCATCCTGACGACCTTGGTGGCGGGGAAGCCCTGGCTCTCGAGGTCTTCCATGATGTGTTCGATCTCCACATCGGGCAGGCCCTTGATGACCGTCTTCTTGGTCTTGTCGGCTTCCGACGTAAAGGTGTGGAAGCTCGTGGCTCCCTCTCGCAGGCCGTTGGTGAGGGCTCTGTGGTCATTCATGGAGCGCACGAGGATGTTTGCCGTGCCGCCCCTGTTATATCGGATGTGAGAAGGTCTGCCGCACTAGGAATTTAGGTTTGATACTGAATGTCTACAAAAAAAGAGGGAAATGCGAAAATTTGAAAGGCTGTACAGACGTAATCCGACAGTCGGAAATCGGCAACTGGATTGTCAAACAAAAAAGTTACAAAGAAGAGGTCACAAAGAAAAAGTCTAGTTTTTGATGTGAACAGATTGAGTCAGAAAAGAATCCTCGAAAACTGTGGAAACACATAAAGACCTTGTCTGGAGATACCAACATCAAGGTTGAATCCTCTCTAGAAGCGGATAGCCTTGCCGCACATTTTATTAGTAAGGTAGAAAAAATTCGAGCCCTCAGTGGGGTAGGATCACCCGCTGTCGCTGCCCCTAAATCGCTCTCTGGCGACTTCACTACGTTTGCTGCAGTAACGGAAGAAAATGTCACGCGAGCTGTGATGTCTCATCGAAACAAGCAATGCGCTCAAGATCCCATACCTACCCGGCTATTAAAAAATTGTCTTCCGGATATAGCGCAATTACCGCAATTACTGTAATTACTGCAATTGTCCAGAAGTCACTAGTAAATTCACTTGTACCGGGCACACTGAGAAAATCTATTATTACTCCGATTCTAATGAAACGAAATCTTGATACTGACAATACGGATAATTACAGACCTAAATCCAACTTACCGTTTCTATCAAAATTGCTTGAGAAAATTGTTGCCAAACAATTGGTAGGGTACTTGAACTCCGCTGAACTGTTTGCCAAAAATAAATCTGCTTATAGACAGTTTCATTCAACGGAAACTGTTCTATTCCGAATAATTTCAGACTTGATCATCGGGATGGAAGCAGGTAAGTTGGCTTTAGTATCTGTTCTTGATATGCGTGTGGCTTTTGACACGGTAGATCATAGTTTTCTATTAAATGTGCTTGATACCGAATTTGGCTTTCGAGGTGATGTACTCCAATGGATGACATCTTCCTGTCTGGACGAGTAGCCTCAGTAACTTTCAATAAATGCACATCACCTGAAACTCCCATTGAATTTGGAGTTCCCCAGGGGTCTGTCCTAGGTCCCATTCTCTTCATTCTCTATACTAATCGTCTTGAATACCTCATTCACTCAGCTGGATTTGAATAACAAGGCTATGCAGATGATCTTTAAATTTTGTTCCCCGGATGAAAATTTAGTATTTTTAATACGGTTTCAAGTTGGATGTCTGTCAATAAACTCAAACTTAATCCATCAAAGACAGAATTTATTTGGATAGCTTCCCCTGGAAGGCAAGGCCTCCTAGATTCCAGTCCAATACGTATTCAGGATACAGATATAATCCCTTCCACAGAAATGAAATTCCTAGGTTTCACTATAGACAATAGCCTTCATCTTGAATCGCAAATTTCAAAAGTTGTAAGTTCTGGCTTTTTCCATCTTAGGCAGATAAAATCAATCAGGAGATGTCTTCCCTCTGATGGAGCAAAATCACTCATAAATTTCTTTGTTGTCTCACGTATGGACTATTGAATACCACAGAATGGAGCTATTTAATCATTTTTTTTAGTTTATTTATAGTAAAGCTCACTTGAAGTGAAATAACACAAAACTGCGCTATATAAATGCTTTATTATTATTATTATTATATTTTCTGATTTCTAAAATTAAAAATTTGTCTATTTTTAAACCGGTTGTATTTGTACGTAAAATTTTTGTACTTTTATTTATATCAAAAGAATGATTGGTTTCTAAAATAATTAATTAATAAAAAAACATTTAAAAAATAATAATTAATCATGTCAGTATTAATAATTTCATTTAATAACGCCACAAAGTGAATACCAATCTTTTGAAGAAATTATTAAATTTCAAAAAATTAAAATATTAACATGAATCTCTTATTTTCTTAATTAAAGAAATATTATGAATGGTCAACCGAAATACATTGTATTCGATATAGTGCTTCGTGTAATTTGAGTTATTATTCCGCCATTAAGGTAAAACCAATAACGTCAACCACAATAATTGTGCATAATAATCTATATTACCACTTACCGCATCATTAATTTTATGTGCGGTTGATGCACATCACACACTGAATGTGTGTAAAAGCGTAACAAGCGCAACCAATATTATATTCAATAAATAAAACCATAAAAACACACACTTAATCATCATTTTATTGTTTTAATAATTTATTAAAAAGATTGGTACTCACTTTGTGGTGTCGTTATTAATAAATGAATTTAAAATTAGTTTGTAATCCTCGTATATATATCAACATATTTCGAAAGCGACGCTTTCCTCATCAGGACACACATGATACTAAAAAAATAAACATTTATATATTATTTTGTATGTCCCGATGAGGAAAGCTTCGCTTTCGAAATATGTTGATATGTACACATTAATAAAGTGGTGATTACAAAGTAATTTTTAATTAATTTATTGTTTTAATATTTAAACTTCTCGCCGAGTTTTGCTGAGATTCACGCTGCTCTTAAGCACTTAAGCTTAAATAATAAGTGATAAAAATGAGTTTTCCATTGCAAGGAAGCAACAGTTTTTTTTGCGTTTTTTTACTAAAAAAACGCGAGTTTTGGCTACTTTTAATCTGAATAGAAGTTCAAATAACAGTTGTCATATGCGCCATTAAGAACAATACTGTTGTTTTTATATTGTTAAATTTTGTTTATTCCCTTGCATTTTTAATACTCAGCTTGTGATATGAGTCAGTATTATGTTACATAAAATGATGTAGCAGATTGTTAGATGTGTACGATTTTAGTTTATTTAATTTTTTTTAAAATTGTGTAATATTAATTACATACAAATGGGAATTTGTACCCACTAAGCCACTGTTCAGTTTTAGTTTAATTCAACAATATTATATAATGCATCTAGCTGATGTGTACCCGGCCTTGCTCTGGATTTTCACTTGTCATTATGGGTACCATGATTGATTCGACAGTGAAAGTGAAATCTCCAAATAAAGAAACATTCATTTGAATATTTTATTTCATTACAAACGTTTATTTTTTTCAAAATACGATAAATCATAAAGTTCTTAAGTAGGTAAATACTCGTGTTTTCCATTTTGAAAATATTCTACCCCAAAAAACCTTCTTATTTTGAATATGCAATCTGTGGCTAACCAGAGAATTATATCTATGGGCTAACTTCCATACAACATGTCGAGTTTAATGTTTTTCAGACTAATTTTAAAACATTAAAGCAACAGTTCTACATATTGGATTTCATTCAATCTACACTCTAAACCTTCCCGGCACTAATAGGAACAAACTGTGCTATTTTCAGCGAAACCAGTATAGTAATTTTCGAGAAAATCGAGGACAAACAAACAAACATTCCTTTTTACATATAGAAATTTATGATCTAATTGTTATAGGAGATCAAGTGTTTTTCATTGATATAATACATAGGAATAACGTTGTGCGAAATCTTTTTGATACAAAGGAACGACATGGTTCCAAACATTGGGCTAAATGGTATCATACTTTGTTCAGATGAAATAAAAGAAACACATATTAAAAAACGGTGTATGCAAATATAAACTAGATTAAAATTATTTTTTTTTTAAAATTTTATCATTTAATTCTAAGAAAGTAACCAACTAAAAATGGTGCAACTTACCGGGGTATCTACTAATTAAGCAATTCTTCATCCATTGTTTGGTGTGTGTGCGTGTTTTTTTTATTTTTTTTTAAACCTTAGTAATTTTCAAAGATACAACAACTGTCTCTAGACATATCATAGTGCTTATTGTAGGTTTTAACTAAATACAACCTTAATACTCCTTCTTCCCTATTTCTGGCAACATCGTTTCAAGTAGCATACCCCACTGCCTGAGGATTTGTGGAAAGTGGGATGAGGATTTAACGTGGTCCTGGAAATTTCGAAATTTGAAGGTTCAGCAATTGTAGCTGGATCAAGTATGGTCTCTTTGATATTGTTTTTACTCTTCGGCATCTTAAAATCATAAAGTATCAAATAAATTAATGAAAATAAAATTTACATTACGTTCCTTGGTCGTGGGCTGGGGTAAGGTATCCGGTAATAATAACAATAATAATAATTGGATGACTTTTGTGAAAAATAGCGCGGTTTTTGTGAAAAATCACCTAAAGGGCGCTGTGATGGCTCAAGGTACGGGACACGCATTAAGGTAAATAAAATGACAGTAACGTTTTTCACATTGTGTTTTTCTTGGACAATAAGATGTTTTTATAATCCAATACAAATAATGAACGGAATCATAAATATAAATAACGGAAAATGGCTTTCGAAAAACGCAGATTAAAAATATTAATAAGTTTTCAATCCCAAAAAATCAATATTTCAATATTTTTTCAAAAATCTTCCACGTCTTTCAATGTAACAAACACAATGTACTGGCTAGAAAACATTAATGACGCTTTTTAATAAATTTATTTTTTCAATAGATGACCGACGGGAATCGATTCGGACCTCTCCCCCAGGTATCTCAATTTTTTTTAATAATGTTAGTACCCCCCAAGAGTCCCGACTGCCTCCATTCGTTTGGAGCATTGGCTGGAATCCTCAATTAGGGTATGTTGTGACTCTAACGGTTGTGGGGAGGGGGAAAGGAAACGGGGGAGAGGAAAATGGGGAAGTACCTGTATATTCAGACCAAATGTGGCTAAAATCATTTCGAGCAACTAAATGGTGGTTTTGCACCAGGGCGATACTCAAAGTATCTACCACTCTGGAACATGCCGAAAATATGCTATGTATTATTTTTAATGAATAAATTGTGAAATAATACAAATAAAACAAATAAAATTTGCTTGCGCACGCCAAATTGAAAAACTTAAGAAAATACGAAAGTAATTCTCAGATCCATTTTGTGTTTGTTATTGTCAAATAACACAATCTCGACGAACTAGTAAAAATAATAAAAGATTGTCAAACCGACCGAAAAATATTGCCGATATATACCATAGGTGTACCTAGGGTAAATAAGGTCAGTAATTTTATGACATTCTTTTTATGTGCTAATAAGATTCAATAGTAATAATAACGAAAATAAATAAAAAATACAAAAAAATTAATTTCCAAACCCTTAAGCTATTTCAATTGTGGAATAATTTGTTGAAGCTTATAAACCTCACTCTAAAATATTTTTAATCATTGATGAATATATTAACAACTTTCAAAATGAAACATGAAACCGTAAAGACACAGAAAAGAAAAAGGGAACGGTAGCAGCTGGGACTCGAACCCAGGACTTCGTAGTCTATCTAGGACCTTGCGCTCTAATCCACTGAGCTACAGCTACCCCAATCATTTTTATAGGTATACTTCGGTTTCTAAGAACTGTTCATCATCTTCAATTGATTCCCAGATATTTTTGGCTGCTACCTTTTTATCATGACTATAAGACTCTACCTGTATTTAATTGTAATCTTTATTTTTTTTTTATTCATTATATTTGAATTATTAACGCCTTTCGGCTTTTACATAGTCTAACATAAAGTATAAGACCAAATACTCTAATGTGAAAAATATGTAAGCAATAAAGATAATAACAAATAAATATATTTCAATAATATGTATAAATAACCAAGCAAGAATAAGCGTCTATTGAAAGCATGTAATAATTAGGACCGATGAAAGAAATAATAGTATTAAAATAAAATTAACCTGAATTATTAACGCCTTTCGGCTTTTACATAGTCTAACATAAAGTATAAGACCAAATACTCTAATGTGAAAAATATGTAAGCAATAAAGATAATAACAAATAAATATATTTCAATAATATCTATAAATAACCAAGCAATAATAAGCGTCTATTGAAAGCATGTAATAATTAGGACCGATGAAAGAAATAATAGTATTAAAATAAAATTAACCTTAATACCATTTAAAATTAAATGCTTTATAATATTTGTATACATCAAAAATATAATTAGTTACTAAATACATCATTACAATAGTTAGTTATATGTTTAATATTTCTCAGTAAGTAATAAATTCACAGAAGAACATCAACGGCGAGTATTTCATGGCAGATAAACGAGTTTGTGAGTACATTCCATATATCTGCAACATGCGCGTATATATTACCAAAATTTTGAATTCTATGCAACGGAGTGGTAAATTGTGCGGCCGTTGCAGTATTGCTGCAATATAACGGTAATGATAATCTTGTATTTCTGACCGAAACATGAATGCATTTATTAGCCGAATTAAATCAGGGCTGTCAATTTTGTACTGAAAGATTTTTAATAAAAACACTAGATCAAAAATCTCTTAATAAGTTCATTAATCGTAAAAAATAGGTGTAGTTTAATTGTTCTCTCGGTATATTTAGTTTATAATTGAGAAATCTTAGGAATTTGTTTTGAACTCTTTCTATTCTGTGATAATGTGCGTTGCAGTGTGGAGACCATACAGTCGAGTTGGCTCCTCCCTAGTTATGTCTATAGATATAGTGTAGATTGCGTATAGATAGTGTCTCGGATATATCAATCCAATTTTTATTTATATGCGACATCTGTTGACTTTTTATACAAGTCTAGGATAAATATTTAATTTTGGAATAACTTATTATCTACTTCTAAGCCAATATAATAATATTACCAGTTGATGCGCATCCGGCCTTGCTCGGGATTATGTATTTTTTTGGAATAAAGTCATGAAGTTGTGAATTCTTGCTCGTCGTTTGGGTGCCATAATTGATTTGACAGCGGAATCAACTATTTCTAAACAAAGAAACAAAGAAACAATCACTTGAAAAAAATATTTTATTCCAAACATTTAAGTTTTCAAAATATATTTTAATAATAAAGTTCTAAAGTAGGTACCCACTTGTGTTTTCCATTTTCAAAATATTCTACCCAAACACACCTTTTTATTTTGAATACGTTATCTATGGGCTAATATCAATACAGCATGGCAGGTTCAATGTTTTTCATACTAATTTTACAACGTTATAACAACAGTTTTACATATTAGATTTCATTCAAACTACTCTCTAAACCTTCCCAGCAATAATAAGAACAAACTATTTTCACTGCTATTTTCAGCGAAATTGGTAAGCAATTTTGTAATACAGACAGACAGACAGAAGTTATTTTTTATACATTAAGATAGAAAGACATTAAATATTAGTTTCATTATTATAACATACCACTTAAATGCTCCTTCTAGCATGAGCTTTTAGCTCAAATTATGGAAAAAAAAGTAAAGAAATTAAATAATAATATAACATGTATAACCATTAAAAATACATATTTTTACCCGGGATAAAACGTGTGTTTACTTTGGATTAAACAACCCTGTTTAGTGTATTTAAAATATTTCACACAGTATGAAACAATAAGCCCGGACAAAACACATTGACATCGGAACGAACCACGAAATAGTCCATTTGTGGACAGACCGATACAGAAATGAAGGAGGCATTATTATTCTCCAGCGAGCCGCTTCCCCGCTTGTTTTCGCAACAAGATTTATGTGGGGGTGAAAGCATCAAACGCTGTATGTAAAAGCCCTGTCAAGACTTTCTTTTTATTTCCATATTTGTTGACAAACTTCTTGAATCGTCGCCTAGGTATTTACCCCGTACTCGGTACCACTCTTTTGCTTATTTCGTCCCAGATTTCGCGCTAACTTGGGAATAAATTTATTTTGTTTGACTTGCCTCGCCTCCATTGGATTTCCATCGAGTGAATACGCTGACATCACACATGAACAGACAATTTTTTTTTATTAGCCGCGTGTGAATATTTTTGTCAGATTTAGAAAAAAAAATCGAAAGAGGAAATTAAAAAAAATACGCTCAAGCACATAAAAAATTGTTATAATTATATTTTTCTATAGTTCTGAAGACAAAAGTCTGCATAATATGGGAATATATTATTATGTATCCTACCACAACCAGCAACTCTTTTTCTTCTGGTGGCCTTCCCCATTTGTTTTTTTTTTTTTTAATTTTAATAAATCAATTTTATTAATGTTATTATTCAGTCACATTGCCACACTTCTCAAAAACCTCACAGAGAAGAGAATTTTTATTATTTTCTAACGAAATCGGTTTCAACTTTTTATATTACCATTATTTTTAAAAAACCTGTCAAAATTAGAATTGGGTGGGAGTAAGTAAAATCATATAAATAAGTCGTCACAACGTGGATTAACCGCAGTTTGAAAATGGCCTTGAACGCCGAAATAGCTCTCACAATTATACAAACTAAAAATACTTGCAGAACTAATAATAACACTGTTAAATTTGATTTACATCAAATTTTTGGAAAAAAATCACATGGAGTTCTACGAATTAAACACAAAAACAATTAATCTCCCATTGGAGCTTGGCTATCGTCAGGGAAATCTTCACACTGTATGGTGCAATCCGGTATAAATCTGCGGAAATGCACTCGTACCGGTCGGTTAGTTTACTAAACTATGAAGATTAAGAGATTAAATAATGTTGCCATCATTTTTTTTTCAAGTTTGATAATTGCTTGATCGCCGAAATAGCTGTTACAAAAATTAAAAAAAACTAAAATGCAATTTATTGTGTTTAGCTCTACGAATTATATACAATAACAATTAATAATACCGTTATTATAATAGTATATGATAATAATAGATGATGAAAGGATCTCTTTCGAAACATGTAGATATCAATGTATATTTATAATGTGGTGATTACTAAGTATATTTTTAAATTCGTTCATTAATAATACTGTGTTCGTTAAAAATAATAAAAGTGGATGAGGCCTTTGACAACACTTGAAAACCGGTTTATAAAATAACGGCCTTTTTATTTATTTTTATCTGAATAACGCACAACTTATCTGAGTCCCAACTGCTCCCAATCGTCTGGAGCCAGTGAGACTATGACATCCCCAATTGGAGAATGCTATGAGGCTGATGGTAGTGAGGAGGAGTAGGAGAAGGAGAAGAGGAAGGTGGGGAAATACCTGGCTATTCAGATCTGGTCACCAAACACGACTTAAAGCCATTTCAAACAACGTTTCAATTCTGAATTGTGGTCTTTCACCAGGGCGATATTGAGAGTATCTTCCACCCTGGAAGGTGAGCAAATATACCAAATATTATTTTTAATTAATTAATTGTGAAAAAAAACAAATTAGTTAAATAAAATTTGCTTGCGCACGCCGGGATTTGAACCTGCGACCTTCGGATTCGTAGTCGAGAGCCTTACCCCTCGACCATGGAGGCTGTAACGCAACTCTGGTATAGCTATTGTTTAAGTACTTCCGTGGAACATAGTTACAATAGCATTTGTCTACATTTAGTATTTACCCCAATAAAAACTGTATTTTTGATACTAAACATATAAATTAATCAAAAACACCAAACACATTAAAGCTCTGACATTAACTGAAATCGGTACATTTAACGAATATATATAAACTGTGTAATTTTAATTCATAAATTTTTCAAATAACTTAAATATTTTCCACCTACTTATAATACGTTTTCAATCTTTCACTTGTTTGTCATTTGCTTTAGTATCATTTTTGCTGTATAATGATTGTTGTTTATTATATTTATTAATTATTTTTGTATTTTAAACATTCATGCATGTAAGTTTTAAGCATATTGCCTGTTTTACGTATTAAAATAAAATAAATAAATACATAATGTCTTCGAAAGATGTGTCATTGTTTTGTGGCGTCATAACTAATATAATTAAAAAGAAGACCCTTTTTTATACCACTGTTTCTAATATATAAATATCGACATGTTTCAGAAGCAAAGCTTCCACATTATATAAACAATATATTTATATTATTCAAGTACCATACTTCCATAGATTCTGCTGAAATTTTCAAGCTTTCAGACGTTATGACAATTAGACAACTTTGTGCTAAATTTGCAACCCTTCACCTCTTCAAATACAATCTTCATATTCTCCTACAATCCAAATCAATTATTTTAACAAGATCTTCAACAAACTGCATCCTTAATATCCCATTAAAATATATCACCCACGGACAAATACATTTAAAATACTATGCAATTAAACTATATAATACATTAAAACATACCACTCATGGACAAATACATTTAAAATACTATGCAATAAAACTATATAATACATTAAAACATACCACTCGTGGACAAATACATTTAAAATACTATGCAATTAAACTAAATAATACCTTAATACATACCACTCATGGACAAATATATTTAAAATATTATGCAATTAAACTATATAATACATTATAACATATCATTCATGGACAAATACATTTAAAATACTATGCAATTAAACTATACGAGTATAATCACATGCCTACATCTTTAAAACATACGCGAGAGAATGCATCAACACATTTAATAAAACTTCATATCTCGATCTGGATAAAATCAAAAGGAACATTTTTTTCATAACTTAGTTACACCAAAACAAACATAAGGACATTTATATTAAATACATAAATAAATAATTTGCATTTTTGACTTTTTTACAATATTTTTATTATTCTTAAATTAACATAATTATATAACCATTTCAAAATAATACTATGTCATAATTACTTGAGCACCTCAGTACAGGTTCTCCTAGCCAGGCGTTATATTAATAATTTACAGTGCAAAAACGTCATTCTATATAATAATTGCGTATATTATAAAATAAAAAATATAAATAATTTAGCATTTTTTTTCGCTTTGTGGCGTAATTATTATTAATAAATGAATTAAAAATTACTTTGTAATCACCACTTTATTAATATATACATATCAAAATGTTTCGAAAGAGAAGGTTTCCTCATTAGGAATGTATTATATGTATTCTGTATATTCCTGACGAGGAAAGCTTCGCTTTCGAAACATTTTGATATGTATATATTAAAATAGTGGTGATCACAAAGTAATTTTTAATTCAATTAATAAATAAATATATAAATATAACATATTGTTTATCCTGATGAGGGAAGCTTTGCCTATGAACCATGCGGATATTGACATATTCAAAACAGTTGTTTAAAAATAATTCTTCTTATTGGTATAAATAAATAATATGTTGTTTAAATATGAAATATTATTTTCTTTGAACAAATACTCAGATATGTAACAATTATTATTTTTATAAACAATAATTATTAATCTAAAACACTCATCCAAATTGAAAAAACCTTCCGAGCAAAGATAAATGTCGCCGGCAGGACTCGAACCCGCACCCTTCTAATGTCCGGTCAGATGCTCTACCGTTGAGCTACGTCGGCTTATCGCAAACCCGCCAAGTTAATCAATATATACTAGTGTTCCATTCAATAATTACTGTTTTTATTATATTTTCACCTGTAAACAACCAACTTTATTAGTATGAGAGAGGCTTGTAACGGCTTGTAACTCAGATATGTATTTGGAATGGGTTCCACATTATCAGCAGATACAGTTATGTTGTGCCAAGGCCTTTGGCACGAGCTTCCGCTTCTCGCGGACCCCTTCACATTTCCGAATCGCTGCTGTGAATATAATGAACAATAATTTGAATAAATTATCGTTTAAACTTCTATCTCTGGATACAATAATTATTAATGCGAGTAAAAATCCGCATGCGGCTTCGCGACGCGCCAACAGTTTATATCTAAGAGAACAGCGCGATTCATTGTTTTCGTATAATTAATGAAACGAAAAGAAAATTGCAGCGAGTTTACAAGACGCCGTACGCGCAACGTTGTTTATCCCCTCTTAGGGAGAGATTTAGAGATAGGAAGCCTGAAATAAATTGCCAAGTCCCCGTTTCCTAAAAACTCCTCGTAGAGGCCGGGGAAGTGTGGGTAAGTATCAACGTTCCCTGAGAGTACACGTTGCTTAACTTTTTAAGTAATTAAAATATAAAACAGTTTGGATTAAACGAAAAAAGAACTCCTTCGAGTAAAATATATCGATGCTTTTATGATGCGTATTTGCGTGTCAAGTATTTTACTTTAATAACCAAAAATAAATGATTATAAAAAACTACCCTGTAAATTTAGACAAAGGGAATAAATAGGGATGTGTACCCGGCCTTATACGATTTTTTTTTAAATATATTTTTTTATAAAGTTATGAAGTTGTGAATTTTTGCTTATCGTCAGGGTGCCATAATTGATTTGACAGTAAAAGTAATGCATTGTGACGACTATTAATATGTCTATACAAAGAAACAGAGAAAAATTAATTTAATAATTTTATTTCATTCCAAACAATAATTTTTTTCAAAAAATATCTTAATAATAAAGTAGGTACCTACTTGTGTTTTCCATTTTGAAAATATTCCACAAAAAAACAAACCTTCTTCTTTCGAATATGTAATTTGTGGATAACCAGAGTAGTATATCTATGGGCTACCGTCAATAGAACATTGTGGGTTCAATGTTTTTTATACTAATTTTAAAACGTTATAGCAACAGTTTTACATAATGGATTTCATTCAAACTACTCTCCAAACCTCCACGTTACTAATAAAAACAATCTGTGCTAATTTCAGCGATGTACGTTGAGTAATTTTTGAGAAAATCGAGGACAGACAGATGGACAAACGGTCATTTTTAACAATAATAATAAGTTATTTCGTGATGTAGTGGTTAGACTATAAGCGTATGGAGAGCCCTTTCTATTAGTTATTTAATTTAATTTAATTATTTATTTAACACCCATAGGGCTTTTATAGAGAGTTATTTATCTTACAGTTTGACATGGGAAAAAAAAACAGTGATTTGAAAATATATGGTAACAGTAAAAACACTTTTCCATGATGATACTATAATTTAAGAATATATATGTTGAAATATTATTGCTAACTGTAGTATATCTAACGCTTTAAACTTAGGAAATAAAATACAGTGTTCAAAGAGGTGTGTTTATAAAAAGTAAACAGTGGTTTACGAAAATATTTTAACAATACAAAAATTTTTGTAAACACAAGAATTTATATGTTGAAACAAAATTTTGTGCTATTTGTGTAATTTCTGGAGGACCGTTGTATGATATGTGAGTTACCACTGAACCAAGGAGAGAATATGTTTCACGGTAAAGAGAAAGGACTCACAAAAGGTATTTGAAGCCCGGTTATCTTCTCAATTCAGTCAATCTTCACGGCACTCATAAGCGGACGTTTTTTTGTATCGAGATTCGCTTAATTTTGCGGTCTGAGATCGGGAAATATTTTATGGCGTTGTTGATCAGGCGGGCGTCAATTTACACTGGCTGCGCTGCAGCGGATCGTGGAAGATACGCACACACTGGTCAGGGTAGGAATGATTAGGGATATGCAACAATATTAACTCCCAATTACAGCGGTTCGTGGAATGGTTATAATTTGTTTTTGTGTTTCTTGTTTGTTTATTCATAGGTTTGTTGGTGCACTCCCGCATACCATCTTGGATTACTCCGATTATCGACAGAAGGAGCCACTAAGGGCTATATTTTGTTGTTGACAGTATCTGTACTAACCAATTTGATGTGCGTTTGTGACTAACCTCCTTCTATGCGAAAGCTGTGCAGGGACACTTGAGAGTTTAGTCTATTAAAAATAATAGATTTATTTAATTAAAAAAATTGAGTCATTGAAGTTCAACCTGAAAGAGTAACCTAAATATAAGTGTATGAAAATGAGAGGTGTATTGTGTAAAATGGTCCAACCAATTGCCATTAATTCTTGGTGTCACTTATATAATTTTTTTTACATAAAACGCTACATGAATATTATTATTATGGTGCCATTTTTAAGTGAAACTAGTATTATGATTAAAAAAAAAAAAAAAACTTTTTTGTAAACCGCCCTTTCTCAGAGAAAATAATATTTACAATCTGCATGCTTGTAACATATAATAATAATTTTGTATTCAATATCTCAAATAAATAATAAGTAGATGCAACTAGTTCTATCACTTTTTTTTTCTTTCTTATTTCTTATTTATTTATTATTATCTTTAATACATCACATATTTATTACAGTAGTTAAACATATTTTCAATATGGTTGTGGAATTTTTCCAGGTATAGGTAAGCACACAATTCATTACAATATTTTCCGTGCATCACTAATTATAAGTTACAAGTATTTACATAATACAAAAGGGAACACTATCGAGTGTTTATAAATACGTATATATATATATACATAAGTATAGTGAATACATAGGTGTATGATATAATAATAATAGACACATTGAAATGTGAAATTAGAAAGTGCCAAAATGAAAAATTCGTCCGAAGTTAGGTAGATGGTAACACAAAAGCGAGGATTTTTGAATAGTTTACACTGAGAAAACGGTAATCGAATAGATAAAATTATTTAATTCCACCATTGAATAAATTACACGTTATACTACCACCAATTAAAAGCAGTGATAAATTTAACCCCAGCAATTAAAACTCATCGGGGACGGTTTTAAGTCGGATTAAACGTGAACTAGAATAATAATTGGAATGGCCGCAACTATTGTGCAAGAGTTTGAAGTTCGATTAGAACTCAAATCGTTTCATATCCAATTCGGTAAACGCTTAAAACTCCGACTATATTAAAACATCCCATCCATGGCCTGACATAACGTATAACATTTAACTGTCCCAACTTCCGAACGGCTTCATTAAGGCCAAATTGGATGGTTTTAAACACCAACAATCAGTGGCGGCTCGAGAACTTCTACGACGATCGAGGACGACATTTTTTACCGCAAGAAATCTAACTATATATATATTACGTTAAGTTTCTCAAACAAAACTCTTCTTGGATGTTGAAGACCAAAATATATTAAAATGTGTGTAGGTATATACCAATTTATATACTATAATAAAAATTATGCAATTTGTTGGAAGTGTAACAGAGAAACTTTTTCGGACGAGCGCGATGCCCGCCTGAAACTAACGTAACTTTCTCGAACTAAAACTAAAGGTCCAATAATATTCATCACAAGGGGTTTTAAAAGTATACCCGCGAGCTCTGAAATCCACATTCAAGTGCGCATGCGCGGTTGCGAGTAATGCCTAGGATTGAGAAAGAAATGCACAGAATGTACCCAAAAGACGTTCATCATTAAAGTGCGCAGTTGGCAATAAGTTAGTTATTAGTTCGTCAACGGAATCACTCGCCATCTCGAGCGACGCCCACCAGTGTTGCCAACTCAGTTTTTTTATATCAAGATTTAGCTCCAAATCAAGGTAAAATTTTAGCTTCTTAACTCCCTTTTCAGATATTTTAACTCCTTGTGCAGAACTTTTCCATGTGAAAAAATTACAATAATATTCTTTATTTATTTTTAAAAAATACCCTACAACATTGACGTTGACTTAGCTTCGCAAGCAGTGAGATTCAACATAATTAAAAAAAAACGATGTCTAAAGAATCTATTCATTTTGACGAAGACAAAGCTTCAGCTAATTTTTTCATTCCTTTCGGTAGGATTCTGGAATATCTGGCGGAGTCTGTCCCCATCAACACCTGGCCCCGTTAACGGACCGCCACTGCTAACAATAATAGAGAATTGAAAGCTTGTAGAACTAGGGCTACAGCGTTCTTACATTATTAAAACTAGATCGAACTCGTTAAGGGGTAGAATTAATTCAGCATTACTTGCTACATTTTAATTTTCTTGTAATACATACCTACGGAATAGATAGCAGCGATAAAACGTAATTGAAAGAAGTTTGGATTAGCTCAGACGGGAAGCCAGGATTTTAACTCTGTAACGTGTACCAATATATACGATACAAAATTCTATTTAAACATTAATAAGTAATAATGAAAAAAAAATTGACCTTATGTTTATTTGTTTACCTAGAAAGCATGTTCTAGGTAAACAAACTGGGTAAATAGCGGTGGTGTGCATTGCTCTTTGACCATGGGTAGGCCATGTGCAGTTTGTCAAGTTTGGATATGAATTGTAAATTGAAGATTTAAAAAATACTATTTTGTAACCATATTCTTCTGATTGTTGCGGACAACTGAATAAATGAGCGTACAAATTCCTTACTAAATTAATGAAAAAAAAAATGTATTTCGGTTAGAAATTAGTCGTCTTTTAAAATTATTTTATTATTTCTTCTTATGGCTCATTTTTCTTAGGGTAGGCGCAGCTTTAGAGCCTTAATATACTCGTAGATACTGGTAAATACAAAGTTCAAAACAAAAATAAATAAAAACATGTTATTTATAAGATAAAAAATATATATGTATTAAAGGAAACGATTGCGGCGAAAGCGTTTCTTTCTAACGGTTTACGACAGGTATAGGAGTTTTTTTTTAACGGTTATCCCTAAATCCATGAAACTATTATTAACTGTTTCGGAATTTATACAGTGATGAAAAAACGTTTTCACGTTATTTTACGTACACAAAGGTTAAATGAATAAAAAAAAAACTCTCATTAATAATTAACCAAATAGAAACTATCATGAACCGAAAACAAAAGTATTTTAAGTTGTTTTCATTGCTTGTAAAAATTACAACAATGTTTTTTTTTCTCATTTCACATTCGATGTATATAGTTTCCTTTACAGTTCAATGATTGGATTCTTATAAAATTCGTATGTTGGGTTGGAATTTAAAATGTAACGGTTATATTCTTATATTTATCGGCTGAATACAATTTCATCAAAAGTTGAAATGGGCCGAGAATGGAGGTTTAATAGGAATCGTTAAAAAACCAAAAATTTGCACTGATCGCCAATATGTTGGTAATCAAATGTGCTAAATAAACTTTATTTTGGTGGACTTTTTGGAAAGAAAATCTGAAAATTTCTAATACATTGCTGGTCAAAGAGCCCATCGATCAAATACAGAATCTCAACAGAAATAATAAATATTTGAAAATTATTTTTCCACACATTTCTGTGATAGTGTATAATTTCAACCTTCCGTATCTGCTTAATCGTTGTAATTCTACAATCTCGTCATGACCTAATTAGAATTAAATCTCCTTGCTACAATCTCCTGGACCTTGCTGCAAAACAAGTGCTTTTTATTATTAATTTGCTGGCTGCTGGCTAGACCTCTCCCGGCGGATACCTTCTGCCTTCTGCAGAGCGGAATATCGTGGAATAATTTATTTAAACGAAACTTTATAAAACACAAACTTGCGAAACGTTATTACTGTTTGGAAATAAAATTATTTTCTCACATTTCCCGACATCTCTTTAATAATGTACGAATATAATATGTAGTAATAACGATGTAATCCATGAAGTTTTATTTATTCATAAATGAATTAAATAATATACTTTGTATTTACCACTCTATTAATATGAAGATATCTACATGTTTCGAAAGCGATGCTTTTTCATCAGGAGTAATACTAAAAATAATAATGTCAAATGAGAACTCAATAGGCAAATTATATACCAAAATTGATTAAAGTAGGTAAGTAATTAATCAAAACTCTTAATAAAAAAATATTTTATAAACATTGAATAACAAATTTATGGTAGAAATTATAAAAGAAATTATTTTTACTATAAATATTAATACGAAAATAAATCCAAGAGATAGCTATTTAAAAAAAAGATTATTTATTAAATTTAATTATTTATTAACCGTTTTTCTGATTTTTTATTAATCTGTTGAATTGTAAACCGGTTGTATTTGTACGTAAATTTTTTAAACCTTTATTTATATCAAAGGACGATTGGTTTCTAAAATATGATTTGCAAATTCTGAATAGTTGTTATTATTTAAACACCTTAGGTGTTCCTTAATTATAATACTGATACTTCTAGAAGCCTTTCCTATAAAATAGTTGCAATCAATTAAGTTTTATTTATTCATTTAGTGGAATGCAACAACTTCCATACATGAGAAAGATACCAAGATAATAAGATACAACATCAAACAATTTTTAGCAGAAACGAACAATGTATGTACGAGCACATAGTAAGTACAACATATTTGTTTATTACTGGTATTTGATTGTCTCCTGACTCCAGAGGGTCATCAAGAAGGATTCCATTTAGATAGCCATGGCATAAGAGATTATTGTTAAATTGATGTATTGTATGGATGTCCGGGCTATGAACTTCCCATACGGAAGTACGGTGGCGGAAAAGTGCTTTGAAAGAGTTCACTAATTTTTGTGGTAGTTTTTGACCAAAGTAATATTTGAATATGATGAAATCTCAACGGTTTAAAAAAATAAATTTATCTTGGAACCTTTTGGTTGTAAATTTTAATCAATATTATGGCTGGATGACTTCACGATGTCCTCTAAATTATTGATTTATTCAGGTGGAGGTGAAATTTTGTTCAGAACTTTGTGTGACAATTGTTAGGAAAATAACATATTATACTGTACTTAATTTAACTAAAAATATTCTTCGACATTATGAAAAACCTAATACTATTATGTTAGGTTAAAGAATATTAGGCATTATAGTAGAAATAAGACTACTTAGCGTGGACGAGACACAGAGTTTAATATGTACATTCCACGAAGATCCCACTCCAGTAGTGTGGTAGGGGCGGTAGTTCTGCTAATATCTGTAACGTCTTTTTTACGCCGGCTCGTTAAATAAGGCAATAAGCACGTAGGGCAGATAATAAAATGAGTACTTCTTCCCTGATCCTCAATTATTCTATTCGTTCCGTGGTTTATAGAACGACCGAGAGACTGAATAATTTTTACGAGTTAAATCCAACTTTTGTGCCATCATCAGGGGGCTAAGCGGGCTAGAATAAAATCAGAATTCAAGTTGCCTCTTCAAAGATTAAGACTATTGCCTACTGTGAATTTGAGAGGCGTAGACTTTGCAAATAATACTCGGCGTTTTATTCAAGGCAGATATCTTAATCTTCAGCTTTGTTATTAAATGTTTGTTTACGTAGAGATACCATCGCGCGGCTCTCCGACAGGGCACACGGGGTGGAAATACAAACAGTGAAGTTCTTGCGCTCTAGTTGTCGAACTTTTTGACCTGCCCTATAAGTTTCCGTTATTTTATTTGGCTTAAAGCGCGCTCGACGGCTCTCGAAGCTCAACGGATTGCCACACTTCAGGAAATGTATTATTTTAGTGAATCTGATTTAACTTAACAGTAGCTTAAGGGCGAAACTGACATTAACTAAATTGAAACTGTGCTAATAATTGATTTGTCATAATTAAATTAATAAAAAAATTCTTTAATTCGGGTTCCAAATGTTACAATAATAGATATCACTTTTTCGTGGAGTTACTTTTATATTGCCTTTATTTCCTTAAAACTTATATTAAAATACTAATTAATTAATTATTTACCACATCTTCATCGATATCATACCTCAAATTCAAGACTTGTCAATATTATTCCCGATTTTATATCCCATATTAATGGCTGCTATCTTTTGCCCGAATACAATTGCAATCTGAATACTCTTAGATACACCAATCCGATTTTTATTTATACGAGACATGTATTTGACTTTTCTACAAGTCTAGAAAATATATTCAATTTATTTTTAATAACTTATTAATAGTTTGAAAATGGCCTTGAACGCCGAAACAGCTGTCACAATAATAAAAACTAAAAATATTTGCAGAACTTAATAATAGCACTATTAAAATTTACTTACATTAAATTAAAAAAAATAATAATAAATGGAGTTCTACGAATTAACACAAAAACAATTAATAGACAAGTTCATAATTTATTTTATTTTATAATTTTTTTAATGACTTTTTAGCTAAAGTTTTTTAGTCGTTCATTTAGGTATGTGTATATTGATTAATGAAGGAGTTCAGAACAATCAAATTTGAGTTAAATAATATGAAAAAAAGTCCTGTCGTTTATTATTCGTCTGTTTTCTAAAGTTGGAAAATAATAAAATATTCATTAACAACGAGTAATTTATACGATCTAAAGGAATGTTAACTTTAAAATTTATGAAGCGTGGGAATTTTTTTTGAACTCTTTCTACATTATGAATATGAATTTTGTAGAAGGGCGACAACACTACGGTATTATATTCCATTAGGCTTCAACTAGGGATGTGTACAACAATATTATAATTTTTAACGATTCAAAGTGAATACTTTGTGGATTATTGTGAAATACGCTAAAATATCACACACCATAAGACTATCTATGTTAAAAAAATAATAAAATATATGTGCAATTAATATGTTCATAATTTGTCCATTCTTACATTATTGTGTTCTATGTTTTTCATTTGACTGTACTTGACATTGTTATTTTTTTAGTAATCTACTCGTATACATTCCTGATGAAGAAAGCATCGCTTTTGAAACACGCAGAGACGTGTAAATTAATAAAATAGTGAATACAAAATAATTTTAATTTATTTTTATAAACAATAATTATTAGCCTGGAACACTCATCCAAATTGAAAAAAACCTTTCCGAGCAAAGATAAATGTCGCCGACAGGACTCGAACCTGCACCCTTCTGATGTCCGGTCAGATGCTCTACCGTTGAGCTACGTCGGCTTATCGCAAACCCGCCAAGTTAATCAATATATACTAGTGTTTCATTCAATAATTACTGTTTTTATTATATTTTCACCTGTAAAACAAGACAAGATTTTTGTGCTATGTACAAAAATCTTGTCTTAAGTTTTTAAGAACTTTAGTTTATCAATTAATTAATTTTAATTTATTTATAAATATATATATATGCAGCTAGAGAGAAACAAATTGACAGTGCTAGACAACCTTAGATATTAGCCCGCATCAGTGTTAACAGTGTCATTTGCATTACAGTCAGTAAATATTTCTTCAAACATTCTCAGTCCAAGAAAAAACGTCTTTTTTATTTGGTTTGCTCAACAGAAAACTATCTGAATTTACGATAGTAACTCATTTAGAAAACCAGCTGCGCAAAACTAAAATCCACAACGTTCTCGTATATTTCCCAAAATCTAGCATTCAAAATAAATCCGTTTGGGTTACACAATGTACACATGTATTTAGTAATCTTGAGGGTGTTTCTTCCTTTCTTCACCCCGGGCCCATCTCCTTTGCGGTTTACGCCGCCCCCCACCCCCCGCTCACTCCCCCGCCGCCCTGCGGAAATTCCCCTGTATAATATTTCTGGAAGATAAAGGCGGCCGGAGTGAGGCGCATTAAAAATAAAATAACCTACTTGTTTGAATGGGGCGCTCGGGGCTGCGATTGTGACGATTTACTTGCGTAAACAAGTCTACGGAATTTCGTCGCACGGTTTTCAATATCTTTCTGTGACGAGACGTGCCCCGTTTTGGGGGAGCGTCTCCGAAAAGGGGTCGGCTATCGCACAATCAAGCCAGGCGGGAATGCACTGCTGAATTATAACTGAGAAATCTTAAGAGAGATGTCTTTATTACAAATGCAAATTATGTGTTGTAAATGTTGTTAAAATGCTGTGAATGTTAATTATGTATTTTAAATATTAAGTATGTTTGTTTCTAAGAACTGTAATGTAGGTTCTGCATGTGATCCCACAATGAGTTTCTTAACTCTTGGGAATAAATGCATAATATATTGTTTACTTTAAAAAAATAAATTAATTATGGAACATATAAGTTGAAGTTACCATTATTATTTTTGTCTGGTATATATTAATTCCTAGGTGGACATTGCCTGTTCCAAAGGTTTTTTTTATTATTTTAAATTTCTAATTTATTGATTAATTTTTGTGTTTTTTTTTTATTTACTTGGGAAAATATATAGTTATAATACAATATGCATTTTTACAAATTAATTTTTTACTTTGTTTCATTAACCAGTGAAGTTTCCGCTGTATGTAGTGCGTATAAAAAGGGTTGTAAGGTGTTTATAATTATTTTAAATTTTTTGTTGCAACTCTAGATTCAGTACGTTCCGAAATTAAACTTTATGCGAGTACATATACCATAGATTTAGTTATAATTATACCAGTCTGAAATCAACAAATGGAAGATAGTTACAAAGGTTTTTTAATAAAAAAAAACATATTAAAATAGAATTAATCAATGAATTGACAGCTTCAATTTTTTTTGCAGTGCTTGTCTTAATGGAATATCTGTGGTGATGTTGGAAAGTTAACAGATATTTTTATTCATCACTTATTTAATTTTTTTTTAATGATAATAATTATGCAAAATATAATTTTTTCCCCATAACAAAAAAACGTGTTGACATATTATGTATTTATTTTGAATTACATTATATTTATAACGATATAATATGCATAAACTAAATAAAAATATCTCCAGACATCACATTTAATTATATATTTTTTTTCCATAAACAAACCGCAATGTACTTAATGACTGCATATCATACTATTTTTATACATGTATCATAAATATTATTTAACTAATAGAAAATTACAGCATGAATGTACAATCCCTTTCCACCCACAAGCAAACACTTTTAATGGAAGAGTAGCATTAAAACATGTTAAGCAAAATGTTAACTATATTGTTACAATGCACGTACCGATATATTTCAATAATAAAAAAGTGCCATTGTGATTTTTTTTATTTTACAGTATGTCACAGATATGTGTGGATTAGAATTTAAAAAAAAAACTCGATTTCTCAAAAAGCGAGGATTAGACCACTTTTGCGCTAGTGGCCTCAAATATTAGTAAGTCCTTGACTAAGAGCTATCGGGTATCGACCTTTCCAAACACAATTAATAACAACTTAATCGTCATAACTCAGGGTCTCCGATTAATTGCCCATCGGGTATCTGAAACTCGGTGTATTTTGGATGCGCGGGAATCCATATTATGATTTTGACTTTTTTGACTGGGGTTGAAAAAAGATCCGAGAGATAAAATATTATTTGAGGGAAAACAAGCGCCGGCGCCGGCGCTCGCTCGCCTCAAATGTTTCGCTGAGTCGAGCGATTGTTATCGGAATAGAGGCATATATCACGCAGGCATCGCAAACCATTCATTTCATTTTGCCTAAGGAAGGTTTTACGAGATGAAAAATTTGCCGACGTCACGGTTTAATCGATGCGAACAAAAATAAGTCGACCATTGCGCGAACTAAAGCCGGCCGATCCACGGCCGCGTGTAATCTGCCTTAGTGTGGGAGGATTATGCTCATAAGACTGATATTTTATATTTTACTTGCGCATTAAAATAACTACGTTTATCATTGTTTTTTTTTCCATTTTACTATTGAATTTATTAAATATCGCTATTAACTCCACACAGAAGGCACTAAAAATTAATAAAAGGCATTTAAAACTTACACAGGGAAATAATAATAATCTTTGGAGATGATTCTGTGTGGATGGTCTTTTAGAGGATATGAAGGAGTGAACCTGGATCTTGAAGAGACCCATGTTGTAGGAGGGAGGAAACACAGAGCCCGTCAAATCATCCCACAGCTGAGTTACAGTAACTCCAAAACGGAGACCCTGAGGGAAATAATTTCCATCAAGGCTTATACCATCTTTGAGGATGCTGTGTGGAAGGAATTTTAGAGGATAGGAAGGAGTAAACTTGTGTCTTGAAGAGACCCATGTTGTAGGATAAAGGAAACACAAATGCTGGCAGATCATTCCATAGCCGAGCTGTTGAACACAATAACGAGTCGTAGTAGCGACCCGTTCTCATGTGACAAATGTCAACCATGTACAAATGTTGGCGTGTTCCTCAGAGTAAATTAAAATACCCGTAGAACAAGGACAGCGTTCCCACCTGATGTCTGCGCTCCAAAGTTTGCAATCCGTTTTTTTATTATAGGCGAATCTATCAAACGGACCGCTCGTTTCTGCACTGAGTCAAGGGTTTTTTTCAGATATTTTCGGGCTCCCGACCAGAGGTGGGTGCCAAATTCTACAGTGGGGCGCACTTGCGATTTGTGCGGGGTCAGCAGTTGTATACTATCAAAGTATATGCGGGCTCTGTACAATACGCCCAGCTTCTGAGAGGCTAACTTGACTCTGGCTTGAGATGGTCACTTAAGGTTACACCAAGCATATCAACGGAGGGCTTGTTGGGAAGATTGCTTTGAGCTGTTGAACACAAGAACGAGTTACTAATCTATTTTACTATTGAACTTATTGTATTTTACTAATGCATTATTATTTTCTTCCGTGAAGAATCCTTGAAATATAGATATTTGTGCACACACTTAAAATACTCAGGATTCTTCTTAAAATGTACTACATTTAAAAATTAGAAAACTCCAATATCTTGATCACGTTATGAGAAACGAAAAGTACAAGATCTAATTGGTAATAGGGGGAAGAGTATTAGGGTACGAGTGCAGTTCCGCAGTTTAACCGGGCTGTAGCCCGCAAGGTGAAGAATGTTAGTCAACCTCCGATAGGAGAGGCCACCAGAAGAAACATTTTGTATCGAAGCAAGCTTAACGTTAATAATGTAAACTGTACAGAAAAATTATGTTGACAAAATTGCAGACATATATGAAAACGCAATATTTCAACGTCGGACAATTTTACTGCTTTAGACCAATAGATTTTGTACTTAATATTTAATATAAATGTGTCACTTCTTTTCACCTCATTTCTTGGACGCGAAAGAAAACGCTTGGAAAGTAAGAAGATGGGGGGAGAGAAAGACTAGAAAATATCAGAGCGTTCCATGTTATTTTGGACAGCTCAACTTTCAGCACCCAGAAATTCACACTTTGCAGGTTGCTAACTCAAGAAATACTACGAATGATTTATCTATTTCTAATTTTGAAACTGTCGATTCAAGGTGGAATACCATTTTAATTTTTTATTATATACTAGTTTAAACTAGTTTAACGGATGTGTGGTCGTTTGGGTATTAGTGTCTTAATACTTACCAAGTGTCTCTCGTTAAAGGTTGTCGCGGAGATTAAAAGAAAAGAAGGGTCAACATTTAATAAATATATTTCTCGACGCGTACAAATTATAATTCCGAAGGTTAATTCAAAAGAAGCGAGAAGTGATGTAAATGCAACTAGCAAGTCACTAGGATTTACGACTGTACGACCGATTCAGTGAGAGGCAGGAAAGCGAATGAATCGTGGGCTCTGTGAATAACAGAACGCCGGTCGGTTGTCTTTTGTTTGTAGGGATACCATATGTAAAAAAGAATATGATTCAAAAAAGATTATGGCTATTAAGTTGCTTGCATATTACACTACCAAGAAAATGATATCTGAGGTGAACATTATTCGAAACAGGGTCCTGCGTATCATTTTTGTCTTGCCATGGGGTACACCCGTTAGAGATACGCACTAATAGAACAGTTTAAGATTATTCCTAGCTTTGAGATAATAAATAGAATATCCAAAATACGAACTAAAATCATTGGAATACATTGCCTACACCTTCTATAACAAATTGCCGAAAGTATTAAGGGGAACGGCTGCGGTGCGTGTTTCATACAAAACTTAATTTTGGATATGAGGCCAAAATACCCAACGAAACTGAATGCCTACACCTGAATGATAAATTTTTTTAATTTAAAGGTGTAGTAAATATCTAGTACGGATAAAAAGTTTTTTTTTATATTATGAAGTATATGCCATTGAAAAAAAATCAATTTTCTTAATTTTAGAGGCAATTTAGAAAGGTATTTGCGGGTTTACTGTATATGAAAAAAAATATCCAATTTGCTATGTAAATACGATAACGTAAATAAAAAAATAAAACATTAAAAAAAAACTTTTTCTGGTAGATATTTTAAATAATGTACGGCAAATTTGTGTTCCAACTTAAATTGGTCGTTTTAATTTAATTTAAAGTCCACCATAATGTTTATTTTTGTATTTTTTTAATTTTTATATTTTATATTTCATTATGTTTTCAAAGTAGATGCGGTAAAACTTTTTTTAAAATCACCGTTAACGTCCAAATAATCGTTAAAGGTGCCTCTAAAATAGCGAAATATCAATTCCTTTAATCGCCTATATTTCATAATGTAAAACAATAATAAATAAAATACTTCTCACCCGTACTAGATATTTACAGAAATTTTAATGAAAAAAATATATCATTTGGTTTAGGTGAGTATTTTGACCCCAAATCTGAAATTAAGTTTTGTATGAAACAGGGAGCGCAGCCGTTCCTCTTAATACATGTGAAAATGGCTATGACTCTTCATGATCGTAATACCAGAACAAAGCAACTAGACAAGATAAATATACCTAAATGCAATACCACTTTTGGACAATGAAGCTCCGAATTTTTAGCTGTAAAATTATATAACAAACTTCCACTCAATATCAAAAAAAGTAATTCAATCAATAATTGCATTAAGTCTATCAAAACTTGGCTTAAGGAATTAGCAGAACAAAAAATGACTACTATTCTAAAAAAACAGGTATTTTTTATATAAATGTTTTTATATAAAGGTGTACCAAAGTTATGTTTTTTTAATCCCATAGTGTAGAGTTCATTTCAAAAATACACTTTAATTCGTTTCGAGGCGTTCATATTCCAGCTCAAGTCAGTGTAAATCAGATTTATGCCCCTGTGAGAACAAATACATAAGTTCTTTAAATATTAAAGTAAATTCCTCGTACGGTGTACTTGTAATCCCGGCATTTTCTCATATACCCTCTGCAGCGCTACGGTCTTCAATGTGTAGAACTAACCGTTCGAGAATAGTTTCACCTACTGACTCCCATCGTGCCACATTTTCACATGTTGTACCAAATACCCAAGCTGGATAGTTTGTAACAGATGTATTGATGCAAAACTCTCTAATGTGTCTCATGGTCAGATGTGTAAACGTTGGCTGATTTTTCGTGTTATTATGGTTTTGACTTAAACTTAATTGTATTATTGTATACAGCTAATACTTTGAAAAATATGAAGTCCATTAGTACGACACGACTTTAATTGAGTGTTTTTCCCACCGGTATCGGAATCACCGTTTCTTCATCAGATATATTAACTTAGCATTATTATTTATTTATTTAACAACAAAATGTAAGAAAGCTTTGACTGCCCAACTATGAACATATCCCGTTTTGGGACAGTCAAATTGACAAGTTTAGTTCATTTTAAGTCCATTATACAAAAGTAGAAGAGAAAAAGTTAGTATTGACATAAGATGGTAATATAATATATCTGGAAAATAGTGTAATAATTAATTATAAAGAAATGTGAAGAATAGTATAGAATTTTTTTTTTGTGTATACCGGATAATTTGAGTACAGTATAATAGTTAAGTACTTATGAAGGGATGAGAAAAAAAAATTATACAGTAAACAATTATGTATATGTATTTGATATGTACTGGTTGGTGCTTTGAGGGAAAAATTGCGTTGAAAACTACAAAATCACATTCCCTTAATTTTTTTTTTTGAAATTGTGCTACTTGCTTCATCTTGAAATATGGTTTTGTACTCTCTTGCTCTTGTACTGTTTTGTTCTCATCATCAGGAATAATGCGTAGAGTGTTAAATGTAATTATGGAGAAGATTACAAAACGAAGATATGCACTACAAAACCGACTCACCAAAAAGTATCTTTAATGGTCAGCACCCAAAAATAGGCACTTTGCAGGTAGCTAACCCAAGAAATACTACAAACGATTTATCTGTTAAATGTATACTATTTACTTATTAATATTTACATAATATTAAATGTGTATTATTATATGTTTATTACTATTTACTGATTATTATTTAGTTATTATTATTATTATATAATTATTATTATTTAATTTTTACTATTTATTTACAATTATTTACTTATTAATATTAACTTATTTTTATTCATTAACTTATTACTATTTACAGCTTATTATTAAATTGTAAAGCCACTCATCCAACACAGGATTGTCCTAGTGAGATGAGTCGCTGATGTTTTTGTTTTTATATTTAAATTTAAGAATAAATAAACGAAACGAATACGGGTAATTAGTAAAATCGATAAGGTTTCAAAAGACAATAATCCTCAAACTGAAATATTTTAAATTCTATATTAAATAAATACGTACTTAATGGAATTTTAAGTAAACGTTCAAAATCGCTTTCGCTGGTTTTCAAACTAAACCCATTTTAATTTTGGAATGTATTTCATAGAGTTTAATGATTACAGTTAAATGATTTTTGGATTTTGAAACCTTACACACTTTCCTAACTACCTTTATAGAATTTACAGATGAATCATTTGTGGTATTGCTTGAGTGAGAAACCTGCAAAGCGATGATTAGGGACATTTTTTAGTGCTGTCCAAAGGCTGGGATAGGTACTTAATAGTAGGTATAGTATATTCCATATCTACGAGTATATCTCGAAATGAATACACATGCAACAGTTGAAACACTTATTTGTAGGTGAAGTTGAAACATTTATTAAATAACTAGGTTTTTACTTTTTTGTGTTATTAGTCGTAGATTGTCTGTTGAAATTTTAAAGAAGAAAGAAGGGTTATATTTTATTAATTATTAATTGTTTTTGTGTTTAATTCGTAGAAATCCATTTAATTGTTTTAAAAATTTAATGTAAATCAAATTTAATAATGTTATTATTAAGTTCTGCAAGTATTTTTAGTTGTTATTATTGTGACAGTGTTTCGGCGTTTAAGGCCATTTTAAAAAAAAGGGTTATATTTTAATATAATTTCTTGAAAATATTGGTATTCACTTCGTGGCGTCATTATAAATAAATAAATTAAAAATTACTTTGTATTCACCACTTTATTAATATACATAATGGAGTGCTGTTACCCACCCTGATGTATTGGAAGTGAGACATGGAACTGGCAGAGGAAAGATGAAAGAAGACTGATTGCTGTAGAAATGAGATGTGTGGTAAAACTATGTATGTCTTGTGAAAAATGTGGAGATTCGTAAAGAATGCAAGGCTGATGTAAGCGTAATGACTAAGATTAAGAAAGGGATGCTTATATGGTTTGGACGTGTAGAGCAAACGAACGAAGAAAGGAGTATAATAACGTTAGTGTGAATGGAAGAAGAAGCCGGGGATGCCCGAGGAAGACATGGGACGATCAAGTGAACCAAATACTTGAGTCGGGCCATGTCAAGAGTCAGAATAACACAAAAGTATTTACGAGAGAATGTATGAGTATGAATGAAAGAGGGAGTGTATGCCAACGCTGAGGCTGAGTTATTTCACGGTTCGTACTCTCTGCCTACCTCTGCGGGGAAACGGTGTGATGGTTAGTTTGTTAGTCAGTTAATACATCAGTCCTGAAACTCAAAGCAACCCTTCCTCACAATTGAGGACTAACCCAGAGCAAGCGTTGGACAACTCTCAATCGAATTGTGTTTTAAAATAACCCCAACGGGAACCATAAATGCATTATTTTAAGTGCCCTGACAACCAACTGTTTGTGCTGTCCAATTATCAGGTTGTACCATAGCCGAACTCAATCCGCTCGTTTGCTTTGATTTTTTTCCCCTTGGCGTCCGTTCCATTTCGCTACACTCCCGGCATTTTCCCGTCCTGATTGCACGCTACCTTTAAAACGAAATAAACAGCAAATAAAAACGTAAGCTCGCCGATGCTTTTGTTTATTCTCTCGGGCAACTTGTTCGCTTGGGAATTAATACTAAATGAAATCATTCCTAAATGACAGCGTTTTATTTAAGAAATTTCATAGGAAATAATTCTATGAAATATTTATCTGCTGCACAATGAATAATTTTTCTGACGTCGATTTACAGCTACAAAAGCCCTTTTGAAATTTTAACTACCGTTAACTAATCACCTTAACTCACATTAATTTATGTTGGTAAATTAACACATAATCCTAATAAGAATTATCCAAGAAACGACAAAAAAGTTATTAATAATTTATGTATTTGTACCTCGTCCATGAATAGAATATACTCTCCACCATTAAGAACCTTAAGACTTTCCCAACCTTCACCATTCCCCATAATATTCTCCCCTTTCCCACACACTTCCTTCAGTCTCATGTCATTCCCCAAAATGGAGAAGCCATAGTTTCACTGGTTCCAGGCAGATGACTTAAAAAAGCCAATGTTGGGAATAATAATACCATGTTATACAGTCAATGTTGACATGGGTAAGTCCGTTTTAAGCCCGTATATTGTACCTACTTTTAACATTAAGTCATTAAAACCTTGTAAAATGTTGTAAATAAATGTTGGTTTCACAAATTAGTAGCAGCAAGGTATTTGAAGCAACTGATCCGCTATTATCCGATTATATTGACTTTGCACTGGTTTGAGAAGCAACGTCTTCGCCGCATCTTTTAGTTTATTAATTAACTAGTTTTCTTGCCACTTCTCCCCTTTGGTAATGAAGGAGCTAACGTTTCACTTCAGGTACACCGATCCGTCTCATTCTCATTCTCATTAAATCTCATTTTAACTTGCAACTATTTCCAGTTATTAATTTAAAACAGACTGCAATCTCTTGTTAAATTGAAAAAAATCATTGACATGACCTAAAACATACATTTATTGAAAAGTGCAATAAAAAATTGGATTTCGCAGAATTATTCGTTTCCATTAGTATGATTTTTAAGCTTCAGAATGCAGAAGTACTTGCACCTACTTATAATAAGGAAAATTTATTTGAACACAACATGTGTGCATAGTAGGTTCGTTTGGACATAAAATTGCGAACTTGTGATTGGATACAAAATAATCTCTTCAGAGGAATAAATAGATAATGTTTAAAAAACACATTGACATTTGTTAATCAAGTTGGAACTTTGTCATCCTCGCATGGTGAACACAATTCTTTTTTTGCGTCAGACGGTTTACATTTGCGTACACAATCGATTCCGCCGTTAATCCACATTCAATCCAATTCTAATCTGGCAATTTATCTCGCGGAAAGCGCTGAATCTTCCCAAAATATTAACAGGTAAAATAAATTCAGAGATCAGCCGGTGATAAAAGTACGGGTTTCCCCCTGCGGCAGGTGGCGGGCCGCGGTAGTGGGAGGGATGGAGAGAGGGGTTAAAGGGAGGGGGGGGGGACACCCCCGGCGCAACACACTAGAGATTGTTAGGCCGAGGCGTGCCCAGAATAAACAAACAATCCGCATTTGGTAGTAAACGCGTCCCGCCATGTCCGGAATGCCTAAGTACGGCATAATAGACTAAAACATACAATGAATAAAACCCGGTTGATGCGGCTTGAAGTGCATGCCTCGGGTAGCTGGGAGAAGGATGATGGGGGGGGAGGGTTCATCTGGGCAGATTCCCCGCTCCCCACGATTGGGCAAATAAAGTAAGCGAAATGACGGATTATCATTGTTCTCCTTGATAATCGCAGTGTCGTAAAGAGAGAAATAAAACATAAACACTGACAACGTGTGGAAATGGGCAGACATGTTTTGTTTGACAAGATTCTTCGCCACTACCAGTAGTTCTTACGATATTCAATACTCATTTTTTTTATTAAAAAATACTGGATTAATATGACTGATGTTGCACAACGAATATAGCAGAATACCTCATTATAGAAATATCGTGATGACTTAAAAACTGTTGTATTGACGTATAAATTTCATCTAAAAGAGCCGTTGAGACGTAATTATTTCCCGTCATTTTAATCGATATCGTTCCTCAATTTAAGAATTACTAATATCATCTTGAATTAATTCCCATAATTTTGGTAGCCCTCTTTTTGTATGCTTCCAGTGCTAGCCCCGGTGAGACAGAAGTCCTGGATTCGATTCTCATATGTGATCGTTACTTTTTTAATTTTCTGTGTCTTTTTGCGCCTCGTATTGCATTTAAAATTTGTTATTATTATCTTCATATTATTAATAAATGTTTCAGCGATGTTTTTAAGCTTCAATAAGTTAGTACAATAAATTGAACTACATTACATGTTTATTAATACGTAAATTTCTGGATCTTATGTAGTCTACGAAATGTATCAAGATTTTTGTTCTTTTAAATATGTCTGAAAGCTTTTGAACATTATAAGACCTTTGGAATATCTGTGTTTAATACTTACTCACCTTTGTATACTTGCTTATCTAAATTTAGGAAGTCTAAAATTGTTTCATCCTCTCGTGGGATGAGTGCGGACAATATATACAGAAAAATTTTCTTCATGTTTTGTTTGGAAAAGCGATGCTTTTTATATTTTTTTGTAACAAAATTTTATTTAAGAATTAATGTTTAAAATGTTACCTATTTAAATTTCAACTGTTAATTAATTATTTTTTTTGTAAGACTTTAATGAATATATGGCATAATTTCTTCAACAGATTGGTATTAACTTTGTGGTGTCATTATTAATATATGAATTAAAAATTATTTTGCAATCACAACTTTATTAATATATACATGTCTATATGTTTCGAAAGCGATGCTTTCTTCTTTACGAATATATAGAATACTAAAAAATAAAATAGACTGTATAATATAAAAATACTATAGGCAAATGATGGAAATAGAACCAGTTCCATGTTTATTATTTGTCTATACTTAACATTATTATTTTTTAGTATTACTTTTTTTCAAATTAAATAATATATAAAAAAAACTTTCTAAACTTTCCCGGCACTAATAAGAACTAACTGTGCTATTTTCAGCGAAACCAGTAGAGTAATAGTCGAAAAAATCGAAGACAGACAGACAAACATTCGTTTTTATCTATAAAAAAAAGAAGATTAGCCCATTATACTGGGAGCAGCGGTAAGAAATTCCACAAGTTTCATAATTTTGTTTGCGAATTTCAAAAAAATCGGCTTTAGTAAATTTCTGTTAAAATGGAATAATGGCTGGTAAAACAATTTCTGGGAGTAATAGATTCAAAAACCAATAATTTCGTTCGGCTGAATATTTACTTAATCCCTTTATTTGATTCATCGAACGGGTAAACACCCATGTAATTAATTTGTAAATATATTTGGCCTGGCTTCGGCGGTCAGTCTAAATGTTGAATGGAACTGAATTTTTAACCACCATGCATCAAATTGTTGAACTGGATAAACAATAAAATGCAATGGGAATAAAACAGTGAATGCAATAATTTTACTTGGAATCAAATCGGTTTGTACCCATTTTTAGTAAAACCACCAGATTACAATAATAGTTATGTAAAATAAATATATTTAAAAAATAACTTATAATAGGTTTTTACTTTAGTTACGTTACGGTAGTTATAATACTTCAAAACGCATTGTTAAAATTAGTGTTACCGCTAAAATTACATGGTATTAAAAATTTCATATAAGTGCATCCTAATGTAAGAAGACGCAGCTACTCATTGAAGTGGCATCGACCATATAATTCTTCTGGTGTACATAGATAATTGATTGAAGAAGACAAAATTAACAAATCTCAATGAAATATGAAACAGATAAATCACATTTCACCCGAATACATTTAGAAATTATGTTCCATACTTTATCTCTCTGTCTCAAATATGTATACAAATTCATAAAAAAAATGCCGTGTTTTACTTTAAAAATATGTAACACTTGTTTTTCTATTTTTATCTCTTATGACTCTTGCTTCTATTTGAATTATGTGTCATTGAATGAGCTTTGTAATTATAGATTGTGTCTGGGAATTCGTAATTTTAGGTTGTTTGAGTATTTGTAATTTTATGTAATTTGTCATTTGTGTGGATTGTGAATGGGAATTTGCTCAAACATTAAAAAAGGAGATTTAAATTATAATATAATTATTATTTTTATAAACAATAATTATTAGCCAGAAACACTCATCCAAATTGAAAAAAAAACCTTTCCGAGCAAAGATAAATGTCGCCGACGGGACTCGATTTATCTTTGCTCGGAAAGGTTTTTTTCAATTTGGATGAGTGTTTCTGGCTAATAATTATTGTTTATAAAAATAATAATTGTTACCATTTGCGATATGCACACAAATCTTGTCTTAAGTTTTTAAGAACTTTAGTTTATCAATTAATATAATATAATTATTTAGAAATAGGTCAGGAACTTACTCGCTCATTAATCAAGGTTAAATCTATATTCTCTATAAGTTCAATCAGTTGGTCGCAAAAATCAGAGAATAATGATAATGACCGTTTTCAAATATTCGATGCTCATTAAAACTGTTACACACATCTTATCCTTGGTAATAGAACAATTCACACCACTGTTATTTAAGTAGTTGGCTATAATTTTTTTATAACCTTTGGATATGTGAAGGGTATCATATTAACGGAAAATGCTCAGGTTATACTTACACCTTCTAACGACTGAAGAGGTACCCGGATGTCTTCACAGGCTTTATATTGACTTCTTTAATATATAAAACAATAATAATCATATTTTAGGTTTATCGGGTAATTGTGAACATTATAGTAACAATGAATGTCTGAAAATATTATTTAGAAGTTTGTTCGCAATCAAGTTGCCTTACTGATAGAGTTTTCATCGCTGACTGATTTCATACAAAAAGCATCGGTTTTATGAGTTTTTCACTGTTCATGTTTAAAGTTTTTAGTAATATAGCAGCTACCAATAACGGTAATGGATTCAGGAGAATCCCTCCTTAATCGGTCAAATGAGCCAACGGATGGTGATGGTGGCAGGCGAATTTTAAGGCTAAGGATCTCTTCCATAGCGCCATGAATGAAATGTTTTCCAACTACGAGTTCGTTTTAAAGAAACAATCCAAAACATGATAGTTCGTTTTTTAACGGTTTTAAATTAATATTTTTGATCTGTGAATTCGATTTTATTTTTTTATTTATTTAAAATCTGATACATGGTAATTTCGATACATAAATAACAGAAATACGAAAAATCGCCTTTTCCGTGTACATGTCTTCCTCGCAAAGTGCAAAATAAAAAAAAAAGTTAAAAAAAATAAAATTGTCTTGAAATGTGGTGTAGAACGATTATAAAAAAGCGTGATGAAATTAATCGTGTTTCAGACACACAGACACGCCCACAACACACGTCTATCTCTTCAATATTTTTGACAAACAGGCACTCATTTCCACAAAATTCATCCACTCTTTCCGTGTCACTCGTCCTTTCTCATCTAGTTCCATGTCTTTCTGCCATACACCAAGGTTGGTGTCAGAAATTCACCGTAGACTGCAAGGCTCGGGTACTTTGTTAAGTTTTTATTAGCGGACTGCATTCAGTACACAATTGAAATTCCCGCTTACATCCTTAATCAGTTTTACAATACCCCAATGGTTTTCAGTTAAATAATCCAGGGATTTCCGTGTATTGACAAATAAATGACGATGATTAAAAGTTCAACAGCGCCAGCCAATTTGACAGCAAATATTAGAAGTGGATTTATTTCAATTTCAAAAGTGCTCTCTACGAACTGTCATGGATTAGCGGTTCGTGAACAGTATTCAACAATCAAAGGTAATATTTTTGTACGTTGATTCATCTGGTAAATTTGTGAGTGATGATTTATCGAAATTTAAAAACAAAGAAAAAAATTTATTCAATTTGGAAACAAGGTTTGATTAAAAACAGAGGAAGTTTGGTGCAAGTATTTGAAAGGCTTTTCAGGTACATTCATTCAAGAATTTTATTTTATTTTATTTAACTACTAGCTGATGTACAATAATTGATTTGACAGCGAAAGTAACTATGTCCAAAAAGAAACATTCATTTGAATATTTTATTTCATTCCAAACGTTTATTTTTTCAAAATATATCTAAATCATAAAGTTCTTAAGTAGGTACCTAGTCGTGTTTTCCATTTTTAAAATATTCTACTAAAAATAACCTTCTTTTTTTGAATATGCAATCTGTGGCTAACCAGAGTGGTATATCTATGGGCTAACCTAAATAAAACATGGCGGGTTCAATGTTTTCCATACAATTTTTAAAACGTTATAGCAACAGTTTTACATAATGGATTTCATTAAAAATACTTTCTAAACCTTCCCGGCACTAATAAAAACAACCTGTGCTATTTTCAGCGAAATCCAAAAAATCGATGATTTTCGATTTTTTATAAAAATTTTTTTAGTAAAAAATCGAAGAATACACAAAAACGTGACTAACCTTTCCAGTTGTCAAAAACAAACAACTGATTCAAAATGGCTGATAATGCTAACATATGATAAACATATGTGTACCAACATAATAAAAAAAATTCAAAAAAATTCAAAATTCACCTTTTCTTTTGAACACACCTCGTATATTAAAAAAAAGAAATTCACAAAGGCCATTAAAAAAAATAATTCAACACAAGTTGGTAATCTGCAAGACGTGCAAAACTAAGTACGATTTTGACGGCTGAAGGCAAAGGTCACGTGACACCCATTTTGACACCAGCTTGGTTCACCACCGCCCACGTTTGTTTCGCGTAATTTTTACTGCTGTAAGCAAATTATAAAACATTTATAAAAAGGGTCAAACTAAATTCCCTAACGACATTTTCGGTTTTTGTGAACACCCGAAACTTTTTACTTAGTTGTTGTTTTACTTAAAGTAGCGGCACGCCTAGCTTGTCCCCCACCCCTCTTATATTGGTTTATTCCCCTTGCATGTTAGGGCACCCCTATGTATTATTTGCTCTGTGTCTACTCTGAATTAGGAGAACAAAACTCACGAACAAAATACAAAATTTCGCATAGTAGACGAGTAAATTCTTGTCTCGCTGTTTGCCGGAAGAACGTTTTTTCTGGAAAACAAAATAATGCCTATATCATATTAAGCGACTTAATTCTATTTTGTAAGACTGACTTTGGTGGCTTCCTATTAATCCTGCTTATTGTGAGAATGCTAATGTCTATCAAACCATGTATATATTGGGAGGAGTGGGAAAACCAAGCACCGTAAATTAATAACGTATCATTTTTACGCTTGCCAGATTATTGTCTGCATGTTGGCAACACCGCGCTGATGGCTGACAGCCCGTTTCTCGTGGTATTCTCTCTCGCGCTAGTACCGAGATAACACCCCTATTCTCAGCGACTTCATTTTAATTGATGTATAGTATAGTTAACAGTGAATACGTCAGTTGAAACAGTATTGTACTCTTTCAATCTTGATTCCACATTTCACTGTATGAATGGTAACTATTTCACCTCAGTCGTATTAATAGAAAATATTCTAGAATCATATTATTGCATAAGGTTGGATAAGCAAACGAAATACCGATGAAACTCGATTATCCCGAGTTTAGCCTCCTCTATTACATTCCACGTCTGTTAATGTGGATACGTGATGGTCCCGCAGTTATTCCTTCGGTCCATCTACCACGGCACCACATCTACGTGATCAAGGGGGAAAGAAAATATTATGGGCGTGAATGAAGGGGGCATTGAAGATCAAACCGAGTGCTTCAGATGTGCTTCAGGTATGGAAGACAACTTGAGTTTAAAAACATGTTAGCACGATTTTTTATAAAATATTTCATAAAAACCCTGTTTGCTTTTCACCAGATTAAGACATTTTTATTTTATTTATGGTTAGACACGTGAAATGAGAATCCCCGGTCAATTTATTAGAGTACCATAACATTTAAAGTAATAACTCTTTTTATATTATTGTTGAAACAATCACGTTGTGCGCCT
Source organism: Halesus radiatus (assembly GCA_022606495.2). Lineage (NCBI taxonomy): Eukaryota > Metazoa > Arthropoda > Insecta > Trichoptera > Limnephilidae > Halesus > Halesus radiatus. The sequence continues at coordinate 57,218 of JAHDVE020009785.1, read as the reverse complement.
TGCCACATTAAATTAAATGAAGTAACAAATATGATATCGATGAAGATGACATAAATTGAACTGGTCTCATTAGCTAAGTTGGTTAAGCGATTGCCCCGGATAGGCAGAGGTCCTGGGTTTGAGTCCCAGATGCGACTGAAATCTTTTTATTGACTGTCGTTTTTTCCGTTTTCGTGTTTCATTTTGGTCATGTTAAATAAAATGAGTTTTTTAAATCTCAATAAAAATAATAAATAATTAAAAATTAAATAATATTACAACTTTGTTTAAAACCACGGAATTTATTTCAATTTTTATTTCCGACGGGTGTCGCTTAGACTAAGCTTCAGGGTACATAAATAAATTAAACAAGAAGTACATAGTGTGTTGCTTATACTCGTATACATACAGAGGAAGACACAATATAAAAATATAATAAAATAACAGTGAATTAGCAATAGATTATGTTATAATTATAATAAAGGAACAGAGAGTAAGAGACAGATATATCTGTCTCTTTCTAAGCGAAACCGAACGGTTGTAAAAATTAAAATAAATTCGTTGATTTTTAACAAAGTTACCGTTTTATTTTATTTAATAATTGTTGTCGTTAATATGTGAGCTTATAAGAACATGCCTTGACCGTTAGTTACACCAATTTTCCACTTGCTAAAACAACATTTCAACATAATACAATGTGATCCTGGCGTGATTTGTCATAATTTAGGGATTATTGTGATTCAATTGTGTATAATACATCTTCTTTACTTACTGACATTTACTTAATTTTGGTGATTTTGTAGATTATTTTTGGCATTTTAAATATCGTCACGGAGAATTTCGATAACCTAACTCCATTCTAAACTTAACCAAATAATAATATACATTTGTAGATAAGTACACCTGATATGTTATGATCTACATATACAAGGTGTCCGGGGGTGAAGTGCAGTAACATGGGAGGCTATTCTACATTATAGTATAAGTAAAATCAACTAATAACATATTTCCAAATTCCAAAATTTTATTCAGGTGAGAATTTTTAATTTTTTTATTTATTTATTTTATTTTATTTTTTATTTTATTTTTAATTTTTTTAAAAATTTAGTTTAAAATATACTTTAACAATGTTATTTTTAAGTTCTGCAAGTAATTTAGTTTTTTTTTTAATTATTGTTACAGCTGTTTTGGCGTTCAAAGACATTTTCAAACTGTGGATAGGTTAGATTAAATTGCGAATTAATAAAAAAAATCATATTTAATGATTTGCATGGAAAAAATGTTGTTTTTTGGAAAAAAAATTTTTCGTAGGGGAATAATACGGAATTTCGCAAAAAGTTAATTACGTACATCTCATTACTAAACTTTACCCATGGTCATACTGTTTCTGGAACTTATTTAAAAATACAATATTTATAGTTAGATAATTCACATGTGACCACTAATAGAAATATTTTCCGAATTATAATTTATTTTACAGACATTTTAACGCTGCGTTTAAAGTAAAAAGTTTGTATCGAAATCTTATTGAAGGGAGAGTAGATATATATTATTTATGAACCCGTCTAAACGAATGCAGTTTGTTTTACGAGGCACCAATTGACCTTAAGAAGTCCCCAGAGCCCGGCATTACCGGAGGGTTTCCACATTTTTCCATACATATCGTCACACCTGACCTTAGCATTCACCAAATGTGAAACTCCGCGACATTTATCCTTCCCGGCAGACATCTAAAATCATAAATATGAAACGGAAGGCATGAAATGTGCGGTACCCCGGTCCTATATAATATCTCAAACAATATCACATTTTTATACAAAGCGCTGAGCGACATTTCGGTTCTAATCGAAATTTCTTTATTTCGTAACCTACTACAGTTTGGCATTTGAGCATGTCATTATAAAATACATCTAATTTATATTGCCCCACATTCATACTCATATCTATGACTACGTGGGTAGACATGCCTCCGTATCATCGTAATCATTATTATTATTATTTTCGTAATATATTTCAATTTGAGAAGATACAAGTTCAATTTCGGTTGAAACGAAAAATGTTATAATTATGAAATTTTTATTTAATACTAGCGTAGACCCGTGTAAAAATCGCGGGTTATTAATTTTAATAATATTTATTTATTGAAAACGCACATTATTTAAAAAAAAACACACACATTTAAGAAAGCTTTGACTGCTCAACTAGGAATAAATCTGGTTTTAGGAGTGGCAAATTAACGAGTTTTGTTCATATTAAGTGTCATTATACAAAAACAGAAGGGAAAAAAGCTAGTATTGACACAGTATGGTAATATAATATATCTAGAAAAAAGTATAATAATTAAGTATAAAGAGATTATGTATGTGTGTTTGATTGGTACTGGTTGGTGTTATGAGGAATAAAATAGGTTTAAATTGTAAAATATTATTTATAAAAAGTATAATTGCAGATTTATGAAGATGAAACGTTTAAAAAAAATGTAAAAATAAAAATAAATAATTTCGCTACCGAGAATCGAACCCTGATCAACTATATCTGATCAATCAGATCTGGTAAAGGCACTTCAAGAAGTGTTTAAATAATGAATTGTGGTCTCTAAATAGTGTTATACGGAGAGAATGGAATAACGAATATATTGATTAAATAGAAGACACTTTTTAAGTTTATTCCACTTTTATTTTTGACCGTGACCGGTTTCGGATTTTTTTTTTACATGAATACCGTACAAGAGTCTCAACTGCTCCCAACCGTCTGTAGCCAGTGAGACTATGGCGTCCCCAATTGGGGAATGTTGTGAGGCTGAAGGTATTGGGGAGGGGAAGGAGAAGGGGAAGGGGAAGAGGAAGGTGGGGAAATACCTGGCTATTAAGATCTGGTCACCAGACATGGCTAAAAGCCATTTCAAGTAACGTTTCAATTCTGAATGGTGGTCTTTCACCAAGGCGACACTGAGAGTATCTTCTACTCTGGAACGTGCGCCAATATATATTATTTCATTTTTAAATGAATTAATTATAAAACAGCAAAAATTAATAGCGCAAATTAATTAAATAAAATTTACTTGCGCACGCTGGGATTTGAACCCGCGACCTTCGGATTCGTAGTCGAGAGTCTTACCCCTCGACTATTGAGGCCGTCTGGTATAATTAATATGTTCTGGTACAATTAATTCTTAAACCATGGTTTATATACAATTTTGGGTATCAGGGGTAACAAACCATGATTTTACTTAGATTATATTTTTTAGTATTGTTATAGCATAATTTTACAAAACTTGACTTATATGGTACTTTTGAATTCATTTGTAATAACAGTACCATATAAGTCAAGTTTTGTAAAATTATGCTGTAAAAATACTAAAAAATACAATCTAAGTAAAATCGTGGTTTGTTACCCCTGATACCTAAAATTGTATATAAACCATAGTTTAAGAATTAATTTATGTATAGAATTCTAAATAATAATTACTATTTTTTAGTGTTCTATATATTCCCGATGAAGAAATCATCGCTTTCGAAACCTCTCGATATGTGTATATTAATAATAAAGTGCTGAATACAAAGTAATTTTTAATTAATTTATTAATAATGTCGCCACAAAGTGAATACTAATCTTTTGAAGAAATTATATGGGAATTAATTTTACCAGTCTGAAGATAACCGTCACAAGCTGAAACCGGTCAAGGTGAAAAATAAATGTGGAATAAAGTTAAAAAACGTCTTTTATTTAATCATTACAATTATGTTTTTAATTTTTTTTTTGATTTTCACAGCGGGTTTCCCCTAGTGAGGTAGGTAATGTAAATCGTGCAATAATTATATTATGTATGTAAAAGATTGTACTTATATTTAAAGATGGGGATTATTATCTTAATAAACGATGATTTCTCGGCACTAAAGGTGAATAAAAAAAAAGAAAATTATCCAAAAAAGTTTTCAAAGGAGACCAAGATGCCATCTATATTATTTATTAATTGTTCTTAATGTATAATTCACAGATCTCCATTTAATTTTAAAAAAAACTTAATGTAATTCAAATTTAATAATGCACAATTAAATTCTGCAAGTATTTTAGTGTTGTATTACTGTGACAGATGTTTCGGCATTCAAAGCCATTTTCAAACTATGGTTAAGTCACGTTATTCTATTTACCCTCTCAAAATGTCAATTAATTTGATGTGGGAGAACAATTTTCAATTATAAGTACCTCACGTAGAAGAGAAGCTATTATCACAATTATTTTCTCAGCAAATCGGTTTCACCGGTAATAAATCATTTTAGGCACGATAAAAATTGGGTCGGGGTAAATAGAATCTTATAAATAAGTCATCTCAAAGTGGCCTAACTACATTGTTTACTCCTAATAAACTCAGGAATCATTGGTTGAAGTTTGTCGGTTACGTGCTGATACATCCTGTGTAGTAAGATGATGATTTATAGAGATTTTATTGTAATATTATACTCGCGCAACGCGCTTCGCAGGTAAAAAACCGCAATGTAAATAGTTTTTTCAACATTGTGTATTTTCTGTTTCACGAGATTTGAATGGATTCGCCGAAAGGTGTCCGAAATGAGCAATGCCCCTGGGCATTTTAAAGATGGCTGCACCCTCCTGCGTACATAGTATTGTTTATTTCCATTATGTAACAATGTGATTGCCGAGTCCATTTGGAATCAATAACGGCAAGATAAATAGCCCGTCGCGGCGTAATGGCCTCGCGTGTCCGCCGGAATATTTCAATAATGGAAAGGAATGGAAAAACAGACTTTTAATTGGGAAGACGTTCCTCAGATTGGAAGCTTCCAATTTCCCGTCAGTCGCTTTTTTGCCGTTACGAATTACACTTTCTGGAGGAGATAATTAATTTTAAATCTATCTGCCAGCTGTCTGAATTAAACGCTCTATGGCTCGATTGAACTGTCGATCAGCTATCGTCATTTTACAGATATTCATTTAGGAAGTAAACAGGTTTCTTATTTTTTGGTTCGTATTTTTTACTATAATATTTTAGGAAAAATTTTTATTTTTTCAACTTTACTGCGTCGGTTCTGTTACAGCTGGTTTATATATAAATTACAAATCGACGAATATGCGTTTACAATCAGGCAGGTGAGATAAGGAGTGATACAAAAGGCAGAATAGTTTTGTTTTTTTCGTAACCTCGGAACATTGGTAAGAACAAAAAAGGGTGTCAAGCTATAAGGGAGCTGCGATTGTTTAAAAGGTTTTAAATGGCAACAAGATGCTCTATAGGAAGATGATTGTATGTATAAAAGGCACAATGGTCCAAGTACATATTTTTACACAGAAATTAGTGGTACTCTCCGGAAGGAGAAGATTGTGCATCGTATTTTAAGACAATTTTAAGCTTAAATTTTTAAAATTATTTGACGCTTTGCAAGGAAGATACTTACATTTGAAATAACTACGTATTTGATGTTAGATAAATAAAAAATAAAATAAAAAATTTAAATAAATTTTTTAAAACCTAAAAAAATATTTACGATGTTTTCCCTTGTTTTTTAAATCGAACTGTCTAACTTGGATGTGAAAAAAATTGAGGAACTCATTTCAAAGACAAAGGAAATAGCTTGGTGTTGCCAAAGTAACGAAACGTTTATTTCCACTTTATTAAATGTCTGTATTTTGATGCAAGTACCTTTTATATTTTATTTAATTTTATATTTTAAGAATTTCGAAATACATGCTTTGCTCTGTATCTGTTGTAGAGTATGATAATAGCCGTGAAAAAAGGCTATAGAGCTATTGCTTCCCTATGAGAATGTTTTTTTTTTATAGTAACTTTTCATTTTATTTTTAAAGATAACATTAACAATTCTAAAAATAAAACATGAAACTGAAAAAAACTTTCAAAGAAAAAGCTATCGGTACAGCTACTCCAATCCGTCCGCATTTTTTACGGTATCATACCTTATTACTGATTTTTTAGAACTGTTAATATCATCATCTATTAATTCCCGTTTATTTTTAGCTGCTACCTATTTATCATGACTACAAGATTTTCCCCGAATTTATTTGCAATTTTTGGATAGTGTCTCGGATACGCCTACCCGATATTTATTTATATGGTACATCTGTTGCCTTTTTCTACAAGTCTAGGATTAATATGCAATTTTGGAACAACTTCTTGAAGCTTACAAAAATATTTAACAAAGAGGTTTAAAAGCTTCAGAAGTTATTCCAAAATTGAATATTAATCCTATAAATATTCGACCATTTATTGTACATATTAAAAAAAAAATAAGTTTGACAGTGTCTTGAAAAGAACAGCTATAAGTAGAATACAAACAGTTACAGACCAGATATGATAAACAATTTTTTTTGTGATAACACTAGACATAAAGTTATTGTTTCTTTCTCAAACTCGACGAAACGTGGTTTGATCACCCATTGGTACGTCCCAGGAATGCACTCGCACACTTGCATTCTACCTTTGGAATTTCTATCCTGCGATATACTTATGATGATTAAAATCAGAACTTTGTTGTGGACTGCTAGACTTTCACTTCCTTTGACAAATTCTTATAAGTAACAACAGCATTCAGTCCTCCATAAATAATTGTGTTACCTGTATCCACCCTAAAACCACAGTGGCGTACGCACCGCGGTGACGGTTTCCTTTGTGTATTACTCAAATTGAAATAACTTCTAAAGCAAGAAGTAACTTGATAAGTTGTGTTATTGTTCGCCACAAATAATTTTTCTGTAAATTATATAGGGGTGGTTAGGAAAATGTATAAGTTTTCAAAAGACAAAAATCTAAAAACATTAATATTTAAATTCTATGAAATAGGTTCCAAAATGTCTGAAAATACATGCAGTTTGAAAACCAGTGAAAGAAATTATGATCGTTTTACGCTGAAGAAGTAATAGGATGATGTGCTATGAACAATAAATTCTTAGAGCATGTGAATTGGATGAGTTTTCGAAAAGCAGGGACGCAGAAAAGACATTAGTATGACAATGAATATACATTCCTTTAGGAAGGAATCTACTTACATTTTTTTTTAAAAATTAAGTCTACATGTAAATATTACGACATTAATAATACTGTATTTTAATTTATTGCCATTTTCAATATTAGTAAAAAAAACGGTCAGCACCCAAAAATACCTACTTCCCAGATTGCTAAATCAAAAAATACTACGAATCACTTATCTGTTAATTCTATACGTGTAGTTAATAAAATATATACCATATGGTTTCAAAAGACACTAATCGTAAAACTATTGATTTGAAATTATATGAAATACGTACTGGAATTTTATGTGAAACGTTTAAAATTGCTTTCGCTGGTTTTCAAGCTGCACCTATTTTCAGACATTTTGGATTTATTTCGTTGAATTTAAAGATTACAGTTTGAAGATTTTTGCTACCAGTATAGAATTTAAAGAGAGATAATTTGTGGTATTTCTTGAGGAAGCAACCTGGAAACCATTTTTGAGCGCTGATCCTTTCCTCCTTTCTCCACGTCCTTTCTGTAAATCACCAAACGCAGAGAAATATACGCAAAGCGAAAATTTAAGCCATGCCTCCACCATCAACATTCGATGCACTTTGAACATTCTACGCCCCGAGGGTACTTACTCCCATTGATCGGCATGCCTACTAATTTGAAAGCTAACAGCACTTTGATTTCTACACTCCATTCAAAGGATATTTTGTAGCAGAAACATGTCAGCCCTCCTCCAATTAGTTATTTGCAACAATTACCTATACACTGATCGTGATAATCCAGAGTTTTTACAATAACATGAGAATTAAACAGCATTGGTCGCCCCTTAAAAACAATCCTCATACATTATACATATATCTCTATACATAAAAATGAATTTTTGGCTATCTGTCCTCAATTTTTTGAATTTATTATATGAAAAATTACACTACCGGTTTCGCTGAAAGTAGCATGATTTTATTAGTGACTGGAAGGTTTTTTGTTGTGAAGGTTGTGTGAATGAAATCCTATTTGTAAAACTGTTGCAATAACGTTTTAAAATTAGTATTAAACACATTGAACCCGCCCATGTTGTATTGAGGTTAGCCCATAGATATACCACTCTGGTTAGCCATAGATTACATATTCAAACGGAAAAGGTTTGTTTGAGTAGAATATTTAAAAAATGAAAAACACAAGTAGGTACCTACTTACGAATTTTATTATTTAGATATATATTGAAAAATTCGAATGAATTTTTTTTTTCAAATGAATGTTTCTTTGTTTAGAGATAGTAATAGTCATCACAAGGTATTACTTTCGCTATCAAATCAATTATGGCACACAAACGGCAAACAAGAATTCACAATTTCATAACTTTATTCCAAAAACATAAATAATCCCGAGCAAGTCCGGGTACACATCAGCTATTTATATATATACCGTATATCAAGCATCAAAAAACACAAAAATAAACATTTCATAAAGAATTGCAATCCAACCGAACAGTTCCGAGTAAAAATTGGTAGCAAAAAGACTCGTTCACTGAATTCGTGATTCAGTTTAGCCGCAGGGAGCAATCGCAGAAGAATCGGAAAAATAATCTAGACGATAGTCCAAAAATGATTCGCCCTAAATCCAATTTTGAACCGGTCGATCCTCTTGGACGGCTATAGAAGTGGATGTGTCAGTTGTTAGCGCGGATCGGAACTCGACGAAATACTATAAAATTGGTTCCATATAAAATACTGTTTTACGTTATGTTATAATAATACTCGTTATTGATGTGAAACGTTAAGTATTTGTAATTTAAGTAGGCACCTACCGGGTCTATCAACACAATGAAATTCCAATAGAAAAAGTCAATTAAAAAAAAAAAAAAAAACAGAAAATTAGCAAGTAATTAACATGAATTTATTTACGAATAAGTTTACATGCTAGAGCCGCACGATGGCGTATGTGGTTTTACATGATTGTAAAAAAAATAACTACATAAATCCTAGCTCAAAGAAATAGATAAAAGTGTTATCCAGCATCTTCAAAAGAACTTCAAAGAAGTTTTAAAATAAAACCTCTTCCGCCACAACACAGGAACCCCCAGTGAGGAGGACTAAGAAAAAAATTACAAATTATCTTATTAGCTTTGTAAAATTTTGTCACCTAAATGAAAAAAATAAATATATATACGAGTATATAATATATAAGTTGTCAGTATAAATGTTTTTTTCTTCAACTTGCGCGATGAAGACAATAGGAAACCAAAGTTGCACATTTCATAAAAAAAAACTTTTAAAAGTTATTAGCCTCAGTATTGGAGATGAAAACCATTAAAAAAGCAAGGAAACATCTTTATATTCGGAGTGCAGGCATGTTTTTACTGCCGCAACGAAGCCCGCTGAAAACTTTTAGAAAACAGAATATTTTTATTACCGGCAAACTGAATCATTCTATCTTCACAATGATAAAGTTTCCGGTGAAACTCACAATAATAATGATTGCAAGTCCTTTTTAATCGCAGCTTTAGATATTGTCATAGTTAATCTTAATCCAACAAGCTTATTTTTGTATGGCTTGGCAGGAGAGCTTTACCCCGGATCTTTAGTCGATATTAATCTCTGTTCAGCGGGGGGAGCGAGAAAGTGGAAACTACTTAGAGCCGGCTGCAAATGAGAAAAAAGCGGTTTGTACTCTAACTGGCGAATTTCAATTGCAAGCTACTTCTCGGGGCCTTTCAGGGTCCACTTTTCCAATGCGCTCTTTGCTCGCTCAAGACGCGGAACTGCGGCGTTAAGGTGCCGATGTCAGTGCCGGGGATGGCGATGATCGCAGTCGCTGGGATTTAACTTCTCCCCTGCTTCTACTCTTCTACGACAGAGAAAAATGTAGACAAACAATTAAAAAAAATGTTACACATTACCGACTTGATAAATCCAAACATTTTTTGTTGTTGTATTATTTTTTTGTTGTTGTGAGTCCTACGATGTGACATTATTTTTTCTACAGATATTTCAATGGAGCCTGCTCGAAGGAGCTAGCGGCGTTGATCCCCTCCGCGCCGGTGAACGTGCATGCAACTTGATGGACAGGAGCGGAATACCCGTTCACGGTTGATGTCGGCTTTATGAGAACGGGTCGTTTCGCCGACTCGTTTTTGTGTAAATCGGCTCGTATGTGGAATGAGCTACCGGGATCTGTTTTTCCTCCAATATTTAATCCGGGCCTCTTCAAAGCCCGCATTAACAAATCCCTTCCTAAAGCTTCCTCCTTAACCCCGATATAGTTACCCTGTACGTGGTTGTACATACAGGGGCGCTCATGGGATATATCAGATAAAAAAATCTTGATAATATGCATGCATTGGAACATTTAATGCAAAAAAAAACGTTTTCGCCTAATTTTAAATTCATAATGTCAAGTAGGAATCCATGCCTGCGTGTATGGAGTAACGTTTCGAAAATAATAAAAAATAGTGAATTATCTAGGAAGTGACCTCCTGGACTAAAAAAGTTGGATAGCATTTTAGGCCCAATGTTTTAAAAAAGATAACCTGGTGACTGGATAAATCAACACATGTATGAATCGGCACACTTTTTGAAAGCGATATAAAGTCATCAAAAGTACGTTTAAAAAAACTAGTCTGACAACTAACCTAACCTAATTTTAATAATATTTTCATTGTTAATTAAAAAAATAAATACGATTAATTAGGTTAGGTTAGGTTAAGTTTTTTTGCGATTTTTTTTTTTTTTACTTTTAATGACTTCATGTCACTTTAAAAAAGTTTGTCGATTCATATATATGTTGATTTATCATGGAACCAATAAAACTATTTCTATATATTTTAGATTACTCGTGCTCGTCTAAGTATATTTCAAAATTAAATGACTAATCTACAAGGTAAATTTTTGAGGAATTACAAATTAATGTTTGAAAATTGTAAATTACACGCTAAAAAGAAATTTCCTTCAGTTTTTTGATTTAAATAAACAAAATAATTGATATGCAAATCGATGTTTTTTTTGGAATATCGTGACACTAAAAAACGCTGCAAAAACTACTACTTTTGCTAAGACTGTAAACTACCTACCTAAGTCGACATGGATCCAAAAATATTTAACACTGTAATAAAGTATATCCGCGTCACATGTTACTGGATATGACACTCCGTTTCAAGCCACGTTAACTCTTGCACACGACAGTCCAAGTCCAGTATAACCCGAAATTAAATCATATTTCCCAAAAATACCACACTACAAAATTCACACTATACTTCCAACAGTCTCATGATTCTTCATAAAAAAACGAAATTCTATAATATTTATTCCATTGGACATGTGCGAATCACTTTTTTAAAAATTCTTCTTAAGGTTGGTATTCACTTCGATGCGTCATTATTAATAAATGAATTAAAAATTACTTCGTATTCACCGCATTATTGATATATACATGTTTCGAAAGCGGTGCTTTCTTATATTCTATATATTCCTAATGAAGGAATTAAATTTGGAATTAAAGTTGATCAACCGATCAACATACGAACACTATTTGAATTTAAAAGATCAATATTGTTTAACGAGTTTTATGCAATAAGCCGCCATTATAACAGTGAATATATTATGCATATAAGCACACAATGCTTTTCATCTCGCCCAAACAATGAAAATCAATTATGAATGCCACCTCCATGGGAGCCAAAACTAATAAAGGTATAAATCCCTTTGGAATGAATATGAATCTCCCCACGGGTGCCGTACAACATTCCCTCATCGGTAGCTTTATTAATTTAGTAAAGTTTAAATGGAATACTCGTACATGGCAGGATGTGTTGATAAAGTCAATCAAAAATATAGGTGTAAAGCAAAAGAGAAAATTACACGGTTTTCCCATGTTGGGGTCGTGTGATTTTTCTTAAGTTTTTTTTCTTTATCCCTTCCCTGACGGTGATAATATGGGGTAGCCCAGGGGAGGGATGCGGGTGGCAGAGAAAGTGGGAGGAAAGAATGGAGGGTTCGAGGGGGCAGCAATATCACAGGGTGGGTGGGAGTGCTAGGTCAGCAACTCCATTCTTCCACTCACGGCAAACTTACGACTTCGATATGTGGACTTGAAGGAGTTCCCACCTCAACCGGCGGAACGTTTTATCTCGCACCATTAAGGCCTTTTAATGCTGGCGGATGCAATTTTATTCGCTTTAATTCAGCTGGGTATGTCTGTATAATATCAAGAAGTATTTCGAGAGCAAACTTAACGGCTCGGATAAATTATTCAACCTCCTAAATAAAATACATTTAGGCTTCCCCGCTATAAGATATTTTATCAACCTACTTTTTGTGGTTTACATAAACGATTTATAAAAGCAAAAATATTTTGTAGCATTTTTAACTCTTTTCATTTTTGAAAGAAACTCTATACTCTAAGAATCTAAATGGTTATACTTAGTAAACTATGACCTATAATTTCTTCAAATGATTGGTATTCACTTTGCGACGTCATTATTAATAAATGAATTAAAAACTACTTTGTAGTCACCACCTTATTAATATATACATATCAATATGTGTAGAAAGCGAAGCTTTCCTCATCAGGACATACAGAATGATGTATGTACTCATCATACAGTATTCTGTATGGCCTGATTAGGAAAGCTTAGCTGTCGAAACATGTTGATATGTATATATTATGAAAGTAATTTTTCATTACTTTATAAAAAAATGAATTATATTTTTTTCAAACGATTGGTATTCACTTTGTGGAGTCGTTATTAATTAATGAATTTAAAATCATTGATATCAATGTATATTTATAAACTGGTGAATAGTAAGCATATTTATTAATTCATTTAAACTATAACCTGTTTGAAAGAATGATATTTTCGTTTATTAACGTAATCCTTAAAGAAAAGAGAAAATTTTACAAAAATATTAATTGAATTTTGTTATTAAGAGTTTTTATAATTTCTTCCTACCCCTTATATTATTGGTAGATTGCGGTGCGTTTTGAACGTATAAAATAACAAAACCGTTGTTTTCTAAACTTTTCTTGAACAAATTTTCAATATCTCCCATTTGCCGCATGCGAATAAGGCATTGCTGCCAAAATATTCACCTGACAAAAATTCTGCCATGTGCCAATGTCGCCACGAAGAAGATCTCAACAATGTTTATAATTGTTGCAATAATCGCTACAAATTTTTCATTCAGGATCTGATCAATATAAATATTTTACCCCCCATGCAACATTGCATTCCTATTATCATTTCGACCCCTCGTAATAACAAGGTTCCATCTGACACTTCATTGTTATGCGATAATGAGCCTTAAAGTTGCTCTCTCTAGAGCATATTATCGCATGACATTGATGTGTTAGATGGTATCTTGTTATTCCAAGGGGTCGACCTGTCGAAAAACGTGTAAATAAAATCCTATTTATAACTTTCGATCACAATAGTTAGATTTCCAAAAAAAATGCTTATTTTATATTTAGATTTTTTTATTAAATAAGAACTTATATTTTGTGCATATTTAGAGTTTTCTAATGTAATGTAATGCAATTGTAATAACCTATTACCTAAAATTTTAACCTACACTTTCCACAAACTTTCCACCGCCATTTTCTACTTGACATTGGCTAGAACACTCCTTTGGAGTGTAAAGTCACTGAAAAAAGCATGTAGAATAAATGTTGGAAAGTCTCTAATTAATTTATTATTTTTAATATATTTATTAATGACGTTGCCTCTTCAGCGCACTGTAATGTTTTGCTAGACACCGATGACTAAAAATGCCACGCAATAAGTTTTGCTCGTAACGTAGCTAAAATTTAATACGATTATTCTATCTCCCCTGTAATCTGATGGTGCGTATTCTACGTTCCGTTTACACACTCAAGAAATAGTCAATAAAGCAAATAAATTACTTGCTTTTATAAGTAGAATTTCGAAATCATTAAAAAATCCTGAAATATATAAATTTATACAATATGTAACGCTGGTTTGTAGCGTACTAGAATACGGTTTATTTTGTGCCCTCATTATGCAATCTACCAAAACTTAGTTCAATCTGTGCAAAGAGCCTTCACTAAGACAATGTTCTATAAAACAGAAACAAGCAAAATTCTGAATACTCATGATGAAAGATATTCTTTAATCTTAAAGTGTAACTCACAGACATCAAATAACAGACTTGTTGTGCTTATACACAGTTTTAAACAATATAACTGAATAGAACTAATCTATATACATATATATATATATATATATATATATATATGTATATAGCACAGTTTGTTTGCACAGTTTGTTTTTATTAGTGCCATGAAGGTTTAGAAAATAGTTGAATGAAATCCAATATGTAAAACTGTTGCTATAACGTTTTAAAATTAGTATGAAAAACGTTGAACCCGCCATGTTTTATTTAGGTCAGCCCATAGATATAACATTCTGGATAGCCCCAGATTGCATATTCAAAAGAAGAAGGTTTTTTTAGGCAGAATATTTTCAAAATGGTAAACACAAATAGGTACCTACTTTAGAACTTTATGATTTACATATATTTTGAAAATAAAATAAACGTTTGGAATGAAATAAAAAATTCAAATGAATGTTTATTTATTTGGAGATAATTTCGCTGTCAAATCAATTATGGCACCCTAATGACAAGTAAAGATTCACAACTTCATAACTATATTAAAAAAAAAAAAAATCCCGAGCAAGGCCGGGTACACATCAGCTAATTTAAAAAAATAAATCTAAATGTCAAAACTAGACCACAAAGGAAATATGAAACATTTTAGATTGGATACATTTAACGGCATTAATAGTATTTTTCAATCCACTCTCTCGCATGTGTCGTCCGTATAACGGAATTGGTATGAGCAGTGAAATTGACGTATTTTCCAACTCACCTCTAAAATTTCAACAAATCTTAAATGGCATGTTTACATAAAAAAAAAGTTTTTATTGTGCTCGCTTTGAACTTGTTAATATTATTTTTCTTTTCTTCTCTACTTTATAGTGTAATACAATAATAATAATAATATAAATGTAACTGTTTTATATAGGAAGCTCTTCAAGAAATTTTAATATTGGTTTTAAGGAGCACCTAAGGTGTTTAAGTAATAATAATGATTCTGAATTTAGCAACCATATTTTGGAAACAAATCATCTTTTGGCAAAAATATTTGTTTAAAATTATCTACATTTGAAATTTAAAAAAAATGTTAAAAGTGTTAACAGTCAATTAATAATGAAATATAGGTTTAATTTTTTATATGCAAATACAACTGGTTTACGATAAGATTAATTTGAAATTTTAGAGATTATAAAAGTGTTAATACGCAATTGAAGATGATTAATTTTTTTTTAAAAATAACAATCTCTTAAATTTATTTTCACATTGATAACTACCCGTATATTTAAAATATTAATAATAATAAAAACACCAAAATTAAATTAATAATACATACATATTTTTCTAATTTAAATATATTATGCAATAATTTATAATATTATTTTATTTTTCAATAAATTTATTATTTTTTATTAATTACCTATTTGCATCACCTATTTTTGTTTAGGTTTGTAATTCGTCTATTCTTAGATTATCTTGAATTTACTGTTTATCCTGATGAGGAAAGCTTTGCTTCGAAACATGTTGATATTAATATATTAAAAAAGTGGTGTAAACAAAGTTATTAGTTTCAATATGTTTTTTCGGTTTCGTGGTTCATTTTGGGATGTGTTAATATTATCTTCTTCAATGATTAAAGTTATTAGAATTAATTTATTGAAAAAACATTTTGGGATGCAATATTCGAAGTATGATGAGAACATTATTTTTGTAAATTAATTAAACACCTTAATTTTATTGTGCTTCTACCAATATGTGTTATTTATTGTCACTTTGTCAAGTGTTTCTAATTACCAAGAAATATCATGAAAAAAAAACATTTTCCGGTAAAACCAATAGAAAGGGTATTAGAAAATATAGTTCGACCGTTATGTCAAATAAATAATGCCACCTGCTATGCATCCTTTCTGGTGGGAGCGCGTACTTCCATTTGTATACACGGGTGTATATAAGGGGGAGAGGGTGCTCTTTGACAAACGGACAGATTTTTCATTAAGTATCCAGAGCTTATTGGAAAACAGTCCGAGTGGAATGACGACGGACGGTCGGGCTGTCCCGGCCAGGCCATTTCACCTATTCATTGTTCCAAAAGAGAGGAAGATTGCGGACAGTCCATGAATAAGGTTGCTTACAAATTCTGACCGTAGGAGGCTATAAAAAAAGTATCGATGCAAGACGCCGGAGGGAGTGGTGCACTAGCGCTCCCAAAATAACAGCGCTTTAAGGATTCTTTTCCCCTTTCCCGACGAGTCAGAAGTCGCCTTCCCCTGATGCTCACCGGAAATGTGCGAATATGCACGTAGAAAGAGAGAGTTGTAGAATTGTATAGGGGAGTTAAGGGGAGGACACAATCTATTCAAATATCCCGCTCACACACCGGTGGCGCCAATCCGATCACCGACAGATGGTGGTTTCGAATGCTTTGCAATGGAGCTCTGCTTCACGATTTTTTTATCGTACAAATAACAGGTTTTTAAGCTTTCCCGATTCCTATGGCGAGTGCAGTTTAATTTCAGCGCAGAGCATGCATGAGTGGGCGCAGAGAGCAAAGAATTCACCGTGTTGAACAAATTTAATTGTTCAATCATTAAAATCATATCCATTTGAAAAAAATCAACGTATCATATAACAGCATCATAAAAAGTTTATTCCATGAATGCCGTGCACTGCAAAATATTTTTATACAACTGTTTTTATATAGATAATAATAAAAAAAACTTACAATAATTCTACCAGCTTTACGACCCGGCCTCGATTAGTAGTTTTAAAATTTATTTTTTAGCGATTCTTCAATGCCGCGCCTAAGATTCAATAAATTGTGAGAGCTTTTAAAAATATTAAAAACAAAACAGAAATCATTGACATAATTGTTCATGCAAAAACATTAAAACTGTTTATAGTTGGTTTGATCCAATGCTGCACATCGATGAAGCAAAACAAATCGCTTTAAGTTTCATATATATGTTTAATCGCTTCGAACTCAATTGATTTTTGTTAATCTCTGCGATGCGACTCACGTTTCAGCGAACTGAAAGGTGCCTGTCTACCAGGAACGCCCGACGTAAAAAGATTGAAGATTTAAAGATTTATTTTATTATTTTTATTTTTTAGATTTAGATTTAGTTTAAAACTGGACTATGGTTAATATACAGGTTCTACAAAATGGGTAGTGATGTGACATTTCATGTTCCTGATCCAATTTAAAACAGGGGCGTACGAATTTAAAACACGGAAGATGTTGCTATTGCAATGATAGAGGACTTCTATCCAGCCAGCCGAGGAATTGAACTCACGACGCCTGGATTGGAAACCGACGCATTTGTTAACGCAGCCACCGACCGGTCTAATGTTACCAGTTTTGTAATGTAATTAACTGCAGACGAGTTGATAATTTCGCAACACAAATGTTGAAAATGGCGCAACATGGTAATTTTACTACATTGCATAATGCAATATAGTACAGTCATACCTGAACAAGACTTAATTACATGTAAATTAAAGCCTACACAATAATAAATGACAGCGCATCGGGGACGTGAATAAACCAGTTAAATTTGAAATGTTATTAAAATCATTCTCATGAAACAATTTGCTGTGAATAAATCAAAAAAGGTTTTAAAATGCGGTGTTAACTTTTTACAGCATTTACAAATTCATTATGATATCAATTTATTATAGATCAAAGTAGTTTACTCAAGCCAAGCACTGTTCAATTTTGATATTTCAACTACTCCAAGGAAGAAGGCAGTAACTCACTGTAGGTGATTTTGCAGGACAGCCTTTGTTTAAAATCTTGTTCATATTCTTAAGTGAATGTTTATTTATATTTATTGAATTTGTATAAATTTAGAATGGATTTTCTAACTTCTTTACTATTTTGCTCAATATGGAACTAATTTATGACTCCCAGAATGGAAGTAAGTCAATTCATACATATTTAAAGTTAGTTGTGCCTTCCTTGGAGCAGTCGATATATTTTGGATCGAGTCGTCGCTTACAAACATAAAGAAAGATAGGTGGTTAATTACTCTGGTTATTATGTTTTCAAATCAGAGTGGTATTTATATACTCGTATATATAATCACCTAGCCACAATATTCGATGTACCTACATACATATTCATTTCTAGATCAACTTGTATCTAGAAACTGAATATATATCAAACGGATCAACCAAAGGGGAATAAATGGATAAAAAAATACTCGTTAAACAGGAAAAAATTTCTCATATTCTTATGATGCATATTCCGACTGAGGTCAGTTGCAAACTGGCAACCTTGATAATGATTAAGGTACTGTTGGCAACTCGTACAGATGTATTCCATCGTAGCCCAGAAAAACGGTGTTAAAGGTAGATCAACAAAGGGTATCGCTTTCGTGCAAGACCATCACTGAATTGAAACGTTGCTGGAAATGGCTTTAGCCTTGTTTGACTACCAGATCTGAATTGCTAGGGATTTTTCAACCCTTCTATGTCCCTATCTTATTCCCATCTCCACTCTCTTCAGCCTTACATCATCTCACAATTTGGGATGCCATAGTCACACTAGCTCCGCACACTTGGGACTCTTATGCGGTATTTACAAAGAAGTGAATAAAGTTATCTTAAAAAAGAATCATAAATAATCGGTTTCAAAAGGATTCACCGCTTCCCTTTTGCTCGATCTCTATTGCGATTCATATAATATATTTACCATACGTATAACATCTACCGTAGATGTGATGAATTGTGTAAGTTGGTAAGAATCCAGCGACCCATCAACTGTTGAGTTTTATCGCCGGGACATCAACTTTTAATCGTATGCACTTGCTCGATAATAAAAGTATAATATTTGTTGACGATTGTGCCGCCCCATTTCGTGCCCATCAAACGCCGGCAGTAGCAAATAACGAAATTACTACGGGCTTTTTGTAATGTGGCGCATGGTAAAAAGGTCATTTCGGCCGGCGTCGTAAAAGAAAACCGTAGTTTTATTCACTCGTAAAGCACAGTTGGTATGCATTATACGATTATAGTTTATGACAGTACAACTTACATACCGCATACCGTGGACATACGAGATAATAGTAACACGCCGCCATCGCCATGGACGTAAAGTGAATTGCTCGTTTCTGCTGAATTGTTAGGGCTTTCTAGTTTGCAATTGACGAGTTTAGTTTGAATTTACAAGCTACTTAGATAGAAAAGAAATAAAAAGTGTTCTAGCTCTGTGAATGTGAAGATATCTTTATATGGAGAAAACCATAATAAACTACAATTTCTTCAAACGATTGGTATTCACTTTGTGGCATCATTATTAATATATACTTAGAATTAACCACTTTATAAATATACATTGATATCTATCTACATGTTTCGAAAGCGATGCTTTCACCGTCATGAATATATGAATAATGTATATTTATAAAGTGGTGAATACTAAGCACAATTTAAATTCATAAATAAATTAATTATTAATTGCTTTTGTGTTTAATTTGTAGAACCCCATTTAAATTTTTAAATCATAAATTAATAAATAACATAGTGTTAACATATCAACAGTACTTACTACCAGGCTTCGCCTGAGTTTCAACACTCTGTTTTCAAAATATGTTTTCCCATTCAAACAATTATGAAACAAAAAATATATTAACAATTTGGGATTTATTTTAAGACCAAGGTCGTGGAAATGGAATACAACGCTGAAATAGCCATGCCAGCATGCTTCGTTATTGATTAACTCCTGAATTGGTAGGCTAGGATTAATCATATATTTTTTAAAAATCTGTTTTTTAAAGAGAAAAAAAAACATGAACAACCTGTAAATATTATGAATTTTCTGGTAAATGGAGGATTAGCTAGCAGAGGATGAAACCCATTTTTCTCCACTATAGCCTGTTGAAAACATCCCTCATTTCCGCATAATGTAATATTCTGAATTCCTGAGAAAAATTAATAAGCAGACATAACCACTCTACAATAAGAAAAAAAAAAGAAATAAGACTTCCCTTTCGTAAGAAAACAAAATCGCAATACTCATTACTGTATAGAGCGGTGAAGATCTTCCAAGATATGCTTGCCAATATAAAAAAGAGGAACATGTGAAGTGAAAAATTTAAGAAGGAAGTGACGAAATGTGTAAAGCGCAAATTTTAATTTCGTAATTTGTAAAGCTTAATTTATAATTTTTAATTCTACATTGTGACCTAAATTGCATTTTTTTGGGTTTAAGACATATTATGTTTATATCAGAATACATGTAACCAATGTACATATGATTTAACCTCAAATGGACCATCTTGAAATTTACCACAAAACTACATTAACGTCATCTATTAGCTATAGTGGTTTAAAGTAGGAATTTCGAGACAAATTTGACAGGTTTGATCATAATTCGTAAGATGGCGATATACAAGAATAAGGTAAGTGCTTGCAAGGACTCCCCTAACTTAGGGAACTCGAGATATTATTTGTTAGTTTCGTCGTTTACTCGTCTGTGGAACTATGTCCCGGTCAAAAATAATTTTTGTACAACGTGATGAGGTCCAAATCAACAAACTACACTGGCTCACAGCAGCATAGATACTCGCCATAGCAAAATGTCAATTTTTACGTTAAAAAACAGTGAAAATTGTGTGATTTTTATCGAAAATATACATATCTGTATTAATTTTTTTTTTCATGGAATATTAACAGTAATTTACGGCCAAGCAATTAATTGATTTATAAACCAGCCTTTCTGAATTAAATGGTGGTTTAAAAATCTCAAAATACTTTTTAAAAGTGGAGAAAAATAATTGCCATCTTCTACCATGATTTAAAAAAAAAAAAAATTAGTCAAACTTTTTTAATTCGTATTTAAAAAAAACATGGAGGTTAGTTCTTATAAAAAACTCAAATAGCACCCAATATATATTTTGTACCCAATATATATATATATTTTAATTTTTCTTTTTAATTTCTATGTTCAAGAAAAAGGTTCGAAGGATTTTATCAGATAATCAATAGGGTGTATAGTAGTGCGGTCAGAAAAATATTATATTTCTAATTTGATTTTGATAAATGCTAAGCCTAAGTAAATTTAAAAAAATACGTAACTAATATTTTTCTCTTAAAAAACCTTTATTTTTATTATCATTATTTCGAAATAATAAATTATTCCATTCCACCTTAAGATAAACAAATAAAAATACGTTTAATAAATTAATAAAAATACTTTGTAAATTAGACTTTTTTAATAGATAAATATCGATTTGTTTCGAAAGCGGAGATTTCCTCATCAGGACATACAGAATACTAAAATAAAATAATGTCAATATTGTAAGAATAGAAAATTTATAAACATAAACATAAAGTGATTAAAGTAGGTAAGCAATTAATCATGTATGTTAATAAAAAAATGAATAACAAATTCAAATGAAAAATTAAAAAAAGATTTTTATTTATTTAAATTATATCAAGATAATAACAAAGCATAAAATTAAAACAATAATGGTTATCATTATTAAAGTGAATATTAATAATAGTTATATATTTAAATATTAATAATATTAAAATATGTACACAAACAATAGTTATTAGTACGAAAATAAATTTAAGATACGGCTATTTAAAAAAAAAAAGATTTTTAAGTCTATTTAATTGACTATTGACACTTTTTCTAATTAATTTTTCGCCATCGAAACATGTAGATAATTACATATTAAAAAAGTGGTGTTTACAAAGTATTTTTATTAATTTAATAATGATGACGTCACAAGTGAATACCAATCTTTTGAAGAAAAAAATACGTTTCACAGATATTTGTGACGTTTTCTAATTCATATAATTAAATTTCTTCAATAGATGTAAAGTTACTTTTTGGTATCATTTTTAATCAAATTACTAAACAATATATCGTGTACTTAATACTATCCAATAAACTTTTCACACTAATAATAAATTAAAAAAATATGTATTTTAAATAACAAGATAAAGGTTATATTTTAAATAATTCGGGGTTCTATATTTTTTTTTTCTATATAGGAAAGAATAATAATATAAATGTAACTGTTTTGTATAGGAAATTCTTCAAGAAATTTTAATTTTAGAGTTAAGGAGCACCTAAGATGTTTAAGTAATAATAATTATTCTGAATTTGCCAACCGTATTTTGGAAACATATCATTCTTTTGACAAAAATAATCCTTTAAAATCATTTATGACAAAAATAATAATAATTTTCGTCTTGTTTTGTTCTTGGTTTTTTTTTTGTTTTTTTGTTTTTTTTTTTTAATTTATAAAAACATCATTTTTAAAAATTTCGCAGTATTTTTTTTTCAATTTTAATTAAGTACTTACCTATTTTCATATCTTATTGTTAATTTTTGTTCATGTTTGTAATTTGTCTATTCTTATGCATTTATTATTTTTCTATGTTGTCTATTCTTGTCATTATTTCTTAGTAAATTTTGTATCCTGCTGATGGAAGCTTTGTTTCAGAATCGTGTTGATATTTATTTATATATTTAATAGTGGTGTACACAAAAGATTTTTAATTTATTGGATTATATAATTACAACTTAATCCAAAACGTTTCCACTCGTTTTTATTAGCCAACACTCGATTGAACAACAATTATAGAACTTAAAGTCACACAAATTGATCTATCTGAATATATAATTTTAAAGTCATTATATTTTTCACTGGAGTCCCTTATTATGGCATATATGCAATGGTTCACAAGGTATGTATACCTTTAAAAAAATAAAAGAAAATAATTGCCGTTAAGGAAAGGTGAACTTTATAAACATAAAAAAAACAATTCAGGATTGAGTTTAGGATTCTAAGCTCGAACGTCTTAAAAGGTTCCATGTTCTGCCACAATGTTTTAAAGTGAGCGCTGGCGGCGCAGCGGGTTGCACACAGCGGTGGCGTCTTTATGCTCCTTGTGACCAGATAGGACGGCACAATGCACAAGTTTTATGGGGCTCTGTGCAATAAGCCTCACCAGCATAAAACACGGATTTAAACTGATTTCCTTGCGAACTTCCCACATGCTTGATTTTGCGGCGTAAACCGTTCCTACTTCGTTGTTTTTTGACGACATGGTCTGTAAATAATACTCTCCTTCGACTTCTACAGCTTCATAATACTTTAGTACATACATAAAAATGTCTTTACTTACAATCTTAACTTAATATTTTTTGCAAATATTTATGTGCTTCCATAATAAAGATGCTTAAAATGCGTTGTAAGAAAACTCCTGTCTTTTTTATGATGCAAATACCGCACAAGTCCCAATTGCTCTCGAGTATCCGGAGCAATCCCTAACTGAGGATGTAGCTATTCAAGCCTAGCTAATCAGATCTCGTAACTAAACACGGTTAAAGCCATTTCAAGGGTTTTTAACAGTACAGCTTACTTTATTAGAGGAATAAGAAATGTTTCGATTCAGAATGGTGGCCATTCACCAGGGCGATTCTGGGAGTATCTACTAATCATTGAATTTCTACCAAATGTACTGATTTCAGTGAATATGATTTATTTATAGCAAATCATGATAAACTGCTTGTATGAACATATTTTCATTAGCATTGCTTTCAGTCAAAGATCACAACGTTTTACCTCGGAGGCACCAGAACTTGTTTTTATAGTAATAATGAATGCAAATATTTTAAAAACCGTACGTCTGAATGTATTTATAAACACCGATAGTGGTTAAAATTGGTTCGGAATGGTTTGGAAAACGCGCCTGCAGTCCCCTCTTACTCTGCAGTAGCCCTAAGACTTTCCTGTAAAACAAACATCAATTATGTTCAATCTGTGCATAATTCGTTGGTTAAATTATTAGCTCATAAAAGTTTATACGAACAGAGGCATAATATTCCATACTTTTATCCGAGTCTCAAAATTCTTTCAGTAAGAGCAATTATGCGGTACAAAATTATATTTCAGAACATTGATAACCCTATATATTATACAAATAGACTAAAGAACACTTAAAATACTCGTCTCAATTTTAATGGTTCGTAAGCATACAAAAAAATATGAACAAAGAACTTTAGATTTAGATTAGCTGTTTAAATATGTTACCCGCTGAAATGAAAAAAATGCATTAAAACTAAACAGTAAATAAATATATTGAAATCTTGGCTAGCTGAAAGAAACTGTATTAGGGAATATTATTTTATGTACGATTTATTGTTTTTTTTTTATGTTTTCGTTTAATTTTTTTATACATTTATGGTAATATTTTTGATTGAGATTCTTACTAAATATTTAAGTTTGTTACATATGTTTTTATTTTATATAGATATGTATATATTTTGTAATTTAACGTTAACTGTAAATTTAGTATAAGGTTTTGAATAATAAGCTCCCCTTAGTTAAACTACTAAAATGTAGTTTTGGAACTTTTTGCCTTATATTTTGTAAAATGTCTTTTATTAATTTAAAAAAAAATACAATACAGTAATACAAAAGCAAAAATCTCTTTTAAATGATTCCATTGTTCTTCCTTATAAACATTGATAATCTAACGTATTATTGAATCCGTACAAAATTGGATTCGAAACAAGCAGCTGTTGGTGTTGGTGCAACTTTGAAACTTAAAGTAATAATTCCAATTCCACTAGACCGGAACTAACAAAAACTACTGTCGATACGGAAAATGATTATTCTTTTAACGTCTTCAGAAACATAATACCTTTAAATAGTTCCACCGTTCCAGACAACATAAGCTGCTTATTGAAAGGAAATAACTGAGGGTTTAATCTTTCTTTTAAGTATATTTCATAATCTGCACTTAATGTAGCGACGCGACGAGAAACGTTATTACGAAAATGAGGTGAGAGAGGGGAGGAAGAGGAAGGTTAGGTTGGAAGAAAGCCCCTAAGTTGGAAAGCTTGTATTACGAAAATGTGGATGTCAGGTAGGGGGGGGGAGGAAGGTTGGGTTACAAGGGGGAGTTATGGGAGACAATTATATCGGCAGGACTTACCCTGGAGATGGCCTCTTAGATATGAATTCTGGTCCGGACATTAGTTTAGCTCAGATCGGCAGTGGCGTTAGGTTCTCATCGTTCAGGGTCGTGAATCGATCGCAATATTATAATTGGGTTGAGGGAGTCTCTAATTCTACGTTAAATGAGTCAAGTAAAGTACTTTCAAATCTCAGAGTTTATTGTAAAAGTCGGACAAATATTGTAGGTTAAGAACAATCGAGTAGTTAGTAGAAAAGTCCTATTCTAGACATGATTCTAACGTAAAATTCTCTCTTTCTGATTTAAATCTCTAACCGGGAACAGTAAGTATAACAAGGGCTAGTACAACACATTAAGGGGAGATGCAAAATCAGCTTACATGAGGTGATCTGGTCAGGTGGCGGGAGTTGTTGGCAATGACGCCAGGGAGATCTCTGAACTGAATTTGATTGGCTTTTTAATTGGTAAGTCACCATGATGAGTGCTTTGGCAGAAAATGGCACGTCTAGCTTCGGGTTTCAACCCGCATGCATAGTACTTGGCCGAAACAAATTAGTAACACGAAATAGCCACCTCTTTTAAGAGACGCAGTTGACTCCTTGAGCTCATGATGGGAAGTGAGTTTCAAAGGCAGCAAGGAGCGGCCGCCAAGCCACAGTGGCGCTCGCGTCGCTTGCTCCTGTTTTGTTAATTTATGATCTGATTGGTTTAATTTGGGCGCTAGAATCGCCTGATTGGTTAATTATGGAGAGAAATGATGCGATTGCTTGCCTAGCTTATTTGTTAAGACGAGTAGCTAGAACTCATCTCAGGGCCATCCTTTCGTTACATAACAAAGTCTAGTAGTAATACAGGTGGATGAACTGACTTCCCTATCGGAATTATTAATTACTAATCGGATTAATTTTAATCTTCGCCATTGGTCCTTATCCCGGTTCTTCTTTAGTCGCTTCCTCATTGCTGAAGATCGTGACCCCAACTCCAATCTCCCTCGTGTACAGGGTTCCTTCAGTCTTTGCGACCCCTCGCTGCGTGGCGAGCTGCAGACATCGACTTTCCGGACGCCTGCTAAATTTGGTCACTCCAACGCATCGGTGCTCTTCCTCTGTTTCTTCTGACTTTGCCAGTGATCACGAGCTTCTCCAGATCGGAGTTCGTAGTTTGGGGAGCAACATGTCCAAATAATCTGAAAATATGCTATAGACAAACAGTTGGAAGCCTATTATGAAAGCCAAGGTCTTCCAGAATTGATGTATTTGTGCGCCTGAGCATTTTTCTCTAGCACCAGATTTTGAGGGCGTCTATCTATTTGTAATCAGTGAAGATATTATTAATAAATCTCAAATGAAACATGAAACAGAAAAAACATAAAAAAAGGTAATGGTCGCACCTGGGATTCAATCCCGGGACCTCTCGGTGTATCCAGGATCAGCGCTCTAACCAATTAAGCTAATGTCATTTTATTGCTTTCCATTACAATTTTTACCGATATCGCATGTCATATTAAGAACTGTTAATCTTCAATTAACTAGCATGTATTTTTCCCTGCTGTTTCTCTATATTGACTGCAAGATTCTACCCGAACATTTTCATCGTATTCTATTTGCAATCTGGAAAGTGTCTCGGATATACCTATACAACTTTTTCTATAAATCTAGGAAAGGTATTCAATTTTCATTTATTTTTGTAATATATATATATATGTATATAAGGTTTATAAGCTCCAATAAGTTATTTAAATAAAAATAGAATATAATATTTTATAATTTGGTAGGAGTAAACATACCCAAAACCTTAGTTAACTGAAGGGATTTTTTTAGATTTTACTGGCTATAAATAAAAAAAATACATTTTCAAGCTATTTTTTGAATTGTATATAATGGTTATTTTTTCGGGCAAAAGGCAAATTTTTCAGATGTTTTCCATACAAAAAAGGTCAGCTATAAAACTAAATCTTGATGATAAATATTAGGAAAATGGGAAAATATGTAAAGAGCAAACTTTGATAAACCCATTCGATCTTTGCGAGGAAAACGCCACCACACCCTCATATAAATAATATTTTAATACAAAACCACTTATGACACTTTATCTTTTCCGCGCAAAATAAAATGTCCGATGGCTAAACTCTGAGTTATGTATAAATGAAACGGGAAACGTTCTCTCGCTGATATTTCATACTGCTGTGCTGGGGTGGATTCCACAGCGTGACAGGCCTGGGCGGGGCGGGCCGCGCTGCGAGGTAATGTAGGTAGGCTAGGCTGACACCAAGAGAGCCGTATCACGTGAAACGTCGCCTTGCACTTAACCCATAGAATACCTAAATTTAATATTAATAAATGTGTTATTTTGTAATCACTTGGCTGGCCAATAATTAATAACAACTTTTACTAAGGATTATAATTAAATCAAATCATACTTACATCCAATTTATTTTTTATAACTTATTGAAGTTTGTAAACCTCATTATAATATTTAATCATTGAGGAAGATAATATTAACACATCCCAAATTAAAAAGATTTCAGTTGGCTGCTATCCTTATGATGATTGCAAAGTTTCATCCAGAGTTCAGGATGAAACTTTGCAATCATCATAAGGATAGCAGCCAATAATATGGGATTTATAAAAATGGAGGATAATAATAACAAGTCTTGAACTTGAAGTATCATATCGGTGTAAATGGCGTAAATTGAACTGGTCTCATTGGCTTAGTTGGTTAAGCGGTTACCCCGGATAGGTAGAGGTCCTGGGTTCGAGTCCCAGATGCGACTGAAATCTTTTTATTTTCTGTTGATTTTTCGGTTTCGTGGTTCATTTGGGATGTGTTAATATTATCTTCTTCAATGATTAAATATTACAATGAGGTTTACAAACTTCAATAATTTATAAATAAAATGAATATTTATTTCTAGACTTGTAAAATAAGTCAATAGATGTCTCATATAAATAAAATCGAGTAGGTATATCCGATACTCTATTTCGATTGCAATTGAGTTCAGGATGAAACTTTGCAATCATCATAAGGATAGCAGCCAATAATATGGGCTTTATAAAAATGGAGGATAATATTAACAAGTCTTGAACTTGAAGTATGATATCGGTGCAAATGGCGTAAATTTAACTGGTCTCATTAGCTTAGTTGGTTAAGCGGTTACCCCGGATAGGTAGAGGTCCTGGGTTCGAGTCCCAGATGCGACTGAAATCTTTTTAATTTCTGTTGATTTTTCGGTTTCGTGGTTCATTTGGGATGTGTTAATATTATCTTCTTCAATGATTACATACTTACATCGTTCCAGCTAGCTCATGCTCAGGAGATTTTTAACGTGTTTGCAATTCGTTTTTTGTCAATTTGAGAAACCACCGCTTTCAGGAAATTTATGCAAATGCAGGAACAGGTAATCAAATGAAACAATCCACTTTTGCTATAAAAATGCCTCGTAAGAAAGCATTAATTGAATAGTAATCATTCTACTCTTAGCGAAAAAGCCACTTTGTGAACTCATTTACGAGTTTAATTTACTGTTTTGAAATTTGATCTAAAACGGATTAAATACACCAAAACTTGTAATGAAATCGAAATAAACATTACCCCGACCATACGTGGCCATTTCGAAGTGTGTTGATAAATTAACATTGTGATGCAAAAATTCTATTTTTATTTCAATGGAAGACATACATTGATTATCAGTTAAAATAATACTTTGTCTCCAAACCAGGAACGATCACCAAGGCGACCGCTCTCTTTGATGCCGAAAACCACCCAGGGCGAATGGAAGGGCCCCCCTCTTAATACCCCTGACCAATGACCACGCCTTCGGTGTTACCATCAGCCGAAACTAATATTGAAAATCGAGTGCTTAACGGTAAGTATTACAACGGGGCTAAATGTGTACCTTTCATGTTATGAATTACTTAATAACGATCATTGGTTTAATAACAACAAACCAATTGAAATTCGAAGACAATATTTCTAAAATGCTTCATAGGCTGATAACTTATAACTAGAGATTTATATATACACATTAATAAAACCGCACAAAAAATTGTAAGAACAGAGGAAAATGATACTTCACTTCAATGTATATATCTATACAACCCAAAGAATGATATCTGTGTGTGGGTGTGTTTTTCATCGAATCTTTTTTTATATGAATACCGCACAAGAATCGCAACTGCTCCCAACCCTGTGGAGCCAGTGAGACTATGTCATCCCCAACTGGGGAATCTGAGGCAGAAGGTATTGGAGGGGAAGGAGAAGGGGTAGAGGAAGGTGGGGAAATACCTGGCTATTTAGATCTGGACACCAAACACGGCTAAAAGCCATTTTAAGCAACGTTTCAATTCTGGATGGTGGTCTTTAAGGTCGATACTGAGAGTATTTTCCACTCTGGAACGTGCGCAAATATACTATATATTCATTTTAAATTAATTAATTGTGAAACAGCACCAATTAATTAAATACAATTTACTTGCGCACGCCGGGATTTGAACCCGTGACCTTCGGACTCGTAGTCGAGAGCCTTACCCCTCGACTATGGAGGCAGTCAAATTCTATATTATATTAAGAGAATATTTAAAAAAAAAGTAAAACTATGGAAACGCTAAATTTAATTTTAAAAAATGGTCCAAAGTCTATGTTAGCTAAGAGTGGTAATTTCGCTTTATCCATGTTATCCCTTATCTTATAATCAATATTGAAACTTATGTATGCTCGATATTATTATTATATTTACTTATTATTACTTACTTATTACTATTTAATTATTATTACTTACTTATTACGCATTAATTACTTACTCATTAATATTGACTTATTATTTTTTTTTACCTATCTATCATTATTTACTTATTACTATTTCCAAATTTTTATTTACTTATTATTATTTATCGTTTCACTAAAATTGTAAAGCCGCTCATCTCAACACAGGACTGTCCTAGTGAGATGAGTGGCTTTGTTTATAATGTTTTTGTTTTGTTTTTAAATTTAAGAATAAATAACTAAATAAGGAATCACACTTTTGACATACCAGAGAGTTAAGATTTTTGTGGTTGAAATTAGAAAATAACTGTTGAACCTGGCGGCGTTGGAGGGTTAACACCTAACGGTGGAGTATTAACCGCCAGGGATTTCTACCTCACCGGGATGTGTGCACGGCGGAGGATTATTTAGGTAGGAAATCGTTATCAGTTTAACAAAGAGTTGTACATTGGATATGAGCACAATGAACGATTTAACGCAAAATGTTTGCTTACGATTATGCATGAAGAGGACACAGTTATTGCTTTTTTTTTAGAAGATAACTTTTAATGAATATGTTAAGATTAAGCTTTAACTATTTTTGATAAGAACTATTCATTATTCACGACAAAGTAACTTCTAAACAAAAGCATGGATATTAAAAGACAAGCATAATGATTAATATGTATATAATTTTATTTACATAATTTTATTTACTTTTAATTATTTACCTATTAATATTTAGTTAATGCTTAATGTGTCTTATTATATGCTTATTAATATTTACTTATTATTATTTAATTATTATAACCTCTTTTTATTATTATGTACTTATTACTATTTACTTATGAATATGTATATATATTTTTTATTCATATATTCTTATTTACTTATTAGTATTTACTGATTATTATTAAATTGTAAAGCCGCTCATCTCAACACAGGATTGTCCTAGTGAGATGAGTGGCTAATGTTTTTATTGTCATAATTAAATTTAATGAAATTAAATAAATTAATTAGATAAAATATAGAAAACACATCATTATAATCCACCATGCTAAAGACAAAATCATTAACCTCTCAGTCTCTGCTGATTCCTTCGTTTTCATTGGAAAACGTATAATACACACTAACTTTTTTATGCAGGAGAGGGCGTCACTACTGTAGTGACATTAAATCGTATTGTGGAGAGAGCGCAAAAAATGTTTGTACTGTTAGGGGCCATTGGAACTATTTGGAGACTCTTCAGAGAACCCGTCAAGGGTGCAGAATCTCGGAGACTCGGTCCGAGTGCTTCCTTCTATTTATGATGACCACTGTTGTTACACCACTCATAACGTAGCCCATAACACAAACATGCGTACCTCATATTTAGCAAATTTACATGAGAGCAAAAATTTTTTTTTTCGGATTTATTTATATTCACTAATTATAATAATTTCGTACATTTTAATAGATTTTCCGTGAAATATATTCTTAACAAATTATAGAAATTTCAATTAAAATAAATTAAGTAACCTACATACGATTTTATTCCTTTTTATATATATTTTTAAAAGAGACTGTCTAAATTTTTTAGAAAGAGAAAAAAATATTTATTATAATAGCAATACACTCTGGAAGCGCTATAGCTCGAACCGCTGGAGGCGATCGAGTAGCATGTTGCCAGTAGTTTGACGTCATTAATATTTGATTATACGCGTAGCTTTGTGTAAACATTTTATTCTCTTTCTAAATAATTTAGACAGTGTGCGAGCAGCGAGGCTTTAAATGTTAATGCAATCCTAATAGGGACTATTCCAGAAATATATATTACACATGAATAAAAAAGGAATTAAATCATATGTAGGTTAAGTAATATTTAATTAATTATATAATTGAAAATACACTTTGTATATACCACTTTACTTAAAATATATAAATATTTCTACATGTTTCGATAGCAATGCTATCATCTTCAGGAATAAAAAAAAAAAAATTATTTAATTTTATAATTAATAATGATGCCACAAAGTTATCAAGCATTTGAAGAAATTATAATATTTAATTATTTTGTTTACCGCTTAGTCATAGCTGCATATTATTTATTTATTTGCGATTCATAACTTAGATTTTCGATTGAATCATAAAATTTTAAACAGAAGCAATCTAAAAATATTGTACCACAACTTTCTTTAATTTAGGAGAAAATATATTTTTTTTCTTGTAATACATTATATGATCTAAAAAAGATACAAAATGTATCTAAAAGTGTTATATTTCAAATTTGTTAAAAAAATAAACACCTTTTTGTTTCTCTTGTAAAGTTGCCAAAATGGACATTAAAATATACTAATTAAGGTTTTGTTATGTACCAAAATATAATTTTTTCAAATAATAATCTAAAAAAGTATTTCAGATACGTCCACAACGCAATGGCGTAATAATGTCCCACTAAAAACGTAATAAATTGGGAAATAATTATTTTAATAACTCTTAATTAATCAAGATACTATTGCAAGTCACGATGAATGAACGCAGCTATTTTAGGGCGGGCCTTTGCATGCAAGCAAAATGATATGATTTTGACATATTTGTGTGAACGGAGGCTCTGCAGATAATTTTGTACTTCTTGTATGGTGGGGTGGCACTGCATGGTATCTGCAACGCTTCACGGTAGGCCTCTTCGTGACAGGGGTACATTTCTGTTCCTCGGGTGGTGACATATTTTCGTATTAGACGATATTAGGCGTGCAATAAGTGCATTGGTAATAAAATGATCGTTCGACAATTATGTAGGTCTCAGAAATATTTCCGTAATAGTGCAATCATATTTCCACTTTGCTGGAATATTAAAAAAAAAAATGATAATACCGCACAAGAATCCCAACTGCTCGTATCCAGTGAAGCTGTGATATACAAAATTGGGGTACGTTTTGAGGCTGAAGGGAATGCGGAAGAGAAGGAGATGTGGGATAGGAAGTTTGGGATAGTATCTGGTTAATCAATTTAGTCAGTAAACACCCGGGCGTTTCTGGGAATATTAACCAGTATGGTTCTCTTATAAGGTTAACGAATTATTGGTATGCCAATAGAATTCGTGTAGAATCTTGCAGTCATACTCAATGATAGCAGCCAAGAAATCTGGGAATTGATTGAAGATGACATTGATTGTTCTTAAATTGAAATGCGATATCGATAAAACCGATGAGAAACATTGACGGTGGCATTAACTTAGTTGGTGGAGTGCTAGTCGCGGATAAACTGAGGGATCCTGGGCTCGAATCCCAGATTCGACCGTTACCCTTTTGTTTTCTGTGTCTTTTCTGAGTCAAAATTAATTTAAGATTTGTTAATATTATCTTCAACGATTACATATTACAATGAGGTTTATAAGCTTCAATAAATTATTCCAATAAATAAAAAAAATTAACACACTTAACTTATTTGAAAGCCATATAAATGTGACTTTCAAAACTAATTTAGTTTTATATATTTTTTTTTATTTTTTTTATATGAATACCTCACAAGAGTCCCAACTGCTCCCAATCGTCTGGAGCCAGTGAGACTATGGCATTCCCAATTGGGGAATGTTGTGAGGCTGAAGGTATTGGGGAGGGGAAGGAGAGAGGGGAAGAAGAGGAGTTGGGAATACCTGGCTATTCAGATCTGGTCACCAAACACAGCTAAAAGCCATTTCAAGCAACGTTTCAATTCTGAATGGTGGTCTTTCACCAGGGCGATACTGAGAGTATCTTCCACCCTGGAACGTGCACAAATATACTATATATTATTTTTAAATGAATTAATTGTGAAACAACACAAATTAATTAAATAAAAATTATTTGCGCACGCCGGGATTTGAACCCGCGACCTTCGGATTCGTAGTCGAGAGCCTTACCCCTCGACCATGGAGGCCGTCAGATATTTCCTCGTTATATACATATTTATACCAGTCCGTGGTTTAAACAATTACATTTATATAAAGATTTATATCTTTTCTTCAAATGATGTAATATAACTTTGTGGAGTTAAATTTATGAAATAAATAATAATAACTATGTTTAAAACCACAGTATTTAATATGAAAACATCTAAATGTTTCATTAGCAAAGCTGCCCAAAGTGTAAACAATTTACAAATAAATAAATAAATTCTTTATCCTGGAGAGGAGGGCTTTGCTCCTGAAACACGTAGATATTTACATATTAAATACAGTGGTTTTAAACAACGGAATTATTATTAAATTAATTTGATTTATGTCTAATCATTTATACGGTTTTTAGTAATGTTTAGAAGACCGGTCTATCACTGGTTAACACATTGACATAGGAAACAACATAACAAAATATTTAATTTATTTCAAAATATTTATACATAATTATTCACACAGTTTGTAGTAAGATTTATAAGATAAAAAATACAAAAAAAGCAACATAATGTCAAGTAAGATGGTGACCAAAATAAAAGTTAATCCGAAAAAAGTGTCCTTTCATTTAATTCTACATTTATATCGAATCATTCATACAAGTAGTAATGTTTAGAAGACTGGTATGTCACTAGTTAATATATAGAAAATGCAAATAACATTCCAAACCACTTACTTTATTTTAACACATTTTATATATAATCATTCATACAGTTTGCAGAAATGTTTAGAATGCTGGACTGTCGCTTGTTAATAAATAGAATATGGAAACAATATCGCAAAACATAACTCCACCGTACATGGCAAATGACTAGTTGCCAGTAAGGGAGCGTAGAACAAGAGGGACGAGTATAGCGGGGTATCGTGTACTCTACGCGAGCGTAGAGTGTGAGTGATGACGTCTTCCTCCGAACGGAAACTGTTTCCTAATCATAATAAGATTGTACAAATGTGTAATATACCGGATTGCATGAACACTGAACACTGAACGTTTGAACACTGAGCACCACGCCGCACGTAAGGTTCCCGGTACAAAAATAGATTTGCTGATGCCACGGATTTCCGCTTTAGAAAAACATAGCGGGAGGGCTTTGCGCTCCACAGGAGACGTGTGAAGATGGGACGGGCGCCAAGACTTGGGGCCCTATATCTTTTTATACACTTGCGTATCGTTTTTGAGGGCCGACGTCTTTTTTTTATTTTTATACCAAATATTAATTTAAACTTCACGATGTCTAATAATTATCATTTTGGAACACCATATTTTTTATACATATGCATCTACAATTAGAACTCGATAATTTTTATGCATCTTATGCAACTCCGAAATCAGCGTTTTCGAGTTAAATACAAAATCATGACATAATTTCCTCGCCCGTGTATGCCACAACACATATTACGTGTGGCATACATGGGCGAAGAAATACAGGTACCGTTTTTGTATGTAGCTCGAAAACGCTGATTCGGAGTTACCCAGTTGTAGTAATTAACCCGCGATACATTTCTATTCAGCAATATATCTGTGTGGGGTTCTACATTTTCACACTATTTTAACACTTCTTTGATGTCCTCCGTGACCTAGGGTTAGATTATGGATGGATTTTAGAGAATCATTTTTTTCATTTTTACAACAAAATATTTTCGAGTGATGGAAAATTTCCCAATTCGCCATTTCCGAATTAAAAAAGGTCATGACTACCATTTAGTGATTTATCTTATTGTTTGACTATTTAGAATAATAAAAAATTCACAGGTTCCATTTCTATGAAATTAAACGGAAAAACGTATGTTTTACAAGCATCGTAGCTACGCAATTTGATAGCAGCTATAGGGACATGTAGCAACACCTGCCAAGTGATCACGAAAATATGAAATGTTTTTAAGAGTCGTCGTTTAAAAACGCTCTAAGCTCTACCCTCAACGCACTCTAATACCGTAGCACCAAATACATGAATTTATACATAGTCTAGGAATGGTGATGATGTGTGTAAATTTGATAAAAATTGTCACAAAAAGCTTTTACTTCGCACGAGATTACAATAAATAATAGTGGCAACGTTAAATACATAAATGAAATTAATGGTCCCGACCCTAAAGATAATCGGGCCTCCGAAGCTGAGGAGCGAATTAAGGTGTATTCACATCTACCAGGACCGCGCAGTGGAGAACAGTACAGTGCAGACATGACAGTTGCCTACATTGTCCATAAACACATTCATATTACA
This sequence comes from Halesus radiatus, assembly GCA_022606495.2. Lineage (NCBI taxonomy): Eukaryota > Metazoa > Arthropoda > Insecta > Trichoptera > Limnephilidae > Halesus > Halesus radiatus. Next base: position 21,344 of record JAHDVE020009785.1, on the reverse strand, counting down.
GCGTACTTAAGCGTAACGTATTTGGACATGCACGGGTCAGGACCAGTCGAGATTGTCGGCTAAAATACTTTGACACGGTGGTGGCTGCTTGTGACGTCTGCGCCTACGCAGTTAGTATGAATACATACCGTTAGCACCGCCATCTTCGTCAGTTAGTGTCATTAGATGCAGATATTGCTAAAACCGAGAAAACAGATATTAATAAGTTGATTGAATTGGTCAGGGAATATAGGTTATAAATTAAAAATAATAACATATTGTGGCGGACGCTAACGCTCAATTGATAGACGTGCTCACGTCCGTACTGTGTCTGTGCTGTGCTTCACGGTGTAATGTGAATACTCGCGACTGTGCTGTGCCTGTACTGTACTGATCTGCTCTGCACAGTGCTGATAGATGTGAATAGACCTTTATGAGTTAAGACGGCCATGGACTGACCGACGTCGTAGGGAAGCTTATCCCACAAAGAAGATTGGCGATCAAGCGGTTTGCTTTGTTGGTATTCAAAATTGGCTTCTAAGCCAAAACAAAGACCGAGCTTCTCTTTTCGACCTTAACTTGTTGACCTCTATCATCTTATTATTTATCTATTCTTCATTCACAGCCAATTTAGACCGTTTACAAAGATTACAAAAAATATATATATTTTACTTTGTTTTAATAAATAAAACGGGCAACACGCCCAACGTTAAAAAAATAGTAATAATTAATAAGTATGTTAAATATTAATAATTAGCTTAGTAAAAGTTAAACAAAAGTAAATAACACACTTGTAAAAGGTAGAATATCTAAGTATATATACAAATTATTATTGGCATCTGTATTAAAGTAGTCATCTACTTCACAGTACTTCATTACCATGGACTAGGAGTCTTTTATTGTAGAGAACATTTGATAATTTGTTCTCATAACTGCAGTGTGACATACTGCCTAATGGTTCTAGATCTATTATGTAGATGAAAAATTGTAAGGTGAAGTAAATCAGGACACTCAATATTGGTGGTGTTCATGATGTTATGTAAAAAAGATTGCGTTCAAAAATACTCGTCTCTGGGACAACTTACAAGTCTAGACTATACGTTCCCAAACTTTTTTCCCGTGGACTCCTTTGCCGTTCTTTTAATTTTTCGTGGACCCTCCCCAGCCTGTCAATCCGAAACTTTGGTATAATATTGAACAAGTGATATTTAATCATTGCGCGATGCGTTGCTGCTGGTATGAAAATTTGTAAAAACTCGCACATCAACGTGCCCGCGTGGACGCGAATTGTTTTAAATGCGCAGTAGGCTTGTCGAGCAAAACTTACTACGGTGGTTTACTACGCGTGCAGTCTAAATGAACCCCGATCCGTGGACCCCCATTTACATCTCGTGGACCCCATTTTTTTTCTCCATGCCATGGACTCCCTGAAAATCTATATGTACCACTAGGGGTTCAAACGGACCACTTGGAGAACCTATGGTCTAGATCAACTTTAATAAAGAAATATAATTTATGAACTCTATAGGTATTCCAATTTAATAGTTAGGATATACTTTGCACTCTTTTCAAAGACAGCGAACTATTGTAATATAGAGACCATACTTGTGAATTGTATTTTAGACGGCTCCGCACAAATGCGCAAAATTATATTTTGTTTGTGGGTAAATGTTTGATTTAGTAGGTTTACCTTATTACAAATCCTAACATTATAATGTGTGATAGCAGAATAATATGGTAATATGACATATGATTTTTTTGTGAGAGCATTAGACTTATAATATTGGGTTGTTTTTCCTTTTTTTATGATAGCGCCCACGGGTTCCAACTGCACGGACCTGTTGGAACCACCGTATCTCAATTTATGGAAAATTGTCAGACAAAAAAAATAGTTCAGTGAAGGAACATTTGGAAGCACATGCCAATATTATTTGTTTTTATTGTGTTTACTTAGTAGAAATACATTACATTTAAAAAAAAATTATTCCAAATTACAATTTTTTTTTTAATATATATTCCAGATTTTGATACTAAGTCTAGTTATAGTAATTACAAACTACGTTTCTTTTCTTCCACAATAGCAATGTGGAAAATATCTTTGGAACGCGGTACAAATGTACATAAATAAAGCTATTTTGCTGTTCAAGTATTGGAGATAAATATCTGGTTACAAATTATGAGCAAAAACACGTTATGCAAAATAATATTAATTAAAATTGATCTCTTTCCATCAACTATTATCATAAAACTATTGTCGGTTAGACACTTTAAAAATACATCATAACCGATATAAATAAATTTATACTGAAATAATACATATACATAACACTCATCATAAAACTAAATTATAGTCAATACAATCATTATGCATAGCAATATATAGTTACTCACAATTGAATGAGGTTCCGATTTTTTTTTGTGCGCGATAATGTAAAGGTAAAATCAAAATATAATTAATAAGAATTACTTTTTTACACCACTGCAAATAATCACACATCCATCTAAGAAAAAAAAATTATAAAGTAGGCAAATTAATGAGAAGCTGACTTCCCTTTTCAGTTTGAAATGAAGGGCTCGTGCTGCGCGGCACTCTTCCTCTCGAGTACCTACACATACAAGTATGTGCCAAGCAGCCGGGCAGGTGAGTGGAAGACGTGCCTATATACGTGCACATGCAAGTATGTATTTTTACATTTCACAATGATACTGTTGCACGATCTCACGCCACTCGGCCTACATTAAGTAAGCAGAACTTGGCGCGCGGCGCGGGCGGGTGTGGGGTGGAGTGGTCCAACAAGGGCGTGCCTTCACACTTATTGCTCTTTTGAAATAAATACTAGATTACCATCGATAAACCACGGGAAGATTGATGTAAGATGAAGCAGAGGAGGACACCGAAACTTCGTGGTATCTTAATCAACGTGATTGGTACAAGTGCAGTTTCGCAGAGTCGCTCTGGACTGCAATCTGCAGGGTGAAGATTTCTATGATGATAGCCAAACTCTAATAATGGAGGGCAAGAAGAAGATCTGGAAAGTTGTCTAATTACAAGTTACAATAATCTGAAAATTCTCTAAAAACTGGCAATCAGAACAATTATAACCAGAAAAAAATGTATCCATAAACACTTATGATAAAAATGGACGTATTGTATTGCACTACCCCTGTATACCTTCTGGAATAAAGAACTGTTATTATTATTAAAAACTGCTCTTGTAGTAATATCATCATCATCAGCAAATTTTTACATTCTCCGACTACTAGTGAAATGTCTGAAATGGTAAAAATTTTTCAGCTAAAGGTCACCAAATAGGCATAGATGTTTGGAGAATTGACTAAACATTTAATTTTCGTGGATATGGAATGATTTCATCCTAAAAGCGCCTTTGAGGTGATTTTCTCACGAAAACGGCGCTATAAAAATAATCCATTTATTATTATTATTATTAAAACCGGTGACTTTGTACTTTTATTATAATAATATGCTTTACTTACTTACAGTTCTTATAATTATGATTTGTAATTAGAAATTATTAATAAAGTCAGACATGTAAAACCTTAAAATAGAAACTAATAAAAAAATATATATATAATTTTTTTAAACCCCAACGGTGTTAGAATAATCGGTAATCTGCGTTCTTCGGTTTTGTAAACTCAGTTTACATTTTTATGCTTAAAAGATAAAAAAAAACAAACAAAATCAACGCACGCCACTGGATCCATGTTCCATAGTTCCCGCGGATGCCCACCGTAATATAGAAGCAGTATCCAGTATACCCTCGCCGGGAGGGATGACGCTGATTAATGACTGTGGCGTTTCGCAGACCTCTCGCGAGCGGAGGCCGTCCATTAGCCCCCATTTCCTAGGGCGGATGGCGCGCCGGCCCGCCCGCGAAATGGACTCCTCAATGTCGTGCGCCGCGCCGGGCTTTCTCGAGCCGTGGACAGCACGCCGATTCCTGTGGACTTATTAGTAAAGACGATGCTGCAAGCCATAAAAGGGTACTTTTAAATCTTTATAGATTGCACTTTATTTTATTTTGTTTCGAAAACCAACAGTTTGCAATAATAAGTGTGGCAAGAATGTTTAAAAACTGAACTAATAAAAGGTTTTCACTTAAGTGTCTTAAATATTTAATTACAAAAAAGTTCCAAGTTTAGCCTATTGGGATGGGGTGGCGGGAGGGAGAGGATGGGAATGGATCCAGTCTGTGTTAAGTAATATGTATTCGTATTGTGTGAACGTTATTTATTGATTTTAGGTTTGATGTCGTGAGGGGTTGAGTTAAATAATTCAAACTCACTGCATGAAGTGTTAAAAAATAGTGAAGTGCGGTGATTAAACGTGTTTTGTTTTGAGTTAGTATTGCATTGAAGGAAGCTTAGTGTGTGGTTTTGTCTGGTTTGTCTGTTGGGCACTCTGAATTGAATTCGTTTAAGTATGTCAGGGGAAACAATCACATAGGTAGCTATTTTTTTTTATAAAACAAGACGTGTGCTGAATTTCTACGGCTTCCTAGTGACAAAATCCCGAAAAATGCGGCTGACTCCTAATGGGTCAAGTGGAGACGATAGTCCCGAAAATCGTTGTATCGTAGAAAACGATTTTGCACTTTCTCAATCCTTCTACGTGTGATATGTACCTTTGATTCCGGACTTTAGGGGCATACTCCAGAGAACTGCGTACATACGCAAAGTATGGCATTTTCATTGTGTTTACTTTTTTTTTAAATATTTACAGGTTCCGAGTACGAAGCTAAGTAGCTTGGAAGCTTTTGCAAACATGGATTTGGTATGGCGGTCAAACTTTTCGTTTAACACCACTCCCAGATCCTTAGCCTCCGTCGTTTTCATCAGTATTATGCCATTCCAGTATTATGCCATAGTCAAAAGAAATACGGTTTTTATGTCGGGTGATGCGGATGGCGCCGCATTGTTTCACGTTTATTTGAAGGTTGTGGTATGTACAATAAACTTTTAGACCATTTAAATCTTCTTGTATGCGGATACAGTCATTGGTGCACGTGACAGGAGAACACACGTTCATGTCGTTTGTGTATAATAAAGGTCTTGATTAGTAAAAAAATTTCCAATATCATTAATATAAATGTTAAAAAGTAATGATAACTATTGATTTTCTGCATATTTGTCTATCTAGTTTTTTTTTTAATAAAGATATGAAGTTGTGAATTCTTGCTTGTCGTTTAGGTGCCATAATTGATTTGACAGCGAAAGTAATGCCTTGTGATGACTATTACTATCTCTAAACAATGAAACATTTATTTGAATATTTTATTTCATTTCAATAATTCATTTTTTCAAAACATATCTAAATAATAAAGTTCTTAAGTGGGTACCTATTTATGTTTACTTTTTTGAAAATATTCTACCCAAACAAACCTTTTTCTTTTGAATGTGTAATCTGTGGCTTACCATATTGGTATATCTATGGGCTAAACTCAGTACAATATGACGGGTTCAATGTTTTTCATACTAATTTTAAATTGTTATACCAACAGATTTACATATTGGATGACATTCAAACTGCTCTCTAAACCTTCCCGGCACTAATAAAAACAAACTGTGCTATTGTCAGCGAAACCGGTCGATTAATTTTCGAAAAAATCAAAGACAGGCAAACATTCATTTTTATATATGAAGAGAATGTGCAAGGATAATACAATTTTTTTACGGTAAGATAATATAGTATTTAAATTATCGAGTGTACGGTAGGAATTATGGGTACCCGTAAATGGTTTATATTGTGGGTATACATATAACCAAAAGTTAGTAAGTCCATATTATACATAAATGGAGTTAGCCATGAATGTTGCATCTTTGTATTAACATCTATGTTTGGAAAAATGTAGTCCCCCGATATCGGTAAAGTACTTCATCATCTACTCATTTTTTAAAGAACATATCGTAAATCCAATTTTTTCCCACAATCAGACGGTTATAAGTTTGTAAAAACACTTAGTAATTCACAAACCAAACTCGATGTGCATCGTTACAGCCTAAACGTTGAAAGTTAACATAATGTTTTTTACGTAGTTTAATTCAATGCATTTTCAAGTACAGCATAAAGTTTGTAAGTCCTCTTATTTGCCAATTGTGTACGATCTAAACAGCCAAAAGTTGATAAATACAATATCGCCTTTAAAAAAATGTATTATTTTAAATGTATTTTTTTTAGTCGGAATAATAGAAGAGAATGTATGAGACGATGTATGAATGTGAATGAAGCAAGAAGTGTATGCAAAGATCGAGTTGTTTGGCGATCCGTTCTCTCTGCTTACCCCTGCGGGGAAACGGCGTGATGGTTAGTTAGTTAGTTGTATTATTTTATATGTTTTAAAAATGGAAACATATTTTAGGTTAAGCGAAATATTCTTGGAGGAACAAGTTTTCCGTAAATTTGATTTTATAGAGAATGTCAAACTTTAAAATTGAGAATACTCAATAACATGTTTTATGTACTTACCAACTTTTGGTTGTACACCTATCCACGATATGTTGTAATAGTTTGTGAACATTTCACTAGAAGAATCTGTGCTGAGGTGTTCACGCGTTTTAGTAAGAGTGTTGAGTATGTATATTGCTGTGTATTGGTTATTTTTAACTAAATGAAATAAATTTTAAAAAGTGGAATATAGCAAACAATAAAAACTGTAATTATGATGTAATATAAAATGGTGTTATGTTTGGTTTGGTGTTTTTGCTTTCTGGAATAAAATATGTACCCTTTGTTTTGATCCAGACTAAAACCTCTTGTTTGATTTTTGTTTTTATCGTAACCTCTGCGGGTTGTTTCAATGATGTGGGCACGTGGTAATAAAGTTTTATCGCGTCATTGCTCGTCATTTATGTATCTACTAACATTTTTCATTTTGAAAATCTCACTGTCCGTTGCTCCAGTTTATTACTGCGTCCGGGACATCCCATGGGTAGCCCGCCCACTTAACCTCTACCCTTTCCACACACACTCGATGTACCCCATCGGCCCGCTCGGAAGAAATGGCGCTGCTTGATTTAACCCTCTCGTGCTTGTAACGCAAGTTTCCGAGATAATTTTAGGGAACGACTTATGTACAATGAAAGTAAAACGTACCTATATTAATATGTAAGTATTCGCTAATTGTTTTAGTGTTTAATTCGTAAATTTAATTTCATTTAATTTTTTAAAAATTTAATGTAAATCAAATTTCATAATGTTATTATTAAGTTCTACAGTATTTAGTATTAAGTATTTTTAGTTATTATGATTGTGACAGCTGTTTCGGCGTTTAAGGCCATTTTCAAACTGCGGTTAATTTACACTGTCATGACTTATTTATATGATTTTAGTCACTCCCACCCCATTCTAATTTGGACGCGTTTTTAAAAATACTGATTTATTATCGGTAAAACCGATTTACCCAGAAAACAATAAAAATTTTGAATTCTGTGAGGTTTTCACATTTATAATGTGTCACCTCGTATTTAACTGATAATGTTTTCATAATTTATTTATTTTAATTTATTACACTGTTCAGAGATTTTTTTATTATTTTCTAACTAAATTCTAAGATTTTACCGATAATAAATCATTATTTTTAAAAACCCGTCCAAATTTGAATGGGGTGGGAGTGAAAAAAATCATATAAATAAGTAGTCATAGTGTGGATTAACCGAAGTTTTAAAATGGCTGTCACACCAATAAAAACTAAAAATACTTGCAGAACTTAATAATAACATTATTAAATTTGATTTACATTAAATTAACAAAAAAAAATTTAAGTATTCAGACCACTATAACTTATTTTTCAGTGCTGTATCATTTATCACATCGGTTTGGTCACGGATCCAGAAGTCACGGGTTCGAATGTCTGCGTGCATACGAGTATATAAGTTTTAAATGATTATCACACGTTACCTCATAAATAAATAGTGTTAAATATTTTAGACACTCAGTATCGCCTTGGCGAAAAGGCATCATTAAGAATCGAACCGTTGCTCCAAATGGCTTTAACCGTTTTTAATGGCCGGTCAGTCGTTGAGTTGGTATCGCGACTGGGTCTCACCCAGGCATCGTGAGTTCAATTCTTCGGCTGGCTAAGTCCTCTATCACGACAAAAGCAACACCTTCCGCTTAGCATGATGGTAGTAGAAGATTTTCAAATATTGCCAGGTTATTCGTTACCTGGAAATGCTGGGCTTTCTTTTAAATTTTTTTTTTTGGAAAGCCAGGACTTTCCAACCGTCCTCTCCCCCATTTATTTCCGTCACAGCTCCCTTCAGCTCTAATATAATATAAATATGCCCCATTTGGGAATGCTATAGTCCTACTGGCTTCAGAAAGTTGGTATTCTTGTGCCATATACACATAAAACATATTAACTCCAATATAATACATCAGTTAGTTAGTAATCGGCCAGCTATGGCGTCACGAAATTTGCAAATTGTTTTTTGACTGCAGTTTCCAGTTCAACATCTTTTACATAGTGAAGTTTTTTAATATCTATATTATGTGTTAAAATTTTGACAAGTTATTTGTTCCCCATTTTTCAAATGCACAATAAGAAAAAAATGGTTTAGAAAATTGGTTTACAGTAAAGTCTCCAAGAAACTAATAAAAAACAATAAATTCGTAAATCTCCCTCTTTTCACTCCCCACGGAATGATTTTTCGCCTCAACATTGAATAACAACAAACCCAAAGGTCAGTAAAAATAAATCCATTCATTTGATTGACCGAAATATTTAGGTGCGTTCAGTCCGCCGTCTTGACGGAATATTTATTTTGCCCGTTGATCTGAGATCCAAGTGTCGAAACACTACCGGTAGCAGAGTCACACTAATGGCAATTTAATGAGAATTAATGGGCCACTATTGATTTCCCATCAAAACAGGTTCGGAAAGTAGCGAAAACTTTTTAAACTAATTCAAAAGTTCGGCTTCTTCGACCGGCGAAGTGATACCTGGAGTGCTGACAGATGTAGACTAAAAAAGAGTGATAAATACTCCGAAAAGTCTTTTATGAAATTTCAACTACGAGTAAAAGCTGAAATAACCGGTTTTTACCTAATAAATACTGAATGTTTTTCGTTTTAATGGTTTATCAATAGTAGGTACTGTTTTAGGAACATGCGAAGTAGTAATTATTTTGCTACAATAGTGGTTGTTAATTATTTTTCCTAGAAAGAACTTGTTATTGAAATAAAAAATATATATTTTAAAAAAATCATTGAATTTTTTACACTGTTAGTTACTGATGTGAATATTATGGTTACATCAGGAGAAATGAGAAATTGATAGGTACTCAATTAACAATCTAGTACATTGGTGACCAAAGTGGGGCATATGGACCCCTGGGGGTTAATATAGATATGCAGGGGATTCATGACGGGAAAAAAAAGGGGTTCCACGAAATGTGAATGGGATACCACGGATTGGAGTTCATTTGAAAGTTTTGCTCGACAAATATACGCAATTAAAGTGAATCGCGTCAACGCGGGTACGTTAATGTGCAAGTTTTTGCAATTTTTCATATTAGAAGCAATGCATTGACGGAAAATTAAAAAAAAAACGGCAAGGGGTCCATGGGGAAAAAAGTTTGCGAACCTATGATCTAGTAGAGGAATGACGGAATACGTTAATCTATTTGAAAGCTACGAATGCAGTTCCGGGCTACAGCCCGTAACCGATATCCGATAGTGGAAGACAATAGAAGAAGAAACTAATCAATGGTTTGAATAAAGAGAACGTCGGAATTCAGGACGGTGGAAGCCACCAAAGTCGAGATATTTGAGATGTCTAATAACACAATACTTTTTTCTGTTTCCGTAATACGAAAAATGTTAGATCGCTGCATATTATTTATAATGTGGAGTGATATGAACGATATGTACCGTAAATGGATTAGGTCAGTGATGCACAACGTTTTTCGCCCGAGGGCCAATTTATACGAACATATTAGTTCGCGCGCCGGGATAGTTTGACATGGTCAATTTAGTCGATTTAACAGTCGATGACGTTGTAGATTTTTTTTTGTGAATATCGTGCAAACCTTATTACAAATCAAAAAATCACCAGACATTTTAGAATAACTTAATGGTAAATCTTTACAGCGTTCTGTGATCGCATTAATAAAGCACTGCAGGCGACAATAAAATTGGAACATGCAAAAAAAAATATTTGTGATTTTGATTAGCTTATTCGAAATATTGGAGACAGACAAGTTTGTCGCGATACCCTTTCATATTTTATAAAACAGAACGGAAATCGTCAAATATTTTGATCCAAACGATTGCTATTAAATAAAAGTATACCATAACTCACTTCCGTTACTTCTTTTTTCTTTCAAAAATACAAATCGTGTTCCCATATAAAATGGAAACTATTAAGAACAATAATGATAACGCAAACAAATTTTTGTCGGCTTAAAAACAAATCAATGTAATAAGGCTGTTCTTTTTTATTTTGCCAAGTGAAACACGTAATGAGCTCGCGGATCGCCGGCTGTGCATCACTGCTTTATGTGGTCTAGTGATCAGGGGCGCTATTCCCGTTCTTTTTATGGAAGATTCCTTACGTTTTTCCTAAGGGTTAAAGACTTCTTGATTAACTGCGGAATTCCGGTGAAACATAGTGAAAAGATCCTAAATAGATTGTCAAGAGATTATTTGAAAACACAAATTGATGAAATATCTTTAAGTGACATAAGATTTTGAACTAAAACTTTAATAAACAATTACACTATATTAAAATTCATTTTAATATATTTTAATTTTATTTTTAAATATCATAAATAAGCCTTCAAACGAAGAATCACTTTTTATAAAAAGGTACCCACTTCATCAGATAGTATTGATCTTTTTTTGTCTCTGGTTCTAAAAGTGACACTTGAATTTGTGCCGACCAAAGAGGTGGGTTATTCCACTTATTTTAAAAACTCGGTTCCAATTCCGAGTTTAGCTACATGGACTCGATTCCTCGGACTCAGTCTTTGTTCCTTTCGGTCCGCATAGGTCCGCCGTTCCGGAATCAAAAATTGTTCATATTATGCTAATGAATAGGGACGCTTTTCGTTTCTGACTCCAATGCAAAACCTTTGTCGTTCCTTGAGTGTAAGTTCGAAATGAGTGAATCCGGATTTGCGAACTCGGAGTGAGTCCACCACCTTCGGAATCGAATTCATTGGACTCGGCCGGTCGTACCGACTCTATTCAATGCCGCGCTTGAGGTGAAATGTCAAAAATGTCAACATCTATATAATGTTTAATAATGTTTACTAGCTAATTATGTTTGATCTAAATAATAACGTAATTGGTAACATACTTAATATTGAGTTTTTCTCTTGTTAAAACGTCTCAAATATTGACATTTTTGATGAGCGACTCGCTGAATTCAGCTGACAGCTGTCATCCGAGAGAATCGGAACCGCAGTTAAGTAAGAAGGCTTTAACCCTAAGGAAAAAGTTAAGGAATCTTCCTTTAAAAGAACGGGAATAGCGCCCCAGGTTATGTAAGATCCTTTAAGTGTTCAGGTCTCCATGCCGTACAGAACAACAAAGAAAATATGACAGGAAACTAATCCGATCATTAAAATAAGACTTAGGTCAAAGTTACGGAAGAATGTTTTCTTCAATGAAAGGAATTCGCCAGTAAAAAAGAGAATTCAGAAAGGAGATTTTCGTTTTTTCTTGTTATTGTTTGTAAAAGTGTAATTACTCTATACCTATCCCAGGTCAGGTCCTACCATTATCTGTTGCGATAATATCGGAAGGCTAGCGCTGCGCACCTGTTTCTGCGGCGTTCAAATGCAAATTGAATTTCACGAACGCGCCGCTGTCTCCTTTGTTTTGGTCTGCATTTTCGATTAACTGTTGAAATATTTTGACGGCTTTGTTTTGGCTTTGCGGTTCATCTCTAAACTCCCTGTTACACGCCTCTGTGTGCATTTGATAGGCGAGAGAGAACGAGAAATAATAATATGACTCAAATAATCCTTCATACACCCTTTGAACAATGTACGATTATTTTAATCTGAACAGGACGTAAGGTGAAACCGATCTATTCGATTTTTTTTTCCAGAAAATAATCAATTTAGTTTAATACTACAACTAAAACGGACCTATTATGCACTCATCCAAATTCTAAATTATTTATTCAACGATTTACGAAGCATAATATAAGTATATATTCATAGGTATTTTAAAATTATAAAATTGCAAAATTAATGCCTCAACACAGGGTAGCCTAGTGAGGCGGGTTTTGTGAAACTTTAACTATAACTGTTATTAAACGATATCATAAAAAATCACATTTTTGTGTGTCTACTAATCTTTAACTACGTTTCTTACGGTCAGATAAAGTACTCCAGCTCGAGATAGCTAACCGACAAACAAAAAACGATGAAAAAAATGTCAAATAATTTTTTAAAATAAAAAAAATGGTTATTTTGTCTGTGACAGCCACAGCACGAACTATTCATAAAACTTACTCTTCACCGAACTGCCAATACCTTATACCTACAGTTACACCTTTACGACATATGTAAAACCTGTCCGTCCTGCATCAAAGCAAAAAATAATTGTAATATGAACGCTAATTTCAGATATAATAGATATGTTCAACTGCACGGAATGCAAATACAAAAAGACTATACTACCCAATATTCTCAATAATTATACAAGATACGTGTCTAGAGCATAATTATGAATGAATATACTGTCTGTTTTGTATATTCACCTTTGTAGCAAATTATATAGAAATAAACATACATAATGCTATTGCTGAATTTGTTTGCTAGACATATTACACATTAAGTTGTTGAATTTTGCGAAAATGATCTATTCTGTCGATGTATCTACTATAATATGTTTTATGCTTGCATAATTTAAATTTGATAACAAAATATGTAAAAGCCCCCATAGGGCGTACAGTATAATAAATAAATAATCGACCGGTTTCGGAAGTACCCTTCTTTCATAAGTATAAGACTGTCTTAATATATTCCTGACGAAGGAAGGGTGCATCCGAAACCGGTCGATTATTGTATTAAATTGAAGTGATTCAAAACAAACTTATGCGTTTATATTATAATTATGGCAAGTCACAAAGTAGATACTTTTTACGATTATGCAAAAATAATTAGTTCTGAATGTAATAAATGAATTAAAAATAACTTTGTATTCACCAATTTATTAATATACAAAATATTAATAGAAAAATATTATAAAACATTTAATAACAAAGTTGTATTAGATATCAATTTTTTTTGATTGATAACTTACATACTTTAATCAATTTTTGTTTATATTTATAATTTTTCTATTCTTACCGTATTGTGTTGTATGTTTATCATTTGTCTATACTTGATATTATAATTTTTTTGTATTCTATATATTCCTGATGAGGAACGCATCGCTTTCGAAACATGTTGATATGTGTATATTAGTAAAGTGGTGAATACAAAGAAATTTTTAATTCATTTATTAATAATGACGCCAGAAAGTTAATACCCGATCTTTTGAAGAAATTATAGTTCTGAATGTATTTGATACGTAGTTCTTTAATTTTAATATTCTACTATTATTTTTGCAATGTTAAACTAAGTAATGTACTCGCTCTTAAACATTTACCCTATTACTGTGCGTTTGTAAAAGACCTACGGGCGTTTAATAAATAAATCTATCCGTATTTTTTTAAACGCATCGTCGGTCCGCTAAACTAATCTAGCTATACGTGGCAAAAGACGACATGATCAAGACAAAATATATGGAGTGACAGAGGCATAACGAAGACCACCTAGATGAGACTAGTCCGGGCGCTGATTTCCCTGTGTTTCTATACGTGGAATCATGGGCACTAGCCAACAAAAGGAAGCGGATCGACGGTATCCAATTCTATATAATATATATATAATCTCTCACGCACTATTTTCACCCTGGAAAAGCTAGGCATCCATAAGAGACTATCAACTGTCTGCGTATCCCAAATTATTTTGGATACGTTAATAGCGAAATTGAGAACTCATAGTCACTGGTAAAGTGAAAGGCAGAAGAAGCAGATGAAGATCTCTGATGCGTTGGAGTGATCAAATTTCGTAGAATGTTGGTCTCCGCAGCTCTCCACGCAGGGAAGGACCACAGGTACTAGATGAACCTTGTTCGCTAAGGAATTTGAAATATGGGGGGTCACGATCTTCAGCAATGATGAAACGACTAGAGAATTTGAAAATGTTCGCACTATAAAAATATCATCACAATTGAAGACTTTGAAATAGAAACGTCAAATATTTTTTAGGAGAACATTGTAATTCAATACCCACGATAATAATTCTAGTAAGATTAATAAATACTTTGTTTACACCACTGTTTTTAATATATAAATATTTACATGTTTCAGAAGCAAAGATTCCCTCATTAGGATAAAGATACTTAATTTGCTAAACATAAAAAGTCATTGATCAACGTGGTACACACTGCATGGGACACGTACATAAATTAACATAACATATTAATTGTGGCCAAAGCTGTAAAAATTTGAGCTAATGGACGTTTTGTGAACCTGACAAATTTTTACTGTAACAAACTTCTATAGACTATAACTAATGTTTTCACAAAATAAACTTATTACCACTTATTAATTAATTTAATTTTAATTTAAAGGAAATGCTGCACTGACCCATCGACAAAGAACTATAACGAAATAAAATCGATTTAGAATAACATGGACATTTATGCTTTTTATTCGAACGTCTTCTATATCTATTTGCATGCCTTAACTTCATTCCTTTCGGTCGGCTTAACCAGTCTGTCTCGAACCAGCTAACAGACTAACGAAAAATAATTAAAATTTATCAAAGGATTTCATAAATAGGTTGTTCATGCGTTTGCTGAATTTTCAAAGTGAGGATAACGCGAGGGACTAACACCTTGTCGATGTGGCTCTATTGTTCCGGCCCAGTGTATGACGGCTTTGTGCCGTGGATGCTGACTAGTCACAGCGCCTTTAATAACCGAGGCGTGATGTGTTAAGTTGCAATTCACCCGGACCGCAAGAAATAATACGCGGCGCGATATTCCGTCGTCATTGTCAGACAAAACAAAAATGGCGGTGGAGGGGAACGTACGTATGTCTAGCAAAAAACGACAATGGTTTTTTATTTGATGAATATTAACATTCGAATACGTTCGGTGGATTGTTGAGTGCGAGAAATTGAAGTTTCAAGGCAAAATAAATAAAAGAATTTTTAATAAAATGAAATGGGTAGTCAGATCAGGTGTTTCTGTATATATCATATTATCGGTCTGTATATAATAAAAATAAACATTTTGTACATTTTTACTCAGCTTTACGCTCATTGGTTAAATGCATTGAACATATATGGTTTTATATTATAGTATAGATAATATATTAAAAAAAAGGTTAAGAAAAAGTTTTTTAAATATTATGTTTATTCACAAATAATTGATGTTAGTGAAAAGTGGAGAAAAACATTATTAATAAATTAATTAAAATTTACTTTGTAATCACCACTTTACTATACTTTACTCTCGTATATACATATAAACATGTTTCGAAAGCGAAGCTTTTCTCACGAAGACACACAGAATACTGTATGTCTTCATGAGTACATACAGTATTCTGTATGTCCTGATGAATATTCTGTTCGCTTTCGAAACATGTTGATATGTATATATTAATAAAGTGGTGATTACAATGAAACTTTTAATTAATTTTTTAATAATGACGCCACAAAGTGAATACCAATCTTTTGAAGAAATTAAAAAAATATTATTTAAAAATAATAATACTTCAAGTTTACTAATTAAAAATATATCAAATACTTTCCAAGCAGCTTTTAATAATAATAATAATTGGATCATTTGTATAGCGTCGTTTTTGTGAAAAATCACCTCAAGGGCGCTGTACAAATATTTATACTAATACTAATAATAAATTAAAAAATATATCTGTAACTTCTTCTGACGAATGGTTTTCACTTTGTGGCGTCATTATTAATAAACGAAGTAAATAATATACTTTGTACTCACCACTTTATTAATATAAAGATATCTACGTATTTCGAAAGCGATGCTTTCTTCATCAGGAGTAATACGTGTACATATTTTTATATTAATATAGTGGTGAATACAAATTAAATTATTTAATTAATTTATTAAAAAACATATTTTAAGTAACAAGGATTTTGATACGATTTATTTAAAATATCAACTTTGGTCTATAAATTAATTTGTAACGATTGTAACTTTTTTTTATAGGAAAGAATTCACGACACTTTAATACTAGAGTTAAGAAGCACCTAAGGTGTTAAAGTAATAATAAATATTCTGATTTTGCTAATCATATTTTGGAAACAAATCATTCGATTGACAGAAATAAAGGTTTAACATTTTTATACATATATACATACGAATACAACTGGTTTACAATTAGTTAATTAGTTAATAGTGGGTTAAATATGATTAATAATAAAAGATTTTATTTAAATAGCTATTTCTAAAATTTATAATATTGGCAATATTTATAATATTATTAATATAAATTTTTATAATACTAGCTGTTATTATTTTATTTTTTATATCTTGCTATTTTCTTAATTTTAACTATATTAATCATAAAAATAATATCTTTTTAAAATTTTTAATGTAAATTTATTATTTAATGTTTTAGAGTTGTTCTTTTAGGTTTTTCACTTCTAATTAATTACTTACCCACTTTCATAACTTATTCTTAATTTTTGTTTATGTTTGTAATTTATTCTATTGCTTATTTTTTATCTATCTTTTTCAATACTTTTAGTATATTATTTACCACGATGAGGGGAGTTTCGGAAATATGTAGATATTTACACATTAAAAACAGTGGTTTAAACAAAGTAAACCTTATGCATTTATTAAACATAGTTTTTTAATTGATTAATGGGTTCGTGGATTCAATCTGTTATCCATAAGTAATATGCAGAGATCTGAAAACGTTTGCAATAATGCAAATTCGTTATTTTTATGCATAAAACGCGAATGTTCGTATTTTTCACGCAACATTTTAGAGTTTTAAAATACGAGTGTAAAAATTGTACGTTCTAATATTTCTCAAAAGATTATTCATATTTCACCAAAACAGCGCGAATGTCGCCAAAAGTGACACGAATGTCATAGAAAAATAACACAACTTTTTCTATAAATTACGCGAATTAATAATTAATAATAAAATTTTTAGGTCCCTAGTAATGAGATTATCTTTTTATTGTAAATACCGCAGAAGATAACTCACTCCTGGAGCCAGTATGTCAATGGCATACCTAATAGGGTATTTTCACTTTTTTTTTTATTTTCTACAAAAATTAAGAAAAATTTAAGATTAGTTTATTTTTTGTTTAGAAATAATTTTTCCATAAAGATGTAAAATGTGCCATTTATGATATATCGCCAAAACGACTTGTTCATTTTTGTTTCTTAACAAGGTGTTATTGACGTTTTGCCGACCAACGTCGGTGACAGCCGTCTTACAAGCCAGTGGCGTTATCTACATCATAATGATATTTTAGCCAGTTCGAGTCGTTTCAGAATGTGAGGTGTTAGTTCGTTTTCAAGATCAGTAATTCTTAATAAAAATACTAAAATTAGATATTTTTATTACGATTATCAGTATCAGAAATATAAAATTTAACACGTTGACTGCCATGGCAATTTTCAGAATTCCGGTCCAAAAAGCCAGTTTCATTTAATCATATTATATTATTAAAAACTCTAATTATAGTATATAGTTATCATCAAAAAGCATACAAAATGTATTTTCTGTTCATGTAATCCAGCATTAATTTTTTGTTCTCTTCCCAGAAGCCATCTATCCATATTAGCACTGATATACTACGAATTTTATCGTAGCTGCACGAATATGGCAAGTAAACATAGTACGAGATAACTCGTAGTCGGCGTTCTAGCAAAGAACGCAATCTACGAGTTATCTCGTAGTTGGCAGTCAACATTTTAAATAGAGTGGGAAGGGAAGGAGTTAGGGAATATTAAGAGATCCTCGAGTACGGGCAGTTTTATATTTTCCTTGCTCAATAAATACACCAACTAACTAATTTAAATTATTTTCGGGTGGCAATTAAGAAAAATCTATAAAAATAATAAGAAAGTTATAAAAATTGCTGCTGAGGATCTTATAAACGAGTTGACTCTACCCGACTATTTAGATCTGGTCACCAAACATGGCTATTTGAAGAAACGTATTATTACTGGAAGGTGAAGTGCGTTATTCATGTTTAAAAAATGCTGTTTTGAATTATCTCTATTACAAGAACACATTTTTTTAAACCAATCACGGCATAACAGAAAAAAAGAAAAAACTTAATAATAATTCCGAATCATATATATTTTTTTAAAGTTATTTAATTTACACATAAAACGTTGCATAAACCATGATGTTATTAGTTTTGTGTCTACTATATATTTTTTACATATATATTTTTTCCCATAAAAAATAAAAACATAATAAAAAAAAAATCATACATTTATGGTTGTTTAAATAATAATTCTAAAGAAATGGAAACCCACATAGTGTGTGTGTGGATAATTTAAGTAAATAATGTGAGTAATTGAATATATATTATTTAATTGATGAAACAGCTCTAAAGTATTCGTATAACAAAATTGTTAGGTTTTCTATAGAAAACCTTTTACCTATAGAAGCGCTTTAAATTTTCTTGTAAAAGTTTGTAGCCCCGATTAAACAGATACCCTTTTAGACTTTTCATAAAGGTTTTTATTGTTTTCTGACCTCATTCTAAATGAAAGATCATTCGAAGAATGTGGACCCAGTACATTGAAAGCTCTGTCCTCAAATTTAGCAGCATTCGTACGAGAGGGTTCAACCAGTGTGTTCGACGCCGGGCGTGAGTTTCCTCTGAGGAAGATTGTCTCTGAAGTAGAAGATCAGGCAAGTATGATGGTGCCAGTCCGTTCAGTGCCTTATAAAGCATAATAAAAAAAAAATCTGTGACCGAAACCAGTGTTGGCAGTCACGTAGAAGAGGAGTGATGTGACAGTATTTGTTGGAACCACCAGAAGGCGGTGTGCGCTAGTATACTAAACGAGCTGCTGTATTCAACAATTCAAATGTAGGTACATTAGGCAGACCAGTATACAAACTATTTGAGTAGTCCAGTCTAGAGACGACAAGAAAATTTACCGGAGCCTTGGCAGAATCTTTTGGGGGACATTTTATGGAAAGTGTAAATGAAATCCTTAGCACGGGATATCCCAGTGAGGATATCATTATTCGTTATTTTCTTATAAAAAAGAAGGTAATAAAACATTATTATTGTTATTATATATAATTTGTAATGGAATTTAATTACAGTTTAAGTAACAATTATTTTTATAAACAATAATTATTAGTCTGAAACACTCATCCAAATTGAAAAAAACCTTTCCGAGCAAAGATAAATGTCGCCGACAGGACTCGAACCTGCACCCTTCTCATGTCCGGTCAGATGCTCTACCGTTGAGCTACGTCGGCTTATCGCAAACCCGCCAAGTTAATCAATATATACTAGTGTTTCATTCAATAATTACTGTTTTTATTATATTTTCACCTGTAAACAACCAACTTTATTAGTATGAGAAAGGCTTGTAACGGCTAAATCCCTCAGATAGATGGCGTCGAGACAAATTATGTCTAGATTTTATTGGTGAAAATTGCTTTGACTTGTCAAATATATATTAATTGATAAACTAAAGTTCTTAAAAACTTAAGACAAGATTTTTGTGCATAGCGCAAAGGGTAACAATTATTTTACAGTTTAAGTAAATTATATTGTGGTTAAGTGAAACAGATAGACATAATAAAGTTTTTATGGAAGGAATGTTTCAACACTTGGATCAGCCATAATTTTAGTTCATTTACATAGAACGATGTTTTATTTGACATTTTAATTTCTTTTGCTAAGAGATTGAATGTGCTAGGATAAATAAAACTGCTGTGTACTAGCATTGATTTAGTATTAGTCTGAGGAGAATAAAACACGTTATTAGTACTTAGGCTTACCGATTTTCAATATTTTGAAAATTATCATTGTTTTAGAAAATATATACGATTTCGGAGTATGTAGAATTCATAATTTAAGGATATTTAATAATTTTTATTTTTATTTTTTATAAATGGTTTAACTTTTATAATATGTTTTTGAGTTAATCATAAAGATTTAATAAAAATATCAAGTTCACCTCCCCATCCAACAATACCGTAAATGATGAATGATTGCACTAGGGAGAAGTAAGTCAATATTACGAACTTCCTTAAGTCTAAGGACAACATACGTAAGATATCTTAATTTTGAAATGATTTTGTTGACATGAGATTGCCAATTCAGATTTCAAGATTGTTTTCAAGTTTAAGCTGTAGAGCTCCGGCCTCCTAATTTGACGACCTCCATGGTCGAGGGGTAAGGCTCTCGACTACGAATCGGAAGGTCGCGGGTTCACAATTAATTAATTTAAAAATAATAAATAGTATATTTGCTCACGTTCCAGAGTGGAACAGACTCTCAGTATCGCCCTGGGGAAAGACCATCATTCACAATTGAAACGTTGTTAAAATGGCTTTTAGCCATGTTTGGTGATCTGAATAGCCAGATATTTTCCCACCTTCCTTTTGCGCTTTTCCTTACCCTCCCTCCTTCAGCCTCAAAACATTCCCCAATTGGGAATGCCATAGTCTCATTGGCTCCAGATAGTTGGGACTCTTGTGCGGTATTCTTATAAAAAAAGCTTCATTTAATTTTCCATAGTTACCACTGTAGATGAGGCAAAAATTACCGCATCGTGAACAACTAGCATTAAGCCCCTTACTCTCTTTTCTTAGTGCGGTCGAGCAGGCGGGTAACCAAGAAACACTTTAAGTTTTGACATCTTAGGTTTATTAAACCACTTTGGCTGCCTGCTTATTGACGTCGGAACTAGCTTGAAAATAAGCTGTTGCACAACGTTGGATATTTCCACGTTGTTGTTTTGATACGGTAGAAGCGAAATATAATAAGAACTCTTCAATAAATAAGAAAAGTTTTTATCTTGCATGTTCCATTGTTTTTAGTTTCAAAGTGTCAAATAAAGACAGTTTAAAACATTATGGTGTCTTGGAATGTTAAATGTGAATTTTGTTCGAAAAAATATTTTAATAAAAATATGTTATTTATTTATTTATTGTATAATATACGCGCTATATAGGCTTTTACATATGAAGTTAGTTATAATAAACAGGTGAAAAACACACCAAATTAGGTTCAAATATAATATATCGAACAAATACAGGAATAACATAGTGTAAGTACCATTCTAAGTAATAAGTTCA